>CM038113.1:27305820-27336418 GCA_001642375.2 Mentha longifolia
TTAAGACAAAAAAAAATATTGCTTTAATATTATCAGTTTATTGCTTCAATAATATAAATTTATTGCTTTAAACTATCAGTTTATTGCTTTCTTTAAAAGAACATTGCTGCTTTAATAATAATATCAGTTTATTGCTTTAATAATGTCAATTTATTGCTTTACTACTACCAATTTATTGCTTTTAATCTTAGGAATGTTAAACTTTACTTAATAACAAAAACAATACTGAAAGGTTAATACACAATTCCTATTCCAAAAAAAAAAAAATCTAAAATATTTAAGTACGATAATATACTTGATTTTATATGACTAACCATAGCCTCTAATGGTCAAAAACGAAATTCGTAAGAAAAGCAGCAAATCCATAGTTTCCACCCTACGCAGATAATTTCTCATAGTTGTAAGGTATTGGTCGGAGAAGAAGAATTACGCCGGATAGAGAGAGAAAATAAATGAAATAGGAATTGAAGCAACATAATGGCATGGGCAAAATCCACTGGTTCAGAATCTAGAGAAAATAAATTAATTGTGGAGAAGAAGAAGAAGAGTGAATGTATCTGCATATGAATGTATCGATGGTATGAGAGAGAATATTAAGATGCGGTTAATTCCTACAATTTTGGTCCATAAATTAAAGATTATATTAATACCCATAATTAATAAAAAAAACTGCCAAATCACAAGAACAAAACTCAGCCCTTCATCTATTAAAATGGATGGTGCATATTGGTTCCTAATTCTCAAGATTGGAAGGGGTTCTTATATGATCCAATCTCTCTCTATATATATATATATATATATATATATATTATATTAATATATTAAAACAAAATGAAATGTCAGTTTTTTTTTTTGCGCCAATTTTAGGGTAGATTAATCATTTTAATCATTAGAAGTTATTTTTAAAAAAACGGTTCTTGCAGGAATTACTCACGTTCTATCTACATTTTCCACTATAACTGGCAGCAGTTTTTCACGCAAAACGCCACGATGCAAAATCACGAAAACCACCTCTCAATTATCTATCATCACTCTGTTTTTTTCCTTGCCAATTTCTGCTGTTTTTCTCTTTAATCAATTCAGTGGAACAATAATTTTCTATTTGTATTTAGTGAACAGCGCGAGGAGACGTCGAGCTCAAATTCGAAACCATCGAGAAGAAGGGAGACAATTGATTAAATAAAGTGTTGCTCAAAAAGGTTAAAATTGTCGAGACAAGAGAAACATGTAGAAAAATCGAGCACAGACAAGCTATGGAGATGTCGAATTAGAGATGCTCATGAAACAATATCGCCATAGGCAAAGGTAATACAATTTTTCTTCGCATCGTTGAGTTGATTTATCCATTTGATTGTCCTTATCTCTATTATTTTCGGATATTTGATTCACCTCTTAATGAATTGAAGATTCTTTGACAAAATAAGCGAAGAAATTGAGGAAGATATCGATAAAGATAATTCATATGAAGCAACCATAGCGATGTTATTGCTGATGCTTTCCTTGAAGGCATTTGCAGGTTTAGTTACTTGAATCATGTCATTCGTTATTTTATTGGAATCATTTTGCTAAATATGATTTCTAATATCTTGACATTCGCACATCTTTTTTTTTTTTTTTTTTTTTAATTGTTGTAGAACCATGACTTCACTAAAACTCCAAGTTTAATTTCACTTGCTAAAACTTCTTATATCATTAAGTATTAGTTATGAAGTTATGGAAGGGTAAGGAATTGATCAGAAGAGCTTTGCTGCGGCTATGGATCAAGCTCTACGTGCCAACATTCCTATGTTCCTTTTAATTCATCTCTGAAAGATGTTGTTGGCGCACATTTTGATAGTTACTGAAATTTTCGGCAAGGGAAGCTTTGTCCTGGCTGCAAGCAGAGAAAAAAATTCAACATTATTTGTTTGTTCTTTTCCACACTTATTTATGTGAAAGATTTATTGGTATCTTCTTAAGGAGTGACAAATCTTACTTGCTCATCTTTTCAATCATTTATTTGCAGATTTGTAGCCACCATTTGAGAGGACTATACGACCCCTTCAAAGTGGTTAATCAAAAAGTCATACGAGTTTTATGATCAATGTAAGTGAATATTTATGTTCATCTATTTATTTTGTTTTTTCAATTTTATATGTTATCTCATAATCCGAGTTTCTTCGTGTGACACTGATGTGTTCATGTTCTTTCGTCTTTTTTCGAACTTTTCAAATTTCCCTTGCCTCGCTCCTTTTCCAAGAATTGTCTGCATTTGTTCTTCTTTTCTAGTAACTCTGCCTTTTCATTTGACTGTTTATTTGCCCCATTTGTGCTTCCATAGTTCACTCGCTTTATATTGATATTGAAGTATATAGTTATTTGTTAGAATTTGCAGTTTTGCTCATAGCTTTTTTTTGTCTATTTTTACTTAAAAATCATTTAGTTTGAAACATGCTAGAAATTTATGGACTATTAGGTTCTTGAAATAATCGAAACATTGGTGGATAGTTAAGACATAAAACAAGGCTTCAATAGTCCTGATATAACATACTACTGTACTTATAGGCATGGATCATCTTTATGTCATAACATTGTAATTTTTAGCTCACTTTTTAGTTTTGAGCTGTTTTTCTTATGTATATTGATTTTTATAAGCCATATAGGTGTATATCAAAGTAGTTATCTATTCTGTCAACTATAAGTTTATCTTAAATTGTGCCAATATTTCTACAGTTTCATTAAAAGAATGTTGTTGTTGCAGTTTATCACTGGTGTGTTAACTCCAAGAATACCTATGAGTCAATCCATTGTAGTTGGATGAGACAATAATTTTTTTTCAGAAAAGGTGATAAGAGCATGAAAATAAGACACTTTAGATAGTTGTTTTAACTTATGTTTGTGGTTGGAGTGAGATTGGGAAGGCTGGAAGCACTTTGTTCAAGATTTTTTTTTTTTTTAAATTAAAAGCTATGACTTTTAAAACTGTCTTATAGATTCTTTCGACCTCTTGAATGATTTTGCAAAGCTTTTGAGATCTTGCTCTACATTTTTGTTCCATGGTCATCTGTGAAGATTATATTATGCAGAAATAAAGAGAGACGGAACACGTTCTATGGCAGAAAGCCATGATGTTCACCTCCATTTTGCTTCGTCCGTTTGAGCCAAAACATGTTTTCTGATTTCCTTGAGAGAGAAGAAAATCTAATAAAACAGGTTACTTTTGTTGGAAATAATAGAATTGTGACATCAACTCAATTGGAAAATTTTGAGATAAGACTATTTAAAGGAATATTAGGTTGTCCAAGAAAATATTTAGTCTCTTTTCCCGTAAACTAGCTGCAATAAGTATGATATAACAAGTTTTAGTATAACATAAAGTCATAATGTTTGTGTAAAATCTCTTATGCATATCTTATTTTGATTTTCTGTTAGTATAAAGATAATGGAAGAACATTTTGCTAGGTATATGGAGATTCTATGTTGATTTCCTATTACCATCCTATTAACAAATAGTAAGGGGTTACCATCCTATTTTTTAATTTTCTTCAAAAGAATGGAACCATTTTATTTTCATATTCAGAAAAAACAACATATGTTCAAATACTGATGAATTTTGAATATCCGGAAATAGAGCCTTCACACACTGATGCAGATCCCAGCTAAAATAAATTAAATGGGCTGGTATCGAGATGTTAATGTTTGAAAGTTATTTTATTAATTGCAATTTTGATCAAGCATTATGCCTTCATGCAATTAATCCCATTTTAATCATAGTGCACTAATTCCCTTAGAATAAAACCCACTAAAGACCCTAATTATTAATTTATGTATTTTGTAAGAGTCACGAAAATCAATTCTTATGTTATCTTTATATGTTGCATCAATAGAATTCAATTTAGAATTTTGAAATAAAGAAACAAATTTGCATTAATGTTCAGAAACAAATACATACTATACTATATTCAGTTGAAAGAAAAGAAAAATACTACTCAATTGGAAAAAATATAAATACATGTACTAAATCCTTTTACAAAAACCCATTGATGAATTTTGCAATTAATCACGTTGAGACTAAATGTTTAATGGTTGTCGTGCATCGTACGGGTGGGTGTACTAGTATATATATATACAATTTTGATATGCTAGGCTACATATATGGACGTCTTATATGAGCGACATTGCCAACTCATCAAATTTCCTTTTTTTCGTTCCTTCTCTCTTTCATTCATTCCTAATAATTTATTTTCCTTTTCTCTTTCATCTATTAATAATTGACAAAAACTTGGGTGAGGTCGGCCACATAGTGTAGCCGGGTCAAAGTGTCAATCTTTATACAGAAAAGTGCTAATCTATACGAATAAAAGTGTCAATCTTTAACATAATTATTTTACGAATAAAATGTCAATTTTTAAAAGTGTCAATCTTTATACAGAAAAATGCTAATCTACACGAATAAAAGTGTCAGTGTTTTAGCCGTCCGCACGGTACCTCTGACTGACCCAAGTGTTGAGGCCTTTCCTATATTTTTCTCTGTACCCAATTTTCTCAATGTATTCTCGTCTCTCTCTACTTACATGGAGTATTTGGTATCATAAGCACTGTTTATATATTCATTATTTTTACACATTTGATTAAATTCTATTTGAATTTATTATTTTTCCATTGGAGTTTAGTAATTATAAATTATGATTTAATACTTTTCAACTAGGGTTTAATAATCCCCAATTATGATTCATTTTTTCATTTAATTCTATTAGAATGTATTATCTTTAATTGGAGTTTAGTAATTCTAAATCATGATTTACTATTTTCCAACTAGGGTTTAGTAATCCCCAATTACGGTTTATTTTTTATTTATTAAATATAATTTAATAATGTATTCCTTCTATCCCAAATAAGTGTCTCGACTTGATAAAATCGTTGTCCCTGAATAAGTGTCATATTTCATATTTCAATTCAAAAATTATACACCATCCGTTCACCATCTATTGAGCCAAAAATATAGGCATGGAGCTTAATATTTTGTGGGTATTGTGTTAATGTGATTTCTTTGTACCATTCGCTAGTAGGACGGTTGGGGGGGGGGGGGCGATTAGCGTCTAAGCGGGAGCCTAGACGACCTAGACGGATTAGTATAAAATCAAAGTACATGCCAAAATTTTCATATATTTTAAACATACTATACATAGGTTAAAGTATAAAATTCATGATTTTTCAACTATAGTTTAATCTTACGGCCCTTCAAGCCCCGACTAGCCCGTCTAAACCCTCCTAGGGACTGCCTAAACATGCCTAGGACCACCTAGGCACCTGCTTAGATGTTGATTGATTCACCGCCGCCTAAAGCAAATCGTCTTGCCATTAATCGGGATGGCCCGACACTTTCTAGCTTCTAGACGCCTTTTAGGCGGCCAAGTCAGTCTTCTTTTAGAACACTGACCACTTGTTAGAGTTATATTTGTGTGGTCAATTAATTAAAAAAAATAGTCTAAAGATGGTGAACAGCTGAAAATGAAAGAGCGTATACAAATCGTGGACAAATGGAGTACTAGACTATCATATTTTTATCCCTATCATCATTGTAGATTATTTTACTTTAATTTTTTATGCAATGAAGGCGTAAAAAATAGTAAACTTGTCCATTTATTGGTTTACACATTTTAATAGCTGGGGACAATTAAAAAAAAAAAAAAAAAGATGAAGGGTGTAGTATATTACTGAAATTGGTCTATTTTCATAAATGAAATTAAGTGCATGGATTTAAAAGACATAATGAAATATTACCTATTTAATTAATTTAGTTTATTAGAATGTCCATTTTATTTTCTTTTAATTCTCCTATATACTGAAAGACGAAACTGTACGTACCTATCCTCGTGGCCCTATTGCTCCTAGGTGTTCCAAATAGGTGGGAATAAATATGGTTCAGACATACGGTACTACAGTACTGAAGGATTGTTGATTATTTGTTGTTTGGCACCTAGTTATTTGTATTTTCTATATATATATATATGTATATATATCCCTTTACAATTCTTCAATTCATTTATTCTAATTTTCTCTCAATGCATGCACACCGTTCATATATTTGGAATGAAGACAAGGAAATCTCTCAAAATTCAATTGACTGATACTCCTTCATAACCAGTAGTTTTTTCCATATGTTTTGTAAATAGTATGTTATTTTTTTTATACATTAAGTAACATGTACAATTGTTTTAAAACACACGAAGTTCGACTCGTTTTGATTTCACAATACTTTAAAACTTGTATCAAGATACATGCATGAATTTAGCCTTTTGTAATTGGCTTAATTGTATGAAAATGCATTAATTCTGAGAGGAGTTTCATTTTTTTCATGAACTTAAAATTATCTATATGAAATTATTAACATTGGCAGTTTTTCTACAATTTCAGTTTTTCAAGACGATCGTAGTTCAAACATATTGTTCATGAGGTAGATAGATTAAAATTAATAATAATATTAAAAAAAAAAAACTAGAAATTGTCTGCTACTGTGACAAGGCAACATCTAGAAATTGCACATGTGGATTTATATAATTATATACAAGCATCGGGCAAAGTGAATTTCGCTACTCCGCAACTGTGACAAGGCAACCGTAAATAAAGGCAACAACAATTGATAATTGATAGTATTATACTAAGAAAGAAAAGTAGAGCAAATAATGAAAAGAGAAAGATGCATACCTTTTAATGTCCTATTTCTAGAGTCGCTTGACACATCTAAATTTTTTGAATCTGGAAAAAGATACATACCTTTTTACCCACATGCATACATTCTAGTGAAATTTTGGGTCACCATATATAATACAAGCTATATGGGCTTAGATGGGAATTCCTAATGACACATAAATAAATTTTAGTTTCTAAAACATTGTCCTTATTTATTTTGTTTTGAGAAACGTAGACATAATATCTTTCATAAATCAATAAATATAATAATATGAACAAGCGTACATGAAATGAGAAAGATATAAATGATAAGAAATACATAATTCATATATATTTGATAAGAATTGTGTGAACTTGTTAGGATCAAAACCCTAACAAGCGATCGAAATGTCGATCAACGAACAAAGAAAGGTCCGGCGCCTCGAACAAGAGGTCGGCGGAAGGAAGAACAGCCGGCGCCTTCGACATGAAGGTCGTCGGTGGAAGAAAAGCTAAACGCGGAACTCGTCCGTCGGCAGCCGTGAATAGACGTTCGATGGTTACGAACGCAGAAAACCAAACTAGGGAAAAGATATATTTCTTATTACTTCTTGAATGATTGCGTAGTGATTACAATCCAATATTTATAACACTAATTACCTATAAATAAGGAAAGGATATTCTAAAATATGGAATACGAATCTAAACTATAAACGTAAAAGATAATCTCTAATATTACGAGATATACTCATATCAACTCCCCCACGGTTGAAAATCACCTTGCCCTCAAGGTGGATACCACGTCACAATGCTCAGCTCATACCTTGGCGAAGTAAAGCCCCGTGACAACCATGGTGAGATATCCCCTCTAGGATCAAAAATCAACACATTCTTCTCACCAACACTGGTTGCCTTCTTATCACCCGGAGCTCGATTTTCTTTATCACAATCTCCTATATCTACCACGTAAACGACACCAATCTTATCGGAAAAAATGACAAACTTGTCATCACCACTAATTGCAAAGGAAGTCATTCTTTTCTCCGAAACCACTGAATAAACACCACACCAGGAATCTGTGTACAAAACTTTCACTAACTTATCATCTCCACCTGTCACAACAAAGCTTCCATTCACGCCATCCGGTACAGTAAAAGCGGGAAGCTTGTTGTGCCCTCCGGTTTCATCCAATGATTGGGGTGCAGAACCTTTCTTGACATCGAAAACCCGGAGATCCGACCCGATGGCGACGGGTACTAATTGTTGATTGGAGGGGACCGCAATGAGCGCTGGAGCTACCTCCGCATCGAGCTTCTGCTCGCCTTCATCCATGGCGCGTTCCTCCTCGTTCACAAGTGATTCATCCGAAGCAGGCGCATGCATGGGTGGACAAATAGGTTGAGATGATACTCCTCCCGTGGAATTAATTTCACCGGTATTTACCTCGGATTCCTCGGTATCGAACTCTGCATCCATGTTGTCCAGGCGTAAGCCCATGTGTGACCCGCGACCCGGCCCAAATCCAAATTCCTCGCCCATATCCTCCCACACGAACGGCTGCCGCGGCTCGAACCAATCTGTCATGGTATTCAACGGTTCGTCGGTGTGATGGTGATGAACTGAACGCGGAAATCTCCCGTTGAAGAAGCAATTAGGGTCCTCGTAGTCGTCGACATCAGACGGAAAACGAGAGAAAGGGCGGTCCCACGATGAAGGGGCCGGTTGCGATGGAGGTAGGGCGCGCGTCTCCGTGGGCGGAAAGTATGGCTGGGCGCGACCACACCCACGGTGATGATTTCCGACGAAGGCGCCTTGACGCGGAGCGGAGTCAGGCCCCCGATAATGGTTGAAGACCAGGGAGCGCCGGTCACGTGGAGGCTGGTCTTCCTACCTCGCACGATGCGGTAAGGTTTCGTTGATCTCGTTTGCGGGTGTAGTACGGTCCCACGATGAGTAGGGCGGCTGTTGGCGCGGCTTGAGCTGCTCGTGCTGTGGTGGATGCGCCAAAATACATGCTCGCCGATCGGTGTCAGCGAGGCGGGCCTCGAGCGGATCCAAACGCGCCAGGAGGCGATCCAACCCCTGCGTATAGGCAGCTGCTGGTGGTGTCGGCTGGTGGGTGGATGAATGAACGAACTCGCGTGGTGTCGATGGTGACAGGCGTCGCGAGCCACCGGGGAGGAATTCCTGTCGCCAAGAATCGATGTCGCCGTTGTCCGGCTGATGACGAAACAGCGGTTGATCCCAAGAAGAGACCGATGGAAGTCTATACGGGGCTAACTGCTCGTCCTCCGTCTCCCCATGTAGTGCGGGACGACCGAAGATGTGGCAGCTGTGGCCCACGAAAACGCCGCGGTGTGGGTTGCGCTCCATGTCGAAGCCAGCGAGGACAAGGGTCCTCGATCGGTGCCTTGGAGTAAGGGTTTTTCTGAATATTCCGTGTTTGGCACGGGAAAGGAGTGAGCTGACTGAATCCTTTTTTTTTTTTTTTTTTTTTCAACCTTGGCTATGGAAGTGTAGCAGCACCGGCTGTGGTGATACTGCGGATGGTGTCGTACGATGGGTTGAGTTCGGCTATGAAAGTTCTCCGGGAGAGAACTCTCAACGAGAGCACCAATTGTTAGGATCAAAACCCTAACAAGCGATCGAAATGTCGATCAACGAACAAAGAAAGGTTCGGCGCCTCGAACAAGAGGTCGGCGGAAGGAAGAACAGCCGGCGCCTTCGACGTGAAGGTCTTTGGTGGAAGAAAAGCTGAACGCGGAACTCGTCCGTCGGCAGCCGTGGATAGACGTTCGATGGTTACGAACGCAGAAAACCAAACTAGGGAAAAGATATATTTCTTATTACTTCTTGAATGATTGCGTAGTGATTACAATCCAATATTTATAACACTAATTACCTATAAATAAGGAAAGGATATTCTAAAATATGGAATACGAATCTAAACTATAAACGTAAAAGATAATCTCTAATATTACGAGATATACTCGTATCAGAACTCAACCTCATGGGTTTCGCAGAATAAACACACACACACACACAAATATATATATATATATATATATATAAAATGAACCTAAGCGGTAGGGGTTAGGTTTCGGGGTCAAAGGTCCCGAGTTCGAGTCCTCCGTGGCCCGGCCTTTAAATTTCAGTTTAACTATGTTCAAAAAAAAATAAAATATATATATATATATATATATACTACCTCCATCTCATTTATTTAGTCACATTTACTATTTGACACGTATTTCCACCGAAACCTAGTACGTGTTTTAAAATACAATTTTGTAGTATCATTTTTTTTACGGGATACTATGACACTCATAGTATCCCGTAAAAAAAACGATACTACAAAATTATATTTTAAAACCTATATTAGGTTTCGGTGGAAATACGTACATAAAACAAATGGGACTAAATAAATGAGATGGAGGTAGTATATACTACCTCCAACCCATATAAGTAGTCTCATTCACTTTTTTGACTTTTCCGGAACGCGTTTCCACTGAAACCTAGTACGGGTTTTAAAATATAATTTTAAAGTATTTTTTCTTTTACGGGATACTATGAGGAAAAGTCAAAAAAGTGAATGAGACTACTTTGGTGGGTTGGAGGTAGTATATATATATATATATATATATATATATATATATTGAACCTTGTGTTCTGAATTTGTTGCTTTTATATGTGCGAAACAATATATTTGTTTGTTGGAATTTTGTTTCAAAATTAAGTCCCAAACTAGACCGATTTGTTTTTATAATACCTCGAATAGACCAATTTATTTTTATAATGGCTGGAAACTGGAAAGCACAAAATTGATTTAATAATTTTAATTATTTCAACCCTACTATTCATAACAGAAGATGTGGACAAATCAGTAAAGCGACAGTTTTTATTATTATTATTATTATTATTATTATTATTATTAAAATTATAGGAGTAATATTTTTTTGAATCATTCCAATATTTATGTGGACGACATTTGACGCAAAACAAAAAAGAAACCCTTCGTATCACTTTTAGTTTATTTATTATTCGAAAGAGTAACCAGACTTTTTTTTTTTTTTTTTTGTTTATGATGATATCCAAAATCTGCTAGTAATATTATTTCAAAATCAAAATATGTTACTGATGTTAAATATAAATAAAATATTAAAATTAGTTATAGAAAGAAAATAATATACCGCAAACATAAGTGCACCGACAAATTGAGGCCATAGTTTTTAAATATGATTAGTGATCGAATTGTTGGCAATAATTATTAGTTTTGATGACGTCAAAGATCGCATCTACATCTAATTAATATGAGTTGTAACTATTTTATTTTGATTTTTGAAGGTAAGTAAATAATCAATTTATTAAGACTCTGATTTAATTCTATTGGTCCGACCATGCTGGGGTCAGTGGGGTGGTGTTCAATTTCACGTGTTCTGATTTAGTCACAATATAATATAAAATATCTTAGTCCGATTCCTTTCTTTTTCTTCAAATAATTGGTTGTATTAATATTGACATATCATACATATACTGTTTCCCTCCTCCGTCTTCCAAATATACACATGTATTTTAGGATCAATAATAATTACACCTTTTCATTTTAACTCTCGACTTACTAGTTGGACATTTTACCAACTGAGTTATGCTTTATTTTAATTATAAGTGATAGAATAGTGTGTTAAAGTATTTATTATAATAAATAGAGATCAAGTCTTACATTTACAAAGTCGTCAGTGAGTTTGGTCGATCAAGTTATAGTGGGTCTGGGTCATGTGTAGTAGAATGGATAAATAATATATTAAGATGATTGCAAAACTTGAGGAACGTGTCGAATAATAATTATAGTAGATGTTAAGATAAAATTTAAATTATACTTGATGTACAGTGTTATATAATACATCAAGTAAATAATATATTATATCAAATTGGACCTAAATATTATCTAAACATTCACTTTCGGCACATCAAAATATGTGCCGAAAAATTCAATACATAAATATAGTGGACGGAAAAATATCGTTTATTTTCTCAGAATCACATTTCAATAAATGATATTCTAAGACAATTTTACATTCCTACCGGCCAAATGAGATCTTGAAGTTTCTTTAAGACTTTTCACGACTTAATAATAATGTTCCACATGATTAATTCAATATTATAATGTAAAATATGTCTTTTTTTGAAATATATATATATATATATATATATATACTTCAAAGGCATGACAAAAGATTCAATGCATCAATGTAATTGACGGAAGGAATAATATACTCCTCTCATTGTGTAGGATAATTAATCAGGAAATCGATAAGATTTAAGTTTCGGCATCTTATTAAATATTTAAAATTAACAATCATTTGAGAATGTAATAATTAAGTCATCATAAAAATAAAAATGGATAAACAATTCATACAAGAATGCTCCTATATCTATTGTAGGCACACTTAATGGTCAACGGCTAACGTGGCAGTGTCACGTTAATAATTTTTTCCTTTAGGGTTTAGTTTAGTTTACTCTAGTAGGGTTTATGTTTTTGGTAGAGTTTATTTTTATAAGGTATATTAGTAATAATTTTCCTTAAATATAATACCGTCACCTCAGCCGTGGACACATTAAGTATGCTACGGTGGGTAAGAGAGCATTACTCGATGTGTTAAAGTCACATATTTGTCCCACGTCGATTTAGAAAAATTCTGAAATTCTATATATATATTGGATGATCCTTCACAATTACAAATTTTTTTAAAGCGGTGAATAGCTTAATTCTAATAACTTTGAACTAATTGAATGAATGATAATTTTACCATTTCAATTTCAATTTCACATACAATCATTACTAAATTCTACTTAAAAATATTTCATATAAGTATAATGTAACCATACCATCATTAGGCTGGACAATCAAAATTTAGAAAAGATGCACTAATTTTCATTACATTCCCTCTTAATCTCATACCAAAATATGCATCGATTTACTTTTTCAAGACAAAATTCGTTGCCAATAAAACGAGCATCATCTCTGTATAGTCCATTCACGTTTTAAGGTAGATTAACTTGTTTCGATAAACTAAATTATATGAGTAAACTCCCTATTATGTAACTAATTATTTTTATAATTATATAGTGTAGAATAATTAGCATTTTATGCTCTACATATTAGTAACTATATATGAATATATTGAATGATTGAATAAAAATATCCAAAAATTGACTCTCAATTTGAGATGGACATCGTATAATAAATCCAATTCCAAATTATGTCTTGCTAATGTGCTACTACCTCCATCCCACCTAATTGTCTCATTTATTTTTTGACATTTCAGCACGCTTTTCCACCGAAACCTAGTACGAGTTTTAAAATATAATTTTAAAGTATCGTTTCTTTTACGGGATACTATGAGTGTCATAGTATCCCGTAAAAGAAACGATACTTCAAAATTATATTTTAAAACTCGTACTAGGTTTCGGTGGAAAAACGTGCCGAAATGTCAAAAAGTAAATGAGACAATTAGGTGGGATGGAGGTAGTATTATCTAGCTTACTATTGTTTTCCCCTTTCGTTGAAAGAATCTAGCTCACTATTTCTAGAAAGCACACGTTTTATGCACTTCACTTTAAACCTCGTAAAAATCAATTGTAATCATTAAAAATAAAACAAGACAAGACAAGACGATTCCGATAATAATAATAATAATAATAATAATAATAATAATGATATATTTCATACTACCTCCAACCCATATAAGTAGTCTCATTCACTTTTTTGACTTTTTCGACACGTATTTCCACCGAAACCTAGTACGGGTTTTAAAATATAATTTTGAAGTATCGTTTTTTTTACGGGATACTATGAGTTGGTGGGTTGGAGGTAGTATGTTTTTTTAAAAT
Organism: Mentha longifolia; assembly: GCA_001642375.2. NCBI lineage: Eukaryota > Viridiplantae > Streptophyta > Magnoliopsida > Lamiales > Lamiaceae > Mentha > Mentha longifolia. The sequence goes on from CM038113.1 coordinate 27,319,363, forward strand.
AAAAAGATAGTCAACTATTCCTTTATAAATGAGACGGAAAATATTTTCTAGCAAAAAATGTTCTCCTTATCCACCATGGATACATTTAATATACTGACGATTGACGTGGAAATGTCACGTCAAAGATTTTCCTTAAGGATTAGTTTTTTTAATAAGTTTAATTTTTTTAAAAGATTTATTTTTATAATATATATTAATAATAATTTTTATAAATATAATAATCTCATGTTACTCATAGTCATATTAAATATGTCCACACGAAGTATAAGAAAAAACATAAATCATTGTCTAGCTTGTTACCATTATTTTCCCCTTTTCTTGAAAGAATTTAGCTCTCTATTTCTAAGAAATTATATTGTTTGAAATGCACACGTTTTATGCACTTCACTTTATAACCTCGTAAAAATCAATTGTAATGATTAAAAATTAAAATAAGACGATTTGGATCTAAATCTAGAAATGTAGGAGTTGAATCTGCCACAGATCGTGGGGATTGTCGTTTTGGAATTGGAAGGCTGTTCTCAATTTTGAAAATAAACAAAATAAAGAATTAATTAATTGCTACCTACTCCGACTGAGATTGGTAAACTAATTAGTAACACAATTATTGATAATTCTGTAGTCGTGGGCAGTCTAGTCACCATGTAAACGCGACCTAATTGTTTCTAGAAGTAACACTTTTTCTTTTTTCTTTTTTGGGTTATAAATAGTTTAACCATAGAAATACTTAAGTCTTAATAATTTTAATTACCCTTTTTTAAATGTGAATGTTGATTATGCCCCCTTTTTAGTACGTATGTAAAATATGCCCCTTTTATTAGTTTAATATAAAAATTCTAATATTTTATTATTCAGCCGACGGATGCGGACGGATAATTACTCACGCGCAGACGGACGATGGGATGCTGATAAGTCCGAGGCCCCCACTTCACTGAATTAAAAGAAGCTGTTCCACTCACATGCACGTAAAATGTTGGATATTTTAGTGTAATTGGATTGACTTGTTTGATCAGTATCGTTATAATAATACATCATATAAGTTTGGTGGTGCGGAGTGCACGCTTATATGAATTTATTATGATTTTAGGGGCGAAGCCCCTAAAGGACGGGGTTCGGGGGCAGAGCCCCCGATAGCGGGGTCCAAGGGGCGGCAGCCCCTGGCGGGGTCCAAGGGGCAGAGAATTCATCGGAAATTGTTGTGTAGAAAATTCATCGGAAATTTAATTTTCAGAATTTCGAGGGACTAATTTACAATTTTTATAAGTTGCAAAAACCGTTTTGAAACTGATATACGAATCAGTTTTCATGAAAAAGGCTGATCAATTTTTGATTCGTATGATTTCCGGTTCTGCATTCTCAAACAAATTTCATACAAAAGTTCAAAAATTTCTGAATTGTATCCGATTGAATAATTTGATAGAACCGTCGAATTGATTCGATCTGAAAGTGTTATCACGCCTTTCAGAGAATCCGTTTAAAATAATATATAGAATGAGCATTAAAAAATTTATTAATTGAGCTAGACTTATTCACCGCCGGTGGAAGTAGCCGGAAGTCTCCCACCGCCGGCACCAAGGCGTCGCCGGCGGTGGGAGATTTCCGGCCACTTCCACCGGCGGTGAACATGTAAAATTCACTTAAAACAATGATTCAATGCATAAAAACTTATCCACCGCTGGCAAAAGTGGCCGGATCTCTCCCACCGCCGTCATCGTTGTGTCGTCGGCGGTGGGAGAGATCCGGCCACTTTTGCCGGCGGTGGATACCATATTATTATGAATTGAATTATTTTATCTATAATTACATGTTTAATTTCCATAGTGTATGTATACAAATGATTAATTTCGATTTTAGTACTTTTAAATTCAAGAGATGAAATTTAATTTCTTTAATTAATCTCTTAATTCATGAAATATTGTTGTTATTATTCACGTAATATATGTTTTGAGTTTAAAAAAATGATTCAATGCATAAAAACTTATCCACCGCCGGAAAAAGTGGCCGGATCTCTCCCACCGCCGGCAATATTGTGTCGCCGGCGGTGGGAGAGATCCGTCCACTTTTGCCGGCGGTGGATACCATATTATTATGAATTGAATTATTTTATCTATAATTACATGTTTAATTTCCATAGTGTATATATACAAATGATTAATTAAGGCTTTAGTACTTGTAAATTCAATAGTTTAAGTTGACAAATAAAATAAAAATAAAAAATTCATGAATATCATTATTTTAAAAAATGTGATTTTCCGGCCACATTCACCGCCGGTGGAAGTCGCCGGAATATGCCCACCGCCGGCTGCTTCAGCTGAAAAGAATGGCCCCACTACATTATTTTAAAAAAAAGGGGTAGTTTCTACATGTTTAATAAAAAGGGGGTATTTTTTACATTTTGATTTATAAAAGGGGTATTTTAAATTTTGACCCAATACTTAAACCCTAGCATGCTATCAATTTGCGTGTTTTGATTTCGTGTTTAAATTGCAAAATAGATAATATTTTCGTAATTTGTTTAACAAATTTTCTTATACTATATACGTGGATGGATGCTCCGAAAATCATGGTAGATATACTTTACCATAAATATACTTAATGCATACATATTTGGCGTGGTAATGTCCAGTGGCGACTCCAGGTTTTATAATTCGGGGATGCGAAAAATAATTATATAATATTAATAGTATCATCTTATAATAATGTCATCGAAAATAGTAAATTTACAAATATATCTAATTTAATTTTCTACAATGCTTCATTACTTAAAAGCGATTGGCAACATCGTCATTAGAAACTCGTAGGAAAATACATTTCTCTCAGTGAAATTAACCAGACAATCATTTAAAAATTGATTTTTCATGCTATTTCGCAATTTATTTTTGACATAAGTCATTTCGAAAAATACTCTCTCGACACTTGCAGTAGCAATCGGAAGAATCAATACCAACTTGATAAGCAAAAATACTAGAAGATAAGTCACATATGTGCATGTCTTTTTGTTAACATTAATAATGTTTTAAAATTTATTGTAATTATTTAAAATGAATAAATATAAATTACATACATATATAGTATATATATATAATAGTAGTAAAATAATTTTTTTTTTGGGGTACACTTGTACCCCTTTGCTCCATACTAGAGTCGCCGGTGTAATGTCACATACTCGAAAAGCTGTTATAGATACATTCTCAATAAAATCTAACTATATGTGACATTATGATCATTTCCGTATATATTGGATTATGAAAGATTATAAAAGTACTTTTGTAGCCATAAGTGTAAATAACAATTTTTTTTTGGATTAATCTACATAGCCATAATATGGCTAGCCATAATACCCTTTTATTTAGCCTAAAATAGATTATTTTTTATAAGGCAAGTTGCATCTATTTAGTATACTATTATGTCCTTAATCTAAATATGGTATAATAGCTGAGAGAATAATGAGATTTACATCTTCCATGATTTACAATTTCATTTGCTTTTTATACGGATGATTACAGACTTAATTAAGGTATACATATTTTACAGAAAGACAAGTATATATTTAAAATAGTAAGTATTATTTGGATTGGACTAGATACAAAGTTGACCGAGTAATGCTCCCCTACCCACCGTGGGCATGCTTAATATGCCCACGGATGAGGTGGCGGCATTATCTTTAAGGAAAAAATTAATTAGTATACCTTATAAAAATAAATCCTACCAAAAAAAACTAAACCCTAACAAAAAAAACTAAACCCCAAAAGGAAAAATTATTGACGTGACACTGTCACGTCAGCCGTAGGCACATTAAACGTGCCCACGGTGGGTAGGGGATCATTTCTCAAAGTTGACTACCATGCAAACATATAGAACGTTTACTAGACAATCAATTTTTTTTAAGAATATGTTATAATGAAGAATAAGTGAATTTCTTATCAATTTCATCATAAAATGTAATAAAAAAAATATATCCATAAATAAAAATAGTCCCTCAAATTCAAAGAAAATTCAGATTAAATAATAATTTATATTTGAAGTACAAATGTAGTTTACTTGCAAGCCAAAACAAAAATATGAAATGGTTATAGAGTTCAAAAAATCAAAATAACGAATCACGAATTGGATTGTAATAATTTTGAAAACGGAGAAACAAATGGCAATCACTCCAAAACTTAATAGTAAAATATAAAATAAGATTTATTTCAAAGCAAAACATAGTTTTTAATTAACATAAAGTGTATAAACATCTGTGGTTTGTATAGTGACTAGACACTCAGAGTAATGCTTCCTCATCTACTGTAAACATAATGTCCCAAGGACTCAGGCGAAATATTATATTTAAGAAAAATTATAATTAATAATATGAAAAAGGAAAAAAAAAATCCACTGAAGAAGGATGTAGAAGGGAAACAACCTAATTTATTAATCTCAACTATTAAGAAAATAAAATTTAATATTGAATTTTAAGGGGAAAACAGTAACTTGGTGCTTTGCATATAAACATTCGAGGTGTTCAACTCAATTAAATGGTATTTATCATATCCCAATTCTCGAGAGAAAGTATGCGTGCCCAGAATATGACTAACGATTGGATTAAAGAAGTGGAATAAAAGAGAAGTATGAATATTTTGGACATATATTTTTTTTTCTATAATTATTTGGATGTTTGAAAAGAATAGTTCAATTGAGTGCATTTTCAGATTTTAATTTTGACCATAACCAAATTTATTTTTTCTTCCGATTGAGTTCGAGTTTTATAAAAGTTGGTTTGGTATCCATTTGGTATGATAAAATTATCAATTAGTTTATTTTAAACAATTTAGTTTAGGTCGGTAACCACTTATCTAATTGTTAAAATGAATTAGTTTTTTCTTAAATTTTAAAAATACATATTTTAATATTAAATTGATTTTGTATAATTTTGGTCAACTAGAAAAAAATTATTGTATAGATATAATCTTCAACTAATTTACACGTAATTAAACCATCTCAATCGTAAACTTATCTTCTTTTTTATTTCAACAGATTACCTCAATGTAGTTTACGTATTGAAAATGTTTAGATCAAGTAATATGATATATTTAAAACTATTTACGGAAAATTGTAAGTGTGTTGTATTAAAAAATTATTTATGGAAATAAAAGTTGTTATTAATTAATGTGGAGAGATATAATTTGTAATTGGAAAATTTTAGAGGCATTATCTTTCTATAAATAATTATAAGGATACTTCTGTAAATTTCTTATTTAAGAATTGTAAAATGACTATAAAACCCTATTATGGGTGGCCATATTATGGCCATTTAGCAAAACACATTTTTTTAGTTACTGTTCTTATTTGAAAGTCATAAATACCCTTTACGCATTTGAAGACAATGGTGTCCGAATATAATTTTTTTTGATTTTTTTTTTTAATTTGATTTTTTTAAACTTTAATATATTACTATGATTTAATTTAACACTATAATATGATTGAGTTTATAATTATTTTTAATATTTTATTTTATTATTAAAAGTAATAAGTAGGGTTTATAAATTTAAAATTAAGGTATATAACTTATAATGCTAAACAAATCCTTATTTATCATGGTGGCTAAAAAGTAGTTTGTTATCCAAATTCCAAACTGGCCATTTTAGTATATCCCTCTTAAATAAATGTAAACATTTCTATGTATATTATGAATTCAAAACGATCCTTGAAATTCTAGTTCATTTTTATTATTATTAATTTTAGTTATTTAATTTGGTCAAATATAAATTTCAATTATTGTGTAGACATTCTTATACTTATTACATACTCCCTCAATCCCTTTCAAGTTGAGTAATTTCTTTTCATTATTTGTGGCAAACGTTTTCAAGTTTTCAAGAGTCTTGATTTTGTAGTATCCCGTAAAAGAAAAAATACTTCAAAAATTTATTTTAAAATCTATCATCAAGATACTTGAAAACTTGAAAGGGACGGAGGGAGTACTATGTGTGTATATATATATATATATATATATATATATATATATTATTCTTTATATGTTATATTTAAATTATTAAGCAGTTACCGTCCGACATGGTCAACTCTAGTTTATAATAAACCTAATGTTAATGGGTTTGATGTATAAATTTCTTTCTTAAATTAGATATATTTTAGAAGATACTCGCAAGCAATATACTTGGCGCGCTTAGAAGCTGAATTAGATTAATTGAGAGAAGAGAATTCTCTTTTTATATTAATGTTAGTGATGATATTAAAATTTAGACATTGTGATACAAGTGATTACGTACTCCGTATAAGGCACCATCCGTGTAAATAACTCTCAGTTGTTTAGCATTCATTATCATTGAAATATTCGACACTTGTTTGATTGGGTTTTGATCAGTGGCGGAGCCACCTTAGGCCAAGGGGTGTCAATTGACACCCATTAAATTTTGAGATTTAATACATATTTTACTAGTTACTATTTTTATGTATAAATATATTTTGAGTATTACTAATTGCGACGACTTTTGCAAAAAGAGTATTCTCGATTATGAAGACTGTGAAGAATTAGCGTCACAACCAAATGCATAATGAATGAATCAATGATAATTTATTGGTCTATTGAGAAAGATATATTTAATTGTGTATCTAATGGAGCTATTATTCATAATTTCAGAATATGGTCAATCGACACGGCATGTTGTAAATTAAATTTTCATGATTTATAAGAATGATATATTTTATTACAATTTTAACACCCCTTAGTCAAAATCCTGCATCCGCCACTGGTTTTGATTAAAGATTGCTATTTCATTACAGTAATATTTTAGTATCATTTTCCAAATTATAAATAATGCAATATTGTTTTGTAGTGAAAATATATAAAAATAGCTAATTTGGATTTTGGATGGCATAAATATGTTTTTGGCTACCAATATAAAAATATAAATTGAATAGTTTTTACAACTTATTTACAAAAATTTCGCCGCCTTCTAAATGCATTATTATACGTTGGATCATTTTTATTGAACGATTGAGATAAGATGAGTTCCCACCACAACATTAAAGTGTAGTGTAAAATAAAAATAATAATTCTTGCTAAGGTAAATTAGTGAAACATAGTTTTAATTGAAGCATATAATGTTGCTATTTTATAATTTTAATCAACTGAACTCGGAAGTCATAACCAGTTGGGTTTTTTATTTTTATTTTTTATTTTTTAATGTCCATCAAGAAATCGCGCTATCGAAAAGGAAAAGATGAAACATTTTTTGTTTTTGTTTTTTTTCTTTTTTTTCTTTTCACATTAGTATCTTTTATATAGCTAAATAAAGCCTAAAGGTCTTTATAAATTGGTTAGGCAGTAACGCTTGAATCCGTCCCATCTTTTACAAAATAAATTTGTATAATCAATTTCATAATCAAATATTTCAAGTGGGGACTTTACAAATTGCCTAATTAAGACTAGTATCTAATTTTGATGGAAGCTGTGATCCGCTCACTAGAAAATAATAATCTTTGAATAATCCATTATTGTCACAATCAATGTTTTGATAATCGATCGGACTGACCGGTCCGGACCAGTTGAATTATGAACCGGTTATTGTCTTGATTAGATAAAATTGTTCAGTTCAAACAAATTTTGATAGGTTCGACAACGGTTGGATCAGAAAAATCGGGAACCAAAAATCAAACCGATTCAACTTTAAGTTCAATTTTTGAAACATTTAGTTACTATTAAATCCCGGGCCTCCCGGCATTTACTGATCGTCACATTGTAAAAATAAACTACTACTATAAGATTGTGATTATAATATTTCATTTTTATTGTGAGTTGAGTGAATCCACGTCGCAACCACTCGGCCACGCTCCCTCCGCACAATTTTATAATTAAAATTGATCATCGATTCTCTAAATATGGAACTGAATATCATGTGTTTTTGAGAATATTAAAAGTTGGCGCTATCAAGTGAATCACATAAAATATTTTTTTTAATATAAGCTAATAAATTAACAAGCTACTAACTAGTTCACAAATACAAATGTCCACTTTACAAGTGGCCTTTAAAATATTCCATCTTGTATCTTCACTACTGAGAAATGATATGCTACTCACTTCCCGGTGGACACCTCGTCGTTTTATTACGTTTGCATTGTTTTTTTTAATTTTTATTTTTATTCTATATTCTAGTATCTTAGAAATTAATTTAGAAATTATAAAATCTAAAAAATCAATGTTCAATTTGTTATTTTTTATTTTAAACTTCAAAAAATGAGTAATAAAATAAATCGAGCTTTGATTTTTATGTATTTTTTAGATTTTATGATTTATAAATTAATTTCTAAGATACTAGAATATAGAATAAAAATAAAAATTAAAAAAAACAATGCAAACGTGATAAAACGACGAGGTGCCCACCGGGAAGTAAGTAGCATATCATTTCTTCTTTCACTATAACACGTACATTTGTTATTTTATTCAAATACCTATATATACGATTTAATTATAAAATTATATAACCCACAAAAGATATTGAAATTGCGTCCTGTATAAATTAGCTTCTTATATTAAACTCATCGTAGACTCATTTATTATGTTCACAATTGACGTCATAATATCACATATTAATAAAAATACATTATATATATATATATATATATATATATATATATATATATATATATATACTACAAACCAAAAATATTGAAATCTAGTCAAAAAATATTTATCAATACACATCTAAGATGGAGAGAGAGACGAGATAATATAACCCATGATTTAAGGGATCTTGCGGTTAATATAACATGCCAATAAACGAAAAAAACCATGTTTATTTAAGGGATCTTGCGGTTAATATAACATGCTACGATTTCTAAAAAAACATAATTTAAAGAATGCAGATCTTCCAAGTCTAATTAAGATTTCTAATTTTCTACCGTACCCTCTAAGGTTAAAAATGACATAAAATAACATATACGATCAATAAGGTGTGAAAAAGAATTTAGTTTTTTTCCTTTATGAAATGCTAGAATTTTATTATTATTATTATTATTATTAAGGACATCGTTGACTCACTACGAAAATAATGTCACACGCGTTTTTTTTTTATGCAATCGGAGAATCATATTGTCTTAAATAAAATAAAATAAAAATGCGAACGATGGCATCAACGCGATCTTCAAATCTCGCGTCGTACTTTATTAATTTATATCATCACGCACTCAATAAAATACTAAAAGACAGCTTTCTCCATACTATCAAAATATAACTGACATAGTATATATTGTACTTTTTTTTAAAGCTAATGAAATACTGATATTTTGAAATATAAGAAATTAATGCAATCGTGAAAAATCATGAGGTGCTCACATAATTGGTGGCATTTAATACCGATGCAGTGGGAATCATACAAGTGTTCTGTAAATCACATGGACTATATTTAAAGTTGCGGTCCGCTGCAACCAACTGGCCACACTACACCTACAAATCATGCAAACTCTATATTTAATATTCACCCGGTTCTTGTCTTTGATTTTGATATATTTATTTATTTACTATTTTTTTTTTATTTTTTTTAAACGCAAATATAACACAATCACACACACATGCACCCGGGGTGATTCGAACCCCCGATCTATTGGATTGGAGGGAAAGCGTCTGACCAACTGAGTTGCGCTTCGTTGTCAGTTCTCGTCTTTGATATATGCGTAAAAATTTTCTTTTTGAGAAATCTTTTAGTATATACTAGTAGTAAGTGTTAATTTTAAAATCGAAAGTATTATCATTCGAATTTTCAGTTTTTTCTTAAAATCCGTGCCGATCCAAATCTATCATAAGTATATCATAGGGACGGAGGGAGTAGTGATTTATAAATTATTTAATTTGGAGATATTTATTTTTTTATTTAAAAAAATAGCAATATTATTTAATTGTTTAGGTGTTAGCAGCCGAGATCGCACGAACAATTTGTTTATATTTTTATTTTTGTTATGGAAGATTTGTGACAACGTGAATCGCGGATTAGATCTTCTTCTTGCAATCATAGGTGACTAATAAATTAATTAAAAAAATTGCAAAATCATGTTTGTTTGTGGATCTTCTTTTTTCTATTGTTTAGGAGAAAGATTGAAGTTTTCATTATTGTTTTTCCTTGTTTTTAAATTTTAATTAATAATGTAGAATTGGTGAGATGATGTCGGAGTTCTAATTATGAAGATTATTTTCAATAAATTTTATTGAAGTATTTATTTGATCGCTATTTAAAATGGGACAAAAACTTGTGTCAGCCGGAGGCACCGTGCGGCCGGGCCCAAAGTGTCAATCTTTATACAGAAAAGTGTCAATCTATATGAATAAAAGTGTCAATCTTTAACATAATTATTTTACGAATAAAATGACAATTTTTAAAAGTGACAATTTTTATACAGAAAAGTGTCAATCTATATGAATAAAAGTGTCATTGTTTTAGCCCGGCCGCACGGTGCCTCCGGCTGACCCAAGTGTGTCCCTTAAAATGGACATGGGATAGTGAAGGTTTATATTTAATAAATCTTCTACTTATTGTTACCTTTTTTGAATATCTCAATGGTGAGAATAAAATTATATAACCGGTTCAAATTTATATAATCGTGATTTTCAATCATTAGCTCACTCATTTGATAAAATTTAGCGAAAAGATTTCTAGCTTAAAATAAAATACTCTATGAGAGTTTTTATTTAATTTAATTTTTAGAGAATGCATGTCGCTCCAAAATATGAATTGACTTAACCTCTCTTGAGGGCCATTTGAACGTTGTTTTGTTCCAAATGAATGAAAACTAATACTATAAAACATCCACTATTGTCCCGCATTATTTATTTGTTTCTTGCATTATTTATTTGTTTCTTGATTGGTAGACATCGATATTTACATATTGCATAATAAGTACAGCTCTTCCGTGTGTTTTATTTATCATCGAACTTGCACCGTTGATTCATTTGGGAAGATGACAAGTAACATATATATCAAAATTCAATTCAATCATGCCCTTTTATGTCAATTTCAAACACTGCATTTATTTTGCTAAAAACGTACCTTTCAACTAAACTATTTGCATGCTATGATTTAGTTCACTTTCCCTTTTTTTTTAAAAAAAAAAATTTAATTGTCAAAAAAAATACACTAACTTTGATCAATTTTTAATTTTGCATATAAGCTTTAAAACTAGACATAAAATACATCACTTTTTTATTTAGTCAAATTTTCCCCGTAGTTTTGAAATTAAATTTGACATGGCAAAATATAATTAAGGTAGCAATAAAACTATGTCATTTTGATTATATAAATAAATAAATAAAAAATCACTTGACCTCGTCTCTCTCTCTTTCCTGTCGTTTTTTTTTCTTATATTTCATATATATAATCAAAATGATAGTGTTAGAGCGAAATTATTTTCACATACACACACACACACACATATATATATATATATATATATATATATATATAATAAAATTAAATACTTCGATTATTCTATTTCACGTCTATACCTTATGGTCATCAGTTAGTTGATGTGAAACAATACCAAATATATATATATATATATATAGCAAAATAAAGGTCAATCAATTTTGAATTTTCTTGATTATTTTTCTAAATTCTCATGACTTTGACTTATAATTAATAATTTAATATAATTAATTTACCTTTTCAATTTTCTATGAAATAATTAGGTATAAAATAAGTAAATTCACTTAGTTTATTGGTTTGTGTGTTTTAGTCCCTTGGGACACTTATTAGGGGACATAGAGAGTATTTAAATGACGGGTTGCTTAACATTCTATCATTCAGTTATATCAAACAATGGGCGGCTTTACTTTTTTTTGATTTTTTTGAGAATTACATATCAAATCCATTACAAATTATAACACACTCTACTCATCTACATGAGAAATCTACTTCACACACATAGGTGAAAATTCTACACCACACAAAGGTGGAAAAACTACTCCATACACCACATGTCGGCGATGAGAATTGAACCTGAGACCTCTCCCTAAGAAGAGATTATGGGGGCCTCCACCTTGCCACTAGACCAAGGCCTCATTGACCTTTTCTTTTTTTTCTTTTTTTTTTCTTCTTTTTAGATCAACAAAATACTTGATATGAAAAATGTTACCAATCTTCAATTTATTTCTATATTACAACGCATAATTGACGGCTAAATGAGTATAACTACACGAGAAACGGGACCTCACCTAATCTATTTTTTTATTATAATGATCAACGGGCTACTTGACATTCAAAATGAGTAAAACTAATCGAGAAATATCACACATCATTGATCCTTTTTTTTCCGAATGGATCCTAATAATACTATAATCTTAAAATAAATAATTTTATTATTATTTTCCACGAGAAGTGATCCCCGTCGAATTTCGACAGGTACTAAACTAGTGTTAATAGAAGACAATATATCGCTTTCCCTCTGACTAAGAGCCAGTGTGTTCGAGTCACATTAGAGAAAAAATGGGAAATCATTATTAATTTTCTTTTTAAAAAATTTAAATAAATAAAGACAATAGTGAAAAGGAAAAATTCTAGAAATGTTCAATACACGCGGTATGTAGGATGGATTATTTCATCTTGTTTTCTAATATTCTGAAATGATACACATTATAAAAAAAAATCTAACTTTTTATTGAGTAAATAATCTAATATCTGTCGCTATTTTTGTAATCGACATTCCTACTAAATTTGCTTTTTTTAATATAAAGTACTATTTATTCTTATTCATCAGTACAAAAGTTTCATAGCGAGAGAGAGGCCGTATGTGCGCGTCATATTCTGTCAAAATACAAAACATAACAAGGAAAATGCTTATAAAAGATAGTTGTAAAACGGGAAGCATATAATTGTTTGCTCTCAAATTTTGAAATAAATTATTTACGGAAAAGTAAGAATGAATTCAAAATGTCACACTTGAAAAAAAAAAAAAAAAAAAGGGAGTAATTGATCATTTATTTTATTAGCCAAATTCAGCTCAATTTCTCCACATTAATATATGTTGTCCACAATGTGTTGTCGATGATATAAAATGTAAAAGATCTAAATCTGACACAATAACTTGGAAATTATGACAATCAGTACATGTCAATCAGTACACTTGGAATCCAATCGTAGATATTTTTCATGATCATCGATGCTATTGGTCCCGAAAAAAGTAATTTGGTATATGGGGAATACACCAATTGCCAACAGTTTTGACTTTCAAAACAAATATAAGACCAGATTGACTTGTCATGTCAACTTGGATCAAATAAGGACGATCTGTTAGGCTGAGATAAGTTCACTGTCGAACTATAACAGGTCGAACTTGCAGTGCGGAAATTGGTGAGTGAGTTTAGCTACTCTTTGAAAATCTTTTCTTTAACAACCAATCTCACAGATTGAATAAAGAGTTTTGATTAACACGTATTTTATGTGCATGTTGAGTGTGTTTTGCGTGTGTTTAAGTCTCGATTCATGTGCTTAAAAGTTAGAAATGCTAGGGTTTCTTAACTTGTAGCATACTTTATATTTTTCTCGTTTTTTCCCGGTTTTCGATCCATTTTTGTAAGAATTTGAAAGAGCATTCAAGTAGCTAAGGATTGAGGGCCGAAACGAGGAAGAATCGAGTTCTATTAGAGTGAAACTTGTGTTCAAAATGTGGAATTTTAAGTTCTATAGTTAGGGTTTCACTAGTTTGATTTCATTTATGTTTTCCTCGTTCTCTCGAGTCTCTTTATGCTTTTTGCAGGAAAAATAAAGAGCTTATTTGGCCAATTGAACTATTTCATGTTGAAGAGGAGTTCGTTAGGAAGCCATAGCAAAAAGCGGATCGAGAATCGGAGTTCGGACGAGGGAGAACGAGGCAAAACCGTAAAACTACGTATTTGAGAGTTGCTGACGCGGACCGGACCGCGGCCCATTTGGCCGCGCCGTAGCCCGCGTCCAATCCGCCCCAAATCTGTCCAACCGCCCGGTCTGGGCCGCGGCCCAATGGGCCGCGCATTGGCCCACGTGAATCCCTTCCCCCCCTTTTATTTCGGGCTTTGACCGTTTGACTTTAGATTTTTTTTATGATTTTCAATGTATTTAATCCCAAAATTCACCCCATTTGTAGATTTTTTGCACATTTAATATTCCTAGAACCCTATAAACATTTCCCTCTTTCCTTTTTAGTATTTTGAAGATTTGGAGAGCATTACTTTGTGGATTGAAGATTCAAGACTATTTTCTTCTTCCTTATTAAATTCTCTTTCTTTTAAGCATGGTTTTATTTACTTTTTATGGTTTAATTCCTTTAATTGTGTCTAGCTAAATTTCCCTTTGGTTCTAATATATGAAGATATGATTTAGAAAATTAGGTTTTTGGATTTTGTTGTTGGATTTACCTTCTAATTCATATGTCTTGTGGTTTGGCCCTTGAATATTATTGCATGATTGATTGGCCATCATTGAGTGCATACAAGGTATTTGGTTAAATGCTTAAGAGGCTTTAATTCATAACACTTGGTATCAAATCACACCATATTAGTAATTCTTGCTAGTAGGAGCTTCTAAATAATTAATTGAGCTATTTGGAATTAATTTATGCATCTTGAGACCTAGCGGAGATAGATGTTGTTAGATACGGGTTGAAGATCAACAACGATAGAAATACAAATCGAGTTTGCGAAGGATCGAATCCTTATGATGGATATAAGAATTGATGGAAGGAGGATCGAATCCTCTAGATCCTAGTGAATGGCCTTCAATTCCAGCTCGTATCGCCGGGAACCTTGAAGAATTCCTGCAAAACAAAGCCGGAGGAGCGGGTAGAGGTCCTCCGGGAAGAACCTCCGACGCCCAAGTCAGTATCAAGTACTGGAAAAATTATTGAGGTTTCTTAGAGAAGAAACCTCTAGAGTGAATGTGTGTTGATTCGCGCTAGAAGCACGTAATCTTCAGTGTAAAGTCTAGAGTGAGAGAATTGTTACCAAATATGTAATGGTTGCCATATATTTATAGTTGTAGAAGAGGCGGTGGCATTTTTGTGAATTTCCTTTGTTGTAAAGGGCAATATTAATTATGCTAGTATTTTTAGAGAAGATTCTAGCTCTTCAAGGAAGAAGCTAGATCCTTGGGGAAAATGCTAGATCTTTTGGGAAGATGCTAGATCTTAAGGTAGATGCTAGCATCTCGAAGATGCCAGATCCCGAGGGAGATGCAGATCCCTTGCGGAGATGCCAGATCCCTCATGATGCAGATCCCTAGCGGAGATGACAGATCCCTCATGGAGATGCAGATCCCGAACGGAGATGCCAGATCCCTCATGGAGATGCAGATCCTAAGCGGAGATGACAGATCCCTCATGGAGATGCAGATCCCTAACGGAGATGACAGATCCCTCATGGAGATGTCAGATCCCTAATGGAAATGCCTAGTCTTTTGACAACTTTTCAGACTTAGCTCCCGAGACAATGATTTCACCTCCTCTAGTGTTTTTATAAAGGCTTGATCTAAGCTCAAGGCTTATGCCTTGTCGTTCATTCGAAGGACAAGTGTCTTTTCCTCATTCCCTTATTCTCAACTAGTGATGCCACGTATTATGATGACATGGTAGGAGCTGATTTTAGTCCCTATCAGCTACTCCCCCTGCTCCGAGAGATCTTGTTTTGACAACAAGTCTGTCAGGAGCAAGTATTTTAGTTTTTCTTTCTTTCTCTCTCTTCTTCTTCTCTTTTTTTTTTTTTTTTGGAAAAAATTTCTCTCATAAAAAATCAATTTTATAAAATAGATATTTGCCTTATACGGCAGGATATAGGGGATATACCCCTACTCCCCCCCCCCAAGTGAATTATAAGAAAACGAAAGAATTATAATTTATAGACTCAATGGTCTATTTTAGAAGATACAAACTTCTTCAAAATGTTAACGTTCCGAGGTATTAGTAAAACCTCCCTTGTTTTTCATATTTTTGCGCTCATATATTCTTCCTTTTAGTATTTCCGTGACCATTAATGGTCCTTCATAGTTTGTAGAAATGTATATGCAGATATAATTGTAGGAGCGCAAATGCAAATATGAATTTATTGCAGAAGTGTCGGCATAAATTTGAAGCTGTTTGTAGAAGTACAAATCTGAGTCTGTCTGCAGAAGTGCAAATGCAGATGCAGATCCGAGTCTGCAGAAGTGCAGATGCAGATCCGAGTTTACAAAAGTGCAGATGCAGATGCAGATCCGAGTCTGCAGAAGTGCAGATGCTGATGCGAATTCAAGTCTGCAGATGCGAATTCGAGTCTGTAGAAGTGTAGATGCAGATGCAGATCCGAGTCTGTAGAAGTGGTACAGGTTCGAATCTGTTTGTAGATGCGCAGATCATAACCTGTCTACAGAAGTGCAGATGCAAATCTGATTCTATAGAAGCGCAGATCTTTTTGCAGATCTGAATCTGAGTGCAGAAGTGGAGATCTGAATCTGTTTGCAGATCTGAATAGGTCTGCAAAGTGCAGATCTGAATTTGTCTGAAGATCTGAATCTGTCTGCAGATATGAATATGTCTGCAAAGTGCAGATCTGAATTTGTCTGCAGAAGCGCAGATAAGAATTGTCTACAAAGTGTATGTGTAGATATGAATTTGCTTGCAGAACCACATATGAAAATCTATCTGCAAAAGTGTAGATCTGAATCTGTCCGCTGAAGTATAGATCTGAATATGTCTGCAAAGTGCAGATCTAAATTTGTCTTCTTTAAGTGGCATCTTCTATGAGACCTGCCTATGCTTCATCCATGTTGGCAGCATGGGTACCTTAGTACTTCTTCTCGCTTGTGGTGCTAAAGCTATGTGAAAGTGTTCTTCTACCCTATTGGGAGAAGTATCACATATGGTAGAGTGATGCAAACCCATGACTCGGGCAAATTCTAAATCTTTATCCGTCCTTCTAAAAGACATAAGATAGATCAATCGATTAGTTTATTAATTTTCAAGAGAAACTTATAGTTTTACTTGGAATGGGGCACTTGGAACTTTGTTCCATTTTTATATACCCCAGTATTTACTTATGTAGGTCCCGATAAATAGATATTGGTGTATG
>CM038113.1:27336518-27372316 GCA_001642375.2 Mentha longifolia
CTTCTCCTTCCTTGTTCTTTATAGCACACTTGTTAGCAGAAAACTCTACTCTTTTTCCGTTTGAGCAGAACTGGCTTACAGAAAAGAGATTATGATTTAAACCTTCAACATAGGTGACATTAGATATTGTTGTTTTACCAACAATTAGATTACCGTAGCCTCTTGTTTTCCCTTTAGAGTCTCCTCCAAAAGCAACTAGAGGTCCATCACATTCAATGAAGTTTGTAAGCAAGCTTTTGTCGCAGGTCATATGCTTTGTGCATCCACTGTCGATGATCCAGATCGCCCCGCGAGCTGCTCGCTTCCTCCTTTGAGTTTTCCCATCCTGCAATTAGACAGTTTTAGCAACCCATATGAATTTGGGTGCTTTGTTAGCAGGTTGAGATTTGGCAGCTTGGTTTCCAAGCTTCCTCTTTTGTAAACTCCTGTTGACTCGTGGCTTGGTCAGTTGCACATTTGAGTAGGTTCCATTTGAGTATGCAGTTTGCAGTTGGTAATGAGCAGGTTGATAAAGATCATTTTGATAGCACTGCTCCATGTAACCACATCTGCATTGATCATTTACAAATCCACTTCCATGTGGAAATCGACATTGTATACTTGACAGCTCAGGATATGGGAACCAATGATGGTTGTACCAGTAACCTTCATAGTCAGGTCTCTGTTGGTTTGGCCACTGCTCATAGTAGTTTCGTTGTGGTCGAGCAGTTTTGTGTTGTGCTTCTCCTTTATTTGCAGCTTGCACTCTTCTCGGTGCAGGTTGGCTCTTCTTTTTATATGCAGGTTGCATATACAGTTTTCTAGGTGGCTCAACCTTCTTCTGTTCATTTGATGGCCTTAGCTGCTGTTTCTTGACAGCAGGCTTCCTATGCTCTTTTACCAAGATTGCTT
Organism: Mentha longifolia; assembly: GCA_001642375.2. NCBI lineage: Eukaryota > Viridiplantae > Streptophyta > Magnoliopsida > Lamiales > Lamiaceae > Mentha > Mentha longifolia. The sequence continues at coordinate 27,337,410 of CM038113.1, forward strand.
GAGGTTGTCGAGCTGGATTCTTCAAGTTAAGTTGCTTGTCAGGTAGGAAGTGGTGAGCTTTGCCTTCAGCCAATCCCTTTTCTTTTATAAACAGGACCTTATCTTTCTCCTTGACTCCGCTGGTTTGACCATGGAATCCGACGCCAAACTTTATCTGAGCAGGTCTCTGGGCAGCTTGCAAGGCTTCAAGCTTTTCACCATTTTTGTTCATTCTCATTAGGACTTGTTGAAGCTTGAGCTCTTTCTGCAACAGCTTCTCATGTTCATTTGAGAGATCTGACAGCTTACCGTTCAAGCTGTTGATCTCACTGTCCTTTTTAGTGAGCATGTCTTTAAGGTTTTCTTCCCTTAAAGCTGATTGATCCAATTGAATTTTCAGAGTTTCTATCTCTCTTTGTCTTGCTTCATCATGGAGAGTGAAGTCTCCATTTTTAGTAGCCTTGAGTTTCATGTTTTCACCCTCCAGCTTGGATCCTTCTATGACTACTTGCTCGAACATTTCTGAGAGTTTCTTGTAGTCATCAAGCTGTTGTTGGAACTCTTCATATGTTGGCATTTCAGGTAGTTCGAAACCTGCATGTTCAGTGTTAGTTGAATATGAAGATGAGATTTTGGTATCAACCCTGTATTGAACAAGATCGAGATCTTTTCCCATGTAGCATTCCTCATTTTCAGAATCTTCGTCGGCTAAGCGACATTCCTCCTCATCCAATTCATCATCGTCATCTTCGTCGGAGGAGGTTGAGTCTGATAATGTGGCAATAGCTTTGGCTTCTTCCTCAGCTGCGATCATGGCACTGCGCTGCTCCTTTAGCTTTTGATCTCTTTTTGCACGGAGCTCTTCGCGTTCGGCCTTTGAAAGATCTGGGCAGTCTGACTTGTAGTGACCTGGTCTGCCACATTCAAAACAACCACCCTCTGGAGTGTTAGAAGAATTGAATTTTGAGGGTTTAGTTATACCTTCACCTTTCTTGTCGGAAGAAGAAGGTGGATTGATTTCTCTTGAAATCTTTGTGATATTTGCGGAATTTGTTGAAGCGCTTTTCAAGCTTTTCATTCCTTCTAGCCATAAGTGCATAGTCCTTCAACAATTTTTCCATTTTAGAGCATAGATCTTTTGGGATTGATCTTTCTTCTGTAATTGATGCAGCTTTGAATGCAGCATCTTTTTCTTTCTTTTCGGGCTCAGTCTTCTTGCTAGAAGACGTTTGTTGTGACCCGTGCAATCTGATCATTTCAAACTCATTTCCGATGAGCAGATCAAACAGTTGCTCAGTTGACAGGTTGCTGATGTCCGACCTGCCGCGGTGCATGGCGCTGTACACATGCCAGCTTGCTGGAAGAGATTGGATTACTTTGAGATTGAGTTCGCGCTGATTGTATTTATCTTTCTTGAGAGCCGCGATCTCTAAGGTAATCATTGTGAATCTGTTCTTGAGCTGGTCAATGGTCTCCATTGGCTGCATTTTGAATTCTTCGAATTTACTGCATGCCACTGACAACTTATTTTCCAGCATCTCTGTTGATCCAAGGCTTATTGCTTTTAAGGTGTCCCACATCTCCTTGGCAGTTCCAAGATTTCTTATCTTGGCCAGGTGGACGCCCTTAACTGTGCTCGAGATTAATCCTTTTGCGAAGCTGTCAAGTCCAGCTTCCTTTCTTTCCTCAGTTGTGTATTTTCTGGGATCTTTAATCTTTGGCACATACGTTGCTTCAGAAGCTTTATCTCCTGATACATCAGTTTCGTAGGGTTCGAGGATGGGTGTGGGACCATTCTCGATGACGTCCCACATTAGCACATGATGAGCTTGGAGGCACATCTTTATTCGAAAACTCCAGTCTTCATAACCCTGTATAGAAAAGTCTTCACAGACACAGAGAAGTGAAGCTTCCATATTGATAGTTTATATATGTGCAGTTTGCAGACACAGAGATCTAGTTCAATTTGACAAAAAAAAAAAAAAAACTTCTAGTATACAGAAGCAGTGGTCAAAAGAACCACCGCTCTGATACCACTTGTAGGTCCCGATAAATATATATTGGTGTATGGGGGGGGGGGATACACCAATTAGCCAACAGTTTTGACTTTTCAAAACAATTTGATCTTACTGAGTCATCACTTCAGTTTATCAGAGCAGTTTAGTTTTTCCAGCTCAAACAGTGAGCTGCTGAGCTTGCAAAACTAACCTGCGTGCGGAAGTTTGGTGGAAATGTTGGCTAACAGTTTTCAAAACAGTTTTCAAAGAAAACTTTAGTTCAAACAAGTGTTCATGCAAACTGTGAAAGTGGCTAACAGTTTTCAGAAATAGTTTTCAAAGACAGTGCACATGCAAGACAGGTTCAGTCGTGCAGGTTGTGAGCATGCAAACTGTGTGAAAACAAATAAGATAAACACGAGGAGTTTTTATCGTGGTTCGGAGTAAACAGCTCATACGTCCACGCCAGATCCCGTCGAATCTGTAATCCCTTAACTTGAGATTTTTCGCTCCTTTTAACACTGGTGGAGGTTCCAGTCCAAATTCAAGTCTCTCTTTAGACTGAATCTAGCACGAATCTTGAGTCGTGTCTCTTCTAACTTTACGTACAAACTTACATACAATCTTACTAATGCTAAACAACTAGCACTAATAATCAAACTGGAAAGCTGTGAAAAGCTATCACCGTTTGGAATATAACTCTATCAACTACACTGAATATCAACAGTGATGGTAGTGAGAGTGTGGATTGTGTTCTAGTAAGACAGATTCTAGAAAGAATAGAAATCTACAAAGATCAACACTTGGGAAAGCTCTAATGATTTCGAGTGTTGATTGTGTGAATGTTTAGCTTAAGATTTCTGCAGCGTTTCAGCTTGTAATTTGAGTTTCCCGTACTTTCTTTCTTGAATGTCTTGAGGTATTTATAGAGAAGCATTTGTAATAGAGCCGTTGTGTGTGTCAGTATGTGCAGAACCGTACACTGACTCAATTATAGACGTTGAGTAGAGGACAGGTTCCTCAGTCACAGCTCAGGTTGGACTTTGCAGGTCACGCTTCCTATACCTCGAACTGTCTTCAGTCTTCTGTAATCTTCGCAAGAGATCTTCGAGTATTGTTGGAGCAGATTACATAGACATATTACATAAAAGAACATTATGACAGGTTTGAGTAAAAAATAGGTACAAGGTTGCACTACCAACCTTGACCTTTACATAGCAACCTGTTCGGGTTAAGCTTGACTGATCCAAACACGGAGACCAGCCTGTTCCAATTAAAGTTTATTGTCTAAGTGTGGTTTCTAATAGCATTATCAAAACTTAGTTCAAAGAGAGAAAAGGTTCCCAACAACTTAATAGAACAATTTATATTTGAGTAAGTACTTGAGACTTTATCTTGTATTTTCTTTCTAGATGCCTACTTTGTAGGGCTTTTTTATTTCATCGGAGCCCAAGAGTTTTTGGGGATTATCCGGGATTTTTATTTCATCGGAGCCCATGAGTTTTGGGGCTTATCCGGAAATGTAGAGCTTTGGCATTTGAGTGAGGTACCTGCAGCATAGGCAGGGTTTATCTTTTCAGTTATGCCAATGGCTCTGTGCTGAGGAGGAGTTGGCTATGAGGATAGTGGCCGCAGAGCCTAGATCTTTTGCCTGGGCTTATCCTTGGTTATCACTACCTCATTCCATCTCCTATTTTATTCATCATTTCCCAAGTGTGTGCTTGTAGCATTTTCAATTAAAATTTATAGTGATAATTCTAAACTCGCCAGAATCAGTATAATTAAGGTTTAAATGAATACCAATTTTTTCAGAGGCTTTCTGGTTTGTATAGCCGAGGTTCTCAAGGATAGATGCTTCATTTGGCCTCAAGTGCTTCTTTGCAAGAATATTTGCTCCTTTTCTTTCATGTTGCTCGCTTTTTAATGAACGAGTCACCTCATGCTATAAAACTTATTCAACTAAAAAAGTTAGTGAAATATGAGTGCCCCTAAGGGCATAGTTATAAAATAACTAGATACTGAAATAATAAAATTATTCAAGGATACAAGTCATATTTAACTTGTTCAGTAGTTTGCCAAGAGAGAGGTTTGTCCCCTTATTATAAAGAATTTAAGAATTCAGACGACATTATTGATGTAGGAATTCAAAGATCTGGTGTAAATGGTTTCAAGAACCTGATTTAAGGTGACGAAAACCGGCATTTGTGTGGCCAGATCCTAGGAAGGCAAGGACCTGATATCTTTTTTGTCCAAATTAAGGTTCCGGTAGTAAATCCTTCCTCCAAACCAAGAGCATCCGGCAGCAGGTATGCAGATTTGGCAAAAGGTAGGAAGACTTGTATGCGGGTGCCTCTTTGAGTGAGCACCTGTTCCTCTTTTGACAGATCATGTCCTTTAATCAGTGACAATATTATGAATGCAAGGTGATGAGAGGATCTGGCAGAAGACCTCTCCGTGAGCACCTGCTGGTTTTTGAATATTCTCTCTGCACATGCTATAAGAGCTGTCAACTTTAACTAAATTACCAAGACCAGCAGAATTAATTAATTAGTGTCACTAGAATTACTATATTTTGGGAGTACCATCCCAAACCATTCAGGTATGCTGCCTATTGTTCTTGATTTTTATCCAAGATACTTTGATACGAGAATTAATCTCGTATATATCTAGTATTATTAGCAATTATCTTTTATATTTATTGTTTAGATTATAGTATATCTTTTCCATATTTGTTTAGGGTTTTAGCATTATAAATAGAGTGTTATTAGGAGAATATGAATCAATCAATGAATCAATGAAATAAACCTATTTTAATTTATCGTCTTTTACTTCTTAGTTTTCCTTTACTTTCTGCCCAAGTTTCTTGGCGTGAACGACGAGCTCGATCTCGCGTCTGCCTTTTGTTCTTCCCGGCGTGAACATCTCGTTCATCGTCGCTTGATAAGGATTGAATCCTTATCAATCCAATGATAGGTACTCAAGCCAAAAGCCCTAACTCTACCCAAAAGCTAGCCTATGAGTGGAGGTTTGACCCCTTACTTAAGTACCAATCCACACTTGTTTGTGAATTCGATGTGGGATCGTATCATTCGACCCCCCTTAAGAGCCGGACGCCCACGGACGGCTCTCACTCTAGGCGGCTCTCACTCTGGTCCCTACCAGGTAGCCTTTTCCCAAGTAGACGGCGCTCACTCTAGGCGGCTCTCACTCTGGTCCATCAGGTAGCCTTTCCTAGGTAGCCTTTCCCGCACCACGTCCTGATCTCTCAATGAAAGCACCAATGATAGGTACTCAAGCCAAAAGCCCTAACTCCACCCAAAAGCTAGCCTATGAGTGGAGGTTTGACCCCTTACTTAAGTACCAATCCACACTTGTTTGTGAATCCGATGTGGGATCGTATCATACTTCTATAGCATTTATGGGAAAAGATACCATTCTTTCCCCTCAATAACAATAAAAGGAAAATGGCACATGAATGAGAAAAATTGCTCTACGGATATTGTGAAAAAACACCTTAATGTATGCTGCCATTTGACCCCTTGGGGTCCCAAATGCTTCTCATCCTGTATTTCATCATGTGAAAATGCACAACATTGTGTGATCTGGTTGCCACTACTTGCACCAATGTTTCAGACTCGTGCTGAGAAATTAGATAAAGATTATTTAGGTAAGCATTGTAAAATATGGTGAGCATATGATATAATTAAAAAAAGATAAGGAAAAAGTCTTCTTCCCTTATATTGCTTTCTTGAGTCTAGTCGAACTATATGTATGCCATACCAACCATTGCATTTTACTCGATCATAATATGAAGCATTCAGAGCTACAGTTGCTCCTTAGCTCTCAAGCTTCAGGACCTTAATCCTATCTGCAGTTATCATCATCAAAATATGATTAGCAATAATCAAAATCTGTCCATTACTAAATATGCATCGAGCTTAACCCAGAGAAGATAGAATGAAAAAATTTAAACTCCCTGGTGGTTGATTATACTCCATCCTTGTGGAGAAAAAATCCTGTATTATATAGAGCTTCTCAAGTGCAGATATTAATAGCGTAAAAGAGGCTCTTGGGAGTAAATCGATAAATAACATTCATTAAAGAACCATAGCATTGCCTGCTTCATGTAGTGGCTCAGCTCGCGCAAACGAGCACTTGTCAGAAATCAATGGGTGCACGGTCTCACCAGATGATGATATAAAACTTGGCTAAACAAAATGTTAGATTCGGGACCAGCTTGATGCATAGAGCCCGACTCAAATAACAACGGGGAAGATAGAAGAGCTCCATTTCTGCCAAACATTTCTTCGAACACATGTTAGACACGCCAGATGCTGGTTCATTTTCATAGTTACAATGCTATCTCATATACACAATGACGAGGCATCTTCCTTTAAACATCTACAACACTGTCGCATCTCAGCTCTCAAGAGAAAGGAAAATCTGAGAGGACTCAGGTGCAGGTTCAATTTGCAGGAGGTAACGATTTATGGCGAGGTCTCATGCTCTGCCCATTTTACTCAGAAAAACTGGAAATTGAAGGTCAGATGAGGAACACTAAGACGAAAAACCGTTGTGATGATTTTGATGCAGGCTTTTGACCCAGACTTGGGAAGAAATTTCTTAGTTTTTCCACGATTCCAAGAGTTATTGATTTGGACGTCCCTAAATCAGGGATCATGAAGATCCGTCATCTGTGTGGCATGGTTCTAATAGTGAACCCATGGATCTGGCAATAGTTGCAAGGATATGTTTTCTTTCTTCATAAGATCTGAAGGCATCTGATTCGTGCTACTCCCTTCTACAGAAATTGTTAATATCTTCCTTTATTCAAAGAAAATTTGTTCTTTAACAAACAAGAATTAACAAATCTAAAGAGAAGCATGTATGCTTCGTAGAGAAAATCGACGTCTTAGTCAGAAATTCCCACAGACGGCGCCAGTTGTTAGATACGGGTTGAAGATCAACAACGATAGAAATACAAATTGAGTTTGCGAAGGATCGAATCCTTATGATGGATATAAGAATTGATGGAAGGAGGATCGAATCCTCTAGATCCTAGTGAATGGCCTTCAATTCCAGCTCGTATCGCCAGGAACCTTGAAGAATTCCTGCAAAACAAAGCCGGAGGAGCGGGTGGGGGTCCTCCGGGAAGAACCTCCGACGCCCAAGTCAGTATCAAGTACTGGAAAAATTGTTGAGGTTTCTTGGAGAAGAAACCTCTAGAGTGAGTGTGTGTTGATTCGCGCTAGAAGCACATAATCTTCAGTGTAAAGTCTAGAGTGAGAGAATTGTTACCAAATATGTAGTGGTTGCCATATATTTATAGTTGTAGAAGAGGCGGTGGCATTTTTGTGAATTTCCTTTGTTGTAAAGAGCAATATTAATTATGCTAGTATTTTTAGAGAAGATTCTAGCTCTTCAAGGAAGAAGCTAGATCCTTGGGGAAAATGCTAGATCTTTTGGGAAGATGCTAGCTTCTCGGAGATGCTAGATCTTTAAGGTAGATGCTAGCATCTCGAAGATGCCAGATCCCGAGGGAGATGCAGATCCCTAGCGGAGATGCCAGATCCCTCATGGAGATGCAGATCCCTAGCGGAGATGACCGATCCCTCATGGAGATGCAGATCCCGAACGGAGATGCCAGATCCCTCATGGAGATGCAGATCCTAAGCGGAGATGACAGATCCCTCATGGAGATGCAGATCCCTAACGGAGATGACAGATCCCTCATGGAGATGTTAGATCCCTAATGGAAATGCCTAGTCTTTTGACAACTTTTCAGGCTTAGCTCCCGAGACAATGATTTCACCTCCTCTAGTGTTTTCATAAAGGCTTGATCTAAGCTCAAGGCTTATGCCTTGTCGTTCATTCGAAGGACAAGTGTCTCTTCCTCATTCCCTTATTCTCAACTAGTGATGCCACGTATTATGATGACATGGTAGGAGCTGATTTTAGTCCCTATCAGATGTCATAGGTTAATCCACTAATATTGGTTGCTTCGAGAGAAGAATTGATGTTTACTATATATATAACTCCCATGTGAATTAGATTAAAATGGCTAATCCATGCAAATCCTAAACCCTAGGCCTCTAGTGATTATTGGATTATATTTGGAACCAAGCTTTCTACTATTGTTTGTTAACTTTTATTATTAGTTGTTATCTAGTTTGTTACTTTTACAATTGCATTACTTAATAGGATTAAGAAAACATAAAAACATGTCACTTGTAAGCTTGAATAGTAGTTAGATAATTAGATTACTAATTGGATCTTAAACGACCTAGCATTCCTTGAGGATTCGACTCAATTATACTATAATTGATTATTATTGCTATCTACCCTCACCCCTAAAGTGAGGGCGGGTCAAGTTTATATGCTGTGAGATGCAGGTTAGTAAATATAAGTAAGATCGACTGAAAATAAGATAGAGAAAGATAGAGATCAAGACAGTCGATTTTAGCGTGGTTTCGGAAACTTTCCTTACGTCCACATCAGCTACCATCGTAGCTGAAATTCCTTACTTTCTCTTCTTCTTTATACTGACTGAGAATCAGTTTCAGCCTCCGTCTAACTTGACGAAAACCAAACACAAGTTTTAGGTCGTGACCCTTACAACCTTCTCTAAACTAGAGATTACAACCTTGTTACAAACTAGACTCTCTTCAAGTGCTTGACTAAACTCAACAATGGAGAAAGTTATTCAGACTTCTTGTATAAGACGAACTTAATACAGACTTTAGCAAGAAGAAATCTAATGTGTTCTTAAGCAGCAGTAAACACTTAAGAACTTGGTTTCCAGAATCAGAAATCTGTGGAGCTTAACACTTGGGAAATAGTCTTGTTTCGAGTGTAAAGTTGTGCTTTGAGCGATAGAGATTTATACAGAGTTTTGGCTTTGAAAATAGAATTTTCCGTGAGGACTCTGGAAATGGCTGGAAGTATATAGGCTTCGGATTTGAATTCTAGCCGTTGGAAGTGTCAGTGATGTCAGAGAGGCCGTACTGCTGACTCACTTCTAGCCGTTGGGAGATTTCGTCCTAGTTGGCAACAGGTACCAAAGGACAGGTCGATGAGATCCATGAAGGCGAATCTGCTTGACCTTCGAACTGTAGAACTCCAACGGTCTTGAATTCTTCAAGGCAGGGTAGCTGGACTTCCAAGGACATGTTAACTAAGGAACAACAGGTCAGGTCGATCTCTATAGGTCAGATCGTTTACCACGATCTTACATTTACAAGAGTAATTCACTTGTAAATTTCTAATGCAGCTTACTGACCTGTGAAGACATGGCATGTTGTTCCAATCAATCTAAAATCTAAAAAAGTAAAAGTAAATCTAAGTGTGGTTTCGAAAAACATCATCAAAATCAAACTACAAGAGTTCCCAATAGATACTTTTTTTAATTGTTGCAAAATTATTAATTTTCTTTATATCATAATATTTTCAACTTTTCAAGGGAAAATAAAGGTATTATGTGGGGATTGAACCCGTGACACCTCAAAGGCCACAGACGGTTCAAAAAGTCATTTCTTTTACGATATTTATCATTTATAAAAATTGTCACTTTAAAGATTATCACTATTGACAACGTAAGACGTTTGGCTCAAGTTTTTGTGATATTGATGATAATGTAGTTGCTAATAAGCTTATCAAGTTTATACTGTCATTTATCCCTCATTTTTTTATTGAATTATTTGCATACTAATTACAATAGTAATTTAATTTTTAAGATAAACTTAAAATTGCTTATTTTAAAAAATCGTCTGGCCAACAAAACTATATCACTTCTTTATAAGATACGACCTCAGCATTTACCCTTAAAAGTGAAAAAAAAATGTTGCATCTTCTTTCTTAATTTCTAGCAACCAGCCAGCACCAAATAATATTTATTTTATTTCGATTTGTATATCAATTTAATGTTCATTTATTTTTTAAATTGTTCAATTTTTTTTAAACAATTTAATAGGAAATTTAAAGGCCGCGCGCCACGGAGGATAAAATTGTTCAACTTTTGCCATCTAAGTATGTCAATGGCAGGTCAATAAAAATATTCACATCCATTTTTTTACGAGAAGTGTCGGCCATGTCAAAAATAAACCGTGCATTAGGGCATCTCCAACCCTTATTGCATACGCAAAACGCAGTAGCAATTCATCCCCAACCCTACTGTAAAACCCATCCCATTTTGCGTTTTTGGTGTTTCTCTCTCCTCCTCCTGCAAATTTGCGTCGACTCTGTAGCAAAAACGCAAACTGCTTTTCAATTTTTTGATTTTGCAATTGAGTCCTCCTTTTGTTTTGTTTGTATTTGTGGTTGGTTGAATAGAGGAGGGATTGCAGAAAAAGAAAACAAGAAAAGAAGAACACACAGAAGAAGAAAAGAAACGAGCTGTGAAAAAGATGAATGAAAAAGAAGAAGGCGGTGTTTTCATTTTAATATTTACTAGGTAGAGGAGAGGTTACAAGAAGAAAAGAAGAAGAATGAAGATATTGTTGTTATTTTTATATTAATGATTATATTATCCTAAAACAATTTATTTCTTAATAGTATTGTTAAATGAAAAAAACATTGTGGTCTAAAGTGTAATATTCATAAGTATGTAGGTGTTATTGTAAAAATATTAAAAGTGGTATAGAAAGAAATATATAGAGAATATTCTTTTGGGTTTGAGTTTGAGTTTTTGGGTAGGAGATGAATTACTGTTTAATGTGATAGATACTGCAAAATGGGTTTGAGTTTGGTGTGTGCTATTGGATGCCCTTAGTTGATATATTGTCAAATTAAAATTTCAACTGGTGTTAATAATTGAGCTATTATCAAAATTGATATATTTACAGACAAATATATATATATATATTTTTGTTTTATATATGTACATTCATGGCCACGCCTATATAATAAATATGCCAAATTAATTTCTTCATTCTTCTTTTTCAGCTTCACCCAAAAAAAACAGTCGTTGGCTTAAATAACATATATGAAACCTTATCTTCTGTGTGGACATAAAAGCCTTGAGAAGAGTAGTCAGTATTTCACATTGGTTAAGTTGTCTTTTTCTCAATTCCTTATGAAACCATGAACTTCATTTTTAGTCATTTATTACACCAAGATTTCGAAAATTTATTATTTAAATATTCTAAAAAAGTCAGATACGACAACAAAATATCAGAACATATACATGGTGAGAAGTGCAGAGATGTTTCATATAAGCAAATTCGTAGACGCAAAATTGTTTATATTAAGAGTAGACAATTTACACAAAGGTGGTGAGATAAAGAGGAAAACACGTATTTTCCCATAATTGAATGTGATCATTTTTTACAGAAATATTGAAGTTGACATTTCTAATTTTAATTTCATACTCTACCTTAATTAAATACTCTTAATGCAAGAAATATACTAAATAAATAAATAAATAAGTAAATAAATACAAATAGTGGTTAATTAGTGATTCGACTAATTTTCACGGACTTAACGTCTTTTATTTTCTTTCGATTTATACTTTTACATACACGCTTCAATTAAATCATTATGCAAAATCTACTTAACCACATAAATTAATGAAATTCGGTATCTTATATTTAAGAACATTCCGATTCTTGCATAATTTTTTTTAAAGACTCGTTAGCAAAGTTAATCACGCAAAGAGAGAGTTGGTAGGTTTTAATATTTTTTTTTTAATAGTCCAAGTCGAAGGCAGTTGTGAGAAAGATAGTCAAATTCACACATTTCTAAATAATTATAAAAAATGATTACGTACAAGGCACAATGATTTTACACATAAACAACACATAGTTGCTTTCCATATATTTTCATTGACTTAATTGATCTCCTAAAAATTTTCTCCACAAAAGAATTGATATATGTGGGGTTTTGCTTAAGTTTAAAAATATTATGACACGTAATTTTCAAATACCTTTTTAAGTCCGTATATATACAGAAAATGCGTACTATATGCAGGCTTTTATTTATTTAATCAGTGGCCCCTCCTTTATTTTGTAGTAGTACTTATTAAATATATAACTGGATCTTGAATATATTTTTTATATAATTGGTACCTAATCTCACTACGGAGAATTAATTATTTATTAATAAATTGATACGCAGTAAAACAATCGTTAACCAACAAAATTGGTAGTTACGAATGATTTTTAAATTCTTATCTATTAGAAATTAGTAAAATATGGTTTCAATTGGTAGTTACAATTTTTTTTCTCAATTAAATTAGTTTTTCTTATTTATAATTTTAAGTTTTTTGTTCGTTATTTTAAGAAATACATTATATAGTTATGTAATTTCACTTTAATCGGAATTATATGAAATGCATATAATTAAAATAATTAATATTACTTAAAAGAAAAGACACCTAGTTGTAAAAATGATATTTGATGTGACTTATAAAAGTTTCTAAGTCGTTCATGGGTGTTAATATCCCATTATCATTTACTCCGTATTATACAATTCCCTACACGTCGTATTACAATAATGCTTAATTTCTATATTAAAATAAATAAAATACATCACGTGGGGACTCCTAAATTATGCACCGTTGTCTACCCATATTATTTTACAAAGAATAAATAAATTTAATGTTGATGTATGTATGTATACAATTGGGAACTCTTCCAAGTCGAGGAAAGAAAGATATTACATTATTTCATAGTATTAGAATAACTGGATTGCAGCAATTGTGTGAATAGACATATACTCCCTTTGTCTCATAAATAACGTCTTGTTTCTTAAATATACGTGGGGTATAAAATAATAAAACAATACATTATCTTTGGGACGGAGGGAGTATATTTTATCCCATAATTTCGTGTTGATAAAATTATATTCATATCGTGGATTTTCGAACATGGTGGAGTAAGCATTAAGTCATTAATTAATTATATCTAATGTGTAGTGATAATTATTTTTTAAAAAATACATATTAATATTGTGACGACATAATTAATTTATCTAAATTATTTTTGTGATGAGTATTATTTGATAAATTTTATATAAAATATCTTCGATATTCAATATTCTTTTACTTTTACACAAATGACCAGACTTGTAAAACCTAGAAAAAGTAGTATATATGGACGTGGTTTGAATGATTTAAGCATATAAAAATGCGTTTGGTCTCTATGAAAATAATAGTATTCGCCACAAATGACAATTACAAATAAAAGTATAAGACAAGTTACATATCAAACCGTATTATCACAATCGATTCATTGACATACCAAGAAAGCAAACAATTTACGGTCATGCCCCCATGTGTGTTAAAAAATAAATTCAAAATATTTCTATCCTTTCTTGTCCAAGTTTAAGTAAAAGGCAAAAATGTTTGCTCAAAAAACATAAAAAAAATAAAATGTGCCAAATATTGGTCAACATCCTAGTTTTTCATATCTGATTATTCCACTTTTCATTTCACTTTTTGGTTTTGCGATACGCACGTAAGAGTCCAATAATAGAACATAGCTATAGCGAAGTGAGAAAGTGTAAAAATAATACTCATAATGACATTAATAAAGAATTAAAAATATATATATATATATATCTATATTTTTCTCTCGTGTGTGCATGTGCTGGTCTAAAAATTACAGATTCGAGTCATATGTGACGAGATGGCGCTTGAATCTTCGGACAAAAATCAAGTAGTACATGAATTGGTGACATGATTTTCCATTACGTAACGTTGCGTCAATTATGAAAAGAATTGGTCCTTCACTAACACTAGCATTTCAATAACAAGTTTATTTATTAGAATTAGAACTTAGGAGTTTGAATATATATGTAATGTAGTGTGATTGAATGAATGAGACAATATTCCAAATAAAGGGGGGGACAAGAGCTCGAGGGACTTGAACGTCTATTACCCGTAGTAGTTAAAAATTAAAATCCTTGAAATTCTAATTGGGAAACCACATCCACTTGTTTTATTTATTTATATTGTTGGAATGGAATATAGTACTAATTAATTAAATAGTATTTCTACAGCAACTGGAGGTACTCATCGTAGACTTTCTCAAGCATGTTTACATCGCTGGATATGGAATCCGAGTGGTTGAGCACCGGAAGGATGAACCCTCCGTCGAGGAAGTCGTCGCCGCCGACGGCGGCGGCGTAGTCGCCGTCTTCCATCTCGAAGAGCGGCGGCCAGGTCACGGGGAGGAAGGAGACCACCTCCGCGGCGGCCGCCTTCTCCGCCGCGGCGTCGCTGCTGGAGGCGCCGCTTGCCAGGCTGTCGTAGCTGTTGGTGCGCGAGAACACCGAGGAAACTCTAATCGGCTTCGGCAGGAACACCTTCGTCCTCGGCGGATCCTCGTCCTTGCTGTTGCTCGCCTCCTCCTTCGGCTGCGGAGGCGGCGGCGGCGACGGCGGAGGGGATTTGGCTCGATCGGCGGTTTTTTTTGCTCTGCTTTGGCTTCTTCCTCTTCGGTTTGGGGATTTCGGCGGCGACGGGGGCGGAGTCCACCCCTCCTCCGGCGGTCTTGAGCTTCTTGAGGAGGTGCGTGTTCCAGTAGTTTTTGATCTCATTGTCCGTTCGACCTGGCAATCTGCCAGCGATTAAGGACCATCGATTTCCGAGCAGGCCGTGGAGCCGCACGATTAGATCCTCTTCGTCTTCGCTGATGTTGCCGCGCTTAATCCCCGGCCGGAGGTAATTCATCCACCTCAATCTGCAGCTCTTCCCGCACCTCAACAGCCCTAATTTCAATTCAAAATCAACCAAAATCAACACCACGACACAACAACAATCTAGAGAGAGAAAGCTCCAGAAAGTTGGAAAAGAAGAGTTAATTAATTAATGGTAACTAACCAGCTTTCTTGGGGAGAGATCTCCATTGACCTTCGCCATTCTGCTGAATGTAATTGGTGAGAGCAGAGTCTTCCTTACTGGACCATGGACCTCTCCTCAAACCGACCTTGGAGCAACAAGGAGATCTTCCCATTGCTCCCTCTCTATAAACTCAAGTGACTGTAGAGCGAGGTAGAGGTAGAGGTAGAGGTAGAGGAATAATAATTATATTGGGGGAAAATTGGGATTATTATAAATAAATACAGAGAACAGAAATAAAGCAAGAGTTGGTGTCTTTGCCCCTCTTTCTCTCTCACGCACACAGCACGCAGTAGCAGCCAAGAGAGAGAGAGAAAGAGAAAGAGAAAGAGAGAGAGAGAGAGAGAGAGAGAGAGAGAGAGAAGCCAAAGGCATAGCAGCCACGAGGCAGTGGCGTGAGTGGCTTTATAGGCTGTGCGAGAATGGGTTAACGGAGATTCAAGACAAATTCACGGAGAGTCGTTATCACGCACACTATTTCCATGGGAACAATTATTTTTTTCTTTTTTCTTTTTTCTTTTCTTATTTATTTAATTTTAGTAGTTGCTGTATTATTATAGTGTGCAGAAGCCTTTAAATACATGGCGGCTAATTTCCCAACGGACCATATTGTTCCGCCACCCTGGCTGCCTTCCATTTGCTGGATCCGATCTCGGCCCTTTCCTCATTGGTCAAAAGTCAACTTGTAGTATTTTTTTAATATTATTACTTATCTCAGCGTTTTTATCATGCCAAATCAATTATTGCCCCCCCCCCCACCCCCAATTATTTTCATTTCCTTGATTTTTCTTCCAGAACCTCTTTGCTCGGTTGCTTCAATTTTTCTTTTTCGATTTATTTTTCATTTGCATATATGACTCTGCCTCTTTTCCCATACCTTTAATAGCTAAACTGTTGTATTGTTATGGGAGTGCTTTTCGAACGTTGATAAGAGCACTCCCTACGCTTGGCTTGTCGGGAGGTTCAATGCTAATGCACGTAGTCCCTCCCGACAGCTCTCTCCCCACTAGCCAGTCCAGGGCTCGGGTGAATCGACATGCAAGTGTGATCGCCCCTACCATATTATAAATTTCTTTTGATTTTTTCCCACTATTGTAATAAAATAAAATTAAAAAAAAAAACAATTCTACTATTTCCACCCTATATATTCTTTCATTCTCACACTGATGTGATCACAATATGCGGAAGCAAGGACTCGAACACACGTCAATGAATGGTTGATTCAATCCAAACAATAACTACGAAATATGAACAATAATTCCCTAAAAATTCTACCCACAAATACACTGAATAGGCGTCGACAGAAACCTAAACAATTCAATTCCGATTAAGCTCAAATTTTAACACGAGTTACAACTTAGGGTTATGAAGAACATATCCAAAATTCAGCGAAAACGCACGAGTAGCTTTCGATTTGGCTCGGTGGTCAGTTTTGGGTCGAACTAGGGTTTCAAAAACGGATCTGAAATTAAACAAGAGGTTTTATGAGATGGGATGGTTATGGGAACGAAGGGGATGGTTATTGATGATATAGGAACGATGAAGAATGGCTGGGAAAATGAAAACGAACACGAATTGAAGAATTGAAACGGAAATAAATTGTGAATCTTACCCGAAACGAACCCCGGATCTACTTGAATCCGAAACGCATTTATGGAGCAATCTTCGTGGCTCGACTAACCCGGATACTACGAGATATCACGAACGAGTCGATGAATTCAAGTTTGAAAATCGCCAATATCAAACTCTACCAAGAACCGATTTGTTTGTGTGAGACAAGAGAATAGCGTGAAGCTGTTTTCATTCAATCAAGTCTGTCTAACATAATCTCGAAAATTCACTTAAATACTAATCTAATTCCTAAGCTAGGTTTCGAAATTAACAAGGCTTGGGCTTGATAATTTCGGACTCCTTAATTAAATATAACTGGGCCAATTAATCACCTAAACATGTTGTGATAATTGGACTAAACTAAAATAAATACAAAGTTTTTAAGCCCAAATAAAATATAAAACATGAGCAACTAAATAAATTCATCAGTGCTGGACCCTGACTCATCACACACTTATAGCACAATTTTCTTAGTCATCCTCCATTTTTCTATCAAAAAATTTCTTAGATTTTGTCAATTTTTTTTTTTTTTTTTTCAACTTGCTCATTAAGATCTGACTAATTTGCTCATCATGTTTCCCCATTAAATTTGGGGAAAAGCTCGCTTTCTATTACAAATGCTCTAAGGAAACCAATTTTAAATATGATTTCGACTAGTCTCGGATAATACCTACATAAATGCGTACTCTATTACTATCAAACAGTTTCAACTGCTGTTTCCACTTGTATTTTTACCATACACAATCGCTTCTTATTTTATTTTCATGATTTAGTATTTACTAGTATTGCACCCGTGCTATGCACGGGATGTCACTGGTGTAGAAAAATTAATAGACAAAGAAATGAATAAATAACATGTAAAGATGATTTTATAAATTTTAATAATTTATTGTATAACAGAAATTTAAAATAATAAATTAATAAAAAGTAACAACAACAAAAATCAAAACATTAATAAGTAAACGGTGTGGATAAATTGTTATTCTTATTAGTGCTATATAAGTGTGACATTGCAAATTATAAATACATTATATAAAGATTCAGCTTGCATAAGGAATCTCGTCGAAATGTTTTTGAATACGAATCGAAGCTACTAAAGTGATTAGTTTGTATATAAATTTATAATTTACATACTGCGTGGAGCATAACTTTTAGAAAAATAATCATCAATATTACATTACGGTAAAATTTGTTAGCAAGTGTTTTATATTTGTACATTTGAAATATATGCTACACCATCTAGGGATATCACAATTATATGTTCTTTTAATTTATATCGTTATATATCTCATTAAATATTATTTATAAATAATGTCGTTGCATTTCATGTCCATATAGTTCCTTTTCGCCCATCAAAATATCTTTATATTTCATGCTTTTGTATATAAATTTATATATAATTTATGATAGATGAATTTGAATAAATTTGTCACGTTTTTCTTCCAAAAAAAATAATAATAAATTTGTCACGTTTATATTACATTATTTACTCGGTACTGATGAAATAACGGGAAAGAAATTAAGTAATATTGAAATTCGTCAATGTTATTGATAAAAAAAAAAAAAAGTATTTACTAAAGGTAGTATGAATATAAAAAATAATTTAGACATGCAAATATAATAATAAAATGGAAACATAGAAAATGAATGGAATTATTAAGTATTGCATTTGTTATATATATGTCGTAACAAACCTTACCTACATGTAACGATATAATAGATAGAGAATAATTATTCCATGTTGATATTATCGTTAAAGATTTTGCCAATAGTCAAAATAAATTTAACTATATTTTGGGAAAATAAAAATAATAAAGATCGTTGTAGTATTACAATTGGCCCATTTGCAGTAAAATTTTAATAAATGGCAGAAGGAGAACGTGCATAATGGTAATGGACTAATGGGTAGTTAATTGCACAAACGAAAAAATGACGCATAATGGTCTAACAATTTAAAACCTTGAAATTGAAAAAAAATTACAAAATTGCCATTCAAATTGATTTGAAATTGAAAGATTCCCTCTTTATATATATATATATATATATATATATATATATATATTAAATGAATGATTTTGCTAGAGAATCAAAATTGGGACAATCGTCTCACGAAAATCGAAACCAGATCGAAGAAATAGATTTAAGATTAATTAGAGCATTAGTTCTTATAAACAATCTAACAAAGTATCAGTATACTATCTGAAATACTATAAAATTTTCATATCATGACTAATAACTTTATACTAATTTCGAGCAAAACACATACTACTGAGTATGAGTACAGAGTCTGACATTAGTACATAAAAACCTTTTTGTGAAAAAAAAATTAGCGCATCATCAAATCTTGGTCTCATAAGCTAAAAAGCTAAAAGTTGGTAGAGTTGCGGCATCTTTTTACCGCATGAAACAATTAAAGTTAGTGTATATTTTTATTTATCCATCTTCTTTTATAGCAACTTTGTCTTGATATTATAATACTTATAATTTTACGCAATCATTAGTGTACACGTGAAATATTCTAGCTTACATTATACTAGGATCCATTCGAGATCATTCTTGTAAATGAGTTGGAATAAAAGTTAAATATTATATGGGATTAACTGTACCAAAATACACAAATTTTAGGATAATTTTATTTTAACATATTCAAAATTTCAAAAAAATACACATTTTTTTTATCTATGATCAATTGTGACACAAATTTAATTTTCAACCAAATTGTTTGTAACATGATGCATATGTGACAATTTAAATTTCACTCGGTGATCAATGCATGCAAGTCAAGCGACATAGTTTGTTTGTTTATTATTTATTTTTTTGACGGATCAAGCGACATAGTTTTAAAACGTATCTAATTAAAGACGATGCCGTGAATTGAAACGCATACTGATGTCGTGAATTGAAATGCATACGTGTTAGTGTATAGAGAATGGACTGTACACTAGGCCCAAATACCGGCGATCCAACTCGCCGCTGAGTTGGACGGGGGTTCGGGGGCGATAGCTGCCGGCCCAAATTTTTTGGCCCATGTTATTAGGCTCAGTCGATCCTAAAGAGATTAGGGTTAGGGCTCGGTTATTAGCTTTAAATAGCCGCTTTCTTATTGTAATCTATCCATCCGAAATATGGTGCAATCCCTGGCTTGGCAGCGCCCCCACACGTAGTCATTCGTGACGAACTGGATAAACAAATTCGTGTGTGTGTTTTTCTTGCTTTCGTATAAATTGCGTGTGTTTATTTCATAACAATAGGCTGTTTAAGTTGAATGACATCATTTTTAGATTATATATGACAATTCGTGCAATGCGCTGGATAAATTGGGCTATGCTTTTTTAAATTAAGAAGCACTAATATGATGGTTATTCAATATTTGTATTATTAATAATATTTTTGTTATGCATTATATATAACTAATATATATTTCAATTTTTTTGAATGTGATCATATATTTTAAAATTGTTTTATAAAATTTAAATAAATTCACCTCAATAGTAGTATGATTTTTCTTAAAATTTTGATATATTGTGATAAATAGATAATCATAAGGAAGTAAAAATGAGAATGAAGTTACTGGATCGAAATAAAACTAAAATTTCATTATAAATTTTTAAATGTATAAATTTTGAAAAACTTGCGTACAATATTCGTTATACATGCACTATTGTTATTATGTCGTTGCTAATTAAGATGGACAAAAACTTGGGTGAGGTCGGTGACATAGTGTGGCCGGGTCAAAGTGTCAATCTTTATACAGAAAAGTGTTAATCTATACGAATAAAAGTGTCAATCTTTAACATAATTATTTAACGAATAAAATGTCAATTTTTAAAAGTATCAATCTTTATACAGAAAAATATTAATCTACACAAATAAAAGTGTCAGTGTTTTAGCCGTCCGCACGGTGCCTCTAGCTGACCCAAGTGTGTCCCATTAAGATGTTCCGGCCACTACAAATATATATAGTGATGGAGTCATAATAAATGAGCTAAAATCACGAATCTTATTCGAAGTGGAGAAACAAAAATTAAAAATAAACTTTGTATGGTAACGTTTTTTTTATAAAAGATAAAAATAATAATAATTGGGATGTGGCGGTGCTCCCTCCAACTCCACTCTTGGCTAGGTACTACCTAAACTTGATAATGAGGTAACTTTAAAAATCAACATTTATTGGCATAATTAATTTGGGTCAGTATCTTAATCTCTAGAATATGGTTTTCATCGACATTTGGATTCAACTCGAGATTTCCAAACACCCATTAAAAAATTTAGGTTTCAAAATGTTGGAAATTTGGTTTTTGACCAAATAAATAATAACAAATATTTAATTTATTACATAAATTAAATATTAGATTATTGTTCTACTCGCGGAGTAGATGAGCGTGATATATTTATAGGCTCAAAACCGATTTCCGGTGAGTGAGATATAAATGTTCAAAGTTTGGTGGAGAGTTACTTCATTGGTTAATGAAGTGTAAGTTATACCACATTGATTAAATATTAATGTGGTGTGCTATTTAAAAGTGTTTAAACATGCGGGCTTAATAACAAGTGGGCCAAGTAAGTGGATAAGTGTGTGGTTGGGCTCTCGCGTGAGCACACACTCGATCCGGCCCCGCTGTCCGTGCCGGACGGCTCGGGCTCGGGCTCGGGCTCGGGCCTCGGCCTCGGGTTCGGGTTTCGTGGCCGTGGACTTGGATCTTGGCAATTGGTCCTTTGGGCCTTTGGCTTGGGCTTGGGGTCATGTGTACTATATTTTTTGGACCACAAAATATATAGTGTTTTGGGCCATGTGGAAGCCCAATTGCCCAGCCCAATTCGAATGAGGCCTACCCGTCCAGCCCAATTCGTGGCCCATCCGGAAGAAGACTCTGGAAGGTGTCTCTTCAGCTGAACAGTCAGCCTCTTCCACTCCACCACTAACCCACTACCTTAGTGGCTGTTAATGCCTTTATGACATTGATGTCCCTCCTGAATTAGCAGCCTATAAATAGAAGGCTCTGCATCTGCAGGCCATTCTAGGACACAACTCAAAGCATTTTGCATCATATCTTCTACAGCATTCAATTTTTGAGCTCAGTTCCTTCGCCTTTTATTTCCAGTTCGCCGGAGCTTCTTAGTTTGCGGTGCTGCTACTAAGAAGACGAGAAGTCGTTTTATCTTTGGGGACAAAGCGCCAAATCCGTGAGCACTACCCGGGGCGTAATTCGTCTTGCGGAAAGAAGGTTTCCTCGACTCGACTTCAAATTTCATTTTGTTTGTAGTTTTTCTCATTTCACTTGTAATCTTCGATTATTCTATTGTAATTGTACGTCCGACAAGTTCTACACTTCCAACACAAAATATCAAGCATTTCATCTATTATGATCGAAAGTTAATATAAACCGTAATATGTAACTACTATAATATACTCCCTATATCCCATAAATAACGCCCTACTTTTCCGATTACACTGTCTCATAAACAGTGTCATATTTTCATATTTAGAAAATATTAACTCATCAAAACATATGGAACCTATCATTGTTTTACATTTTATAGTTCCTCCTCAGTTTCGTGCCAAAGAAATATAATTATCTATGAGACGGAAGGGAGTATTAATAAACTGAATATTTCTATCTATACTATTATAAAAAGTGTCTTGTTTACAAAATTTGATTTGCCTATTATGCCCTTAATATTATCAATAGAATAAATTATTAGAATATTAACATTATCATAGAATAAATAATTAGAATAAAAATAAAATATAAGTGGATATGCGTTAAACAATACAAATATACATACCTAATCATGAGTAATGCTCCAATGCCCACCGTGAGCATGCTTAATGTGCCCACGGATGACGTGACATTGGAATATATAAGGAAGTTAATAAAAATCCTACCAAAAATAATTAAACCTTACTATAAAAACTAAACCCTAACATAAAAAACTAAACTCTAAAAGGAAAAATTGCAGACGTGACACTGTCACATCACCAGTGGGCACATTAAGTGTGCCCACCATGTGTACGGGAGTATTTCTAGTATTAGACTCATGCAATATGTTGATGTTTGGTTTCTTAAGGTAGTGAGTTTCTAGGCACAAAGAGAGGTAAAATTATTAATGTGTCATTTGTTTTGACATAGTTAGTTAAGTTTATTTATGGTCCGTTTTTTTGCTTTTAAGTGTTAAGTAATAAGGAAGCTCATTTCGAAATACTAGAAGAAAGTTATGGAGATGACATAGTTTAGGCTATAAAATAACACATCAAGTCTATTTTATGACTACTTTATTGTAATATATATATTTTTTTCATTGACTTTTTTTTTTTTTGATCAGGCAAACACAACACACTCACACACACACGCACCCAGGATGAATCGAACCCCCGACCTCTTGGATTGGAGGGGAAGCGTCTTACTAACTGACCAGCGCTTCGTTGTCTTCATTGACTTCTTTTGTTTTGTTCGTCAGTTTCCTTTAACATTTTCTAGTCAGTTTCTCTCAAAATTCGGTCGATAAAATATATAATAAGCATCATATGATGCCAATACTATATTTTCTTGAATAAGTTTCTAGGCACAAGGAGAGGTAAAATCATCAATGTGTCATTTGTTTTGATATAGTTACTTAAGTTCATTTATGGTCCTTTTTTTTTGCTATTAAGTGTTAAGTAATAAGAAAGCTCATTTCGAAATACTAGAAGAAACTTATGTAGATGGCATACTTTAGGCTATAAAATAATACATCAAGTCTATTTTATGACTAATTTATTGTAATATTTTTTTTTTCATTGACTTCTTTTGTTTTGTTCGTCAGTTTCCTTTAACATTTTCTTGTCAGTTTCTCTCAAAATTCGGTTGATAAAATATATTATAAGCATCATATGATGCCAACATTATATTTTCTTGAATAAGTTTCTAGGCACAAGGAGAGGTAAAATCATCAATGTGTCATTTGTTTTGACATAGTTACTTAAGTTTATTTATGGTCCTTTTTTTTGCTATTAAGTGTTAAGTAATAAGAAAGCTCATTTCGAAATACTAGATGAAACTTATGGAGATGACATAGTTTAGGCTATAAAATAACACATCAAGTCTATTTTATGACTACTTTATTGTAATATTTTTTTTTATTGACTTCTTTTGTTTTGTTCGTCAGTTTTCTTTAACATTTTCTTGTCAATTTAACTCAAAATTCATTTGATAAAATAAATAATAAGCATCATATGATGCCAACATTATATTTTCTTGCATAAGTTTATGTATTTCTTTTCTTCATTACACTTACCTTTAGCTTTATGAAATTTAATGTAATTTGGTATCTTAAGAAGAAATTAAGGTATAAAATCAAATTTGTATTGTATTTATCTTATTGATGAAACTTTATTGTACCCATAATTTTTGCTATATAATAAGTCTTTATTTTAGTATTTTTTTAGTTTCAAAAAAAAAGAAAGAAGATTTAAGAAGCTGATTGGTGTGATGGAATAGTTCCAAATTTAAAAATATGTTTTATTTGCTAAATATACTCTCTTTTCTTTTCTTTTTTCTTTTTTCGTGTAAAGGAAGTTTGACAATATTTTACTCTAAAATTTTTAAAACATTTTGTGCATTTGAAACTGAGACTTTATTGAAATGTGGAGGGGGCCTATTTTTATTTTGCGTATAGTCTTTACTGTCTAGAAAAATAAAAATGTCTAAACTTGAAATCCAAAATTACTAATTGTTTTCCTTTTTTTTTTCTTTTTTCTTTTGAACTTTAATTTTTTTTACTCAAATATATATTTCTACAAAAACAATCCCCATTTTATGCTTCAAACATATCAAAGTCCGTAAAATATTGTATACTCAAGGAAGCTTGATGATTAAAATTTATATATTTTTGTGAATATAAATTAAAAGAAAAAATAGATATAAAACAGGAGAAAGACAAAAATAATTATTTTACATTAATCATGCGTCAAATAAACCATTGAACTAATTAGTAAAACCCAATTGGTTTTTTCAATAAAGTTTGCATTATATATAATGGTTACTCTTAACACTTTTTTATACTTAGAGTGAAAGAATATATGCATTTTTTTTAATAATATTTCTAATTATATACTGATGACAAGTTTTAGATCAAATATTACTATATATGTATAGTGTGATATGATAATAGTAATTTATATAATTTAATTGAATAGCTTGTTTATTTAAATATTTATGAATAGTATATGGTGTACTATCAATGAGATCATCATAACTATAAATTAATGATTAATGACTTTTATCGTGAAATAAAAAAAAATTGGTTGAACGTGCAACGCACGTTGTCTCTGCTAGTATATAAAAAATTGTAATATATTATATAGATATTTGAGTGAGGAATTATTTTATCTATTGTGGCATAATAAATACTCCCAACATTTAAAAAACCTTCCCATATTACCCTTACTTTCCTCTCTCTCTCTCTCACCCCTCCTCCATGTGGCCATGTGCTCTTGTCTCTTTCTCTCTTCTCCTTTATTCTCTATCTTCACTTTCACTTCTCTCTATTTTTTTTTTGAAGACATACATTTTCTCCTTTTCTCACTCTTTTTTTTTTAAAATATTTTTCTTTTTCGTTTTTTTTTACCAGTAAGAAAAATTTTGAATTCAACTTTTTTTTTTACTGTATGTTAATTTCGATGAAGACATTCATACCATCAGGTTTTTCATAATTGGTAAGATATCGATGAAATCTTGCCATTCATGGTAAGATAGTTGGCAAGATATAGATAACGCATTGCCAAGTTATACGCAAAGAACGCAAGAACATGAAATTATGTGACATTCATGTAACAGACAATACAAAGAATGCAAGTAATGAATGTAAGTTACTGATCACAAAAATGGTGAAACTCTTACTTACTGATGGCAAGAAATGGTTAACTTCTTGCCTTGATAAGGCAACAAGATATGGGGTAATGTAACTAACATTAACTGCAGAAAAGACGAGGCGATAAATTACACTATTTATTATCTATTGATGGTAAGAAATCGTTAGTTACTTGCCCGCAGAAAGCAAGAAATGGGGTGATTTTTTAGCTAAATTGAGAAATTGTTTAAAAGCCACATTACAATGGACTTATAATGAGTTCTTGTCGAAAACAAATGCTATGTAATAAACAATTGAAAGGTATGTACACTCACAATGCACAATCACGTAACAAACACAGAAACACCATATATGAAAACTTCAAAATCCAAAATATGATCACCACCAAATTCAAAATCTAGAGACAAAACATTGTATGCATGAATTGATACATTTATTGTCATCTATTTGTATGAATATTAAGGTAATCCCACATTATATTGGTATATGATTAGGTAAGAAATGATACAATTATTACCATCTGTATGTATGAGGTGATACATTTCTTGCCATCTATCAAATTCGCCCAGTCATTTCTGTGAGATGGTAAGAAGTTGACTATATCTTGCCAAATAATTGCAAGAAGGCAGACCAAGTATTTTCACATGTACGAAAATAGTTATAAGTATTTTTCACATGTTTCTTGTGCTGAGAAACGATTCAATTCAGCACCAGAAATGAAACACTCACCACAAAAAACATCACAATACTCCCACAAAAAACAAAATGCAAAAAACCCCAATCAAAATCCACACAATTCAAAATTCAAAAGAATTAATTGCAGTAAGAAAATTTATTTCTTCTTCATTTTCGAATTCTCATACTTCTCCATCTTTTGTTTCTTATAATATTTACACATTTCACATTTCACACCCCCAAAACAACAAATCCGACCACCTCCATAAAAAAAATTAAAAAAAATAGAAAAAACCCTAATATACAATTTTTTTTTTTTTTTTACTACAAACCCGTCCAGAACAGAGGATGAGCATATCTGAGAATTCGAGATGAGAAGTGCGGGTGCGAGCCGGAACTCTCGTGCTTCCGAAAATTCCTTCGATCTCACGACAATTGCTCCGGCGGCATCAATTATTTTCCTAAATTTTGCAAGAGAAAGAAGGGGAAGAAAATATGGGGTTGGGGGAGAGTGAAATGATAAGAGACAAAGAAGAAGAGAGATAGAGAGTAGTGAGAGAGAGTTCTCACTAGAGATAAAAAAAAAAGGGGAGAGATGAGAGAGAGTGTATATGAGGGTATTTTAGTCATATATTTGAAAATATGGGCAAGTTTTGTATAATGTTATATTTGTGATAAAATTTGTATTTCTTATGTGGAGAAATGATATGCTACTCATCTTGTGGTGGACACCTTCGCGGACACTTTCGCCGTTTCTTCGATTCGATATTATTTTGTTCAATTTTTTTGATTGTTTTATATTCTAGTACCTTAGAAATTAATTTAGAAATTATAAAACCTAAAAAATAAAAGCTCGATTTATTATTTTTTATTTTTAACTTCAAAAAAAGAGTAATAAAACAAATCGAGTTTTTATTCTTATTTATTTTTAAAATTTTATAATTTCTAAATTAATTTCTAACGTACTAGAATATTAAAACAATCGAAAAAATGGAACAAAATAATGTCAAATCGAAAAAATAGCGAAGATGCCCACCACAAGGTGAGTAACATATCATTTCTCTTCTTATGTGATATTAGGTATTGAGATATTTCCGCTAGATATTTTTGCTCACATGAATTGCCAAGATTTTTACTCATATATATTATAATTCACCACGTAAAAATCAATTGAACAAAAATCAGATATGTCTTCCAATTGAAAAAAAAAAAAAAAAAAACCCACAACAAAGACTAAGTTATGAGTTTTTTTTACGTACTTTTCAAAGATTTAATTAGAAATAAAAATCAGCCTAAAGTTTACATATTTTAACCATTTAACCCTATCATATGGCCCACTTTGTGTAGCAGTAATACTCCTAAGCAATCTGAGGATTTAGCACTTTTTTCATATACATTACAAATTCGTTCCCATAAAATAAATATAGAAGTTTCACACTAATAAATGTTTATAGTATATAAATGTTATGTATTTTCTAGGGTGACAAGTGATGCACGTTTGATTTTTGACAAAAAAAGAATTCAGAAAATCACGGAAAATATTAAAATAAATGTGAACGCAACAACTGAACTGATTTCCAATTAAATACTTACGAGAAAATGATATTCGTCTTTAGTAGTTACATATATTTGGCCACAGAAAATTCATATTTTTCTTACTAAAAAATTATGGGCAGTTTTATGTTCTTCTTTAATAACCTCAAAATTAATAAACATGAAACATTTTCTTATTTGACATATTTACCCTTGTAACCACAATGACTCAAAATTCTTACAAGAATTAATCTATCCCAAATTTTGACAATTTTTTTTTTTTTTTTTTTTCAATTGAGTTGCTAATAAAAACAATATATAAATAAACTATGACGTATCGTATTCCCTAATATAAATAGTATTTTGACATGCTCTTACTAAAATCATCATATATTCTTCTAGAAACATAGTAATTTTTATCTCCGTTTTTTTAAGTGACTAAATTCACTCACATGGCTTTTAATGATATATAAATTGGTAGTTTTTTTTATCAGATATAAATTGGTAGTTTAAAAAATTAAAAAGGATACAAATATTGGACTATATAATTCATTTCTAACGAAAATATTCATAAAGTTGACCAAATAGTCGCATGTTTCGTACATGAATTTCATGTAGAACTAACAATGAGAGCGGCGATAACCTTTTAAATGAATTGTTATTGTAATCTTATAGATTAAGATTATTCATTTAAAGATGAAAAATGTTAAGCAAATAGCAAAATAATTTAATGGTGAATTTTTTTTAGAGAAATAATCACTCGATGTACGGCGGTACGGAGTTTTAAGATATTTTTTGTTTTATTAATGAGCAGAAAGCGGGTCATACATTAAAGTGTAATTTCGAAATTGTTCAATTTGATTGATTATTGTGAATGAAATAAGGGTCTCGATATTTAAAGTGAAATATATTAAATGAGGTCAACAATGTTAAAATATGTAAATAAGAGAGTTTTGTGAGGTTAATTATTAAGTGAGTTTGTGTGGGGTATATACAATAAAAAGACATACATTTAATGGACGAACCAAAATAGCAAACGAGATGAAAAATTCATGGGCGGATAGAATAATTTTTAGGATAATCTACCATTACAACAACTTGATAAAGAATCTTTCTAATTGTTGGAATAGTTATTCACACAACATATCTGCGGGAAAGCTAAATTTCTCATCACATTACTGAAATTCAATAGCTACTTCAATTATAATAAGAACTTTTGTATATGTTCAAAAGTATCTATGCCACAGAATACAATATCACATTTTTTACGATGGAGATATGTTTAATTTAATTAATCTGTGTTATTGGCCACATATAACCCAACTACATAAATATGGGATATTGAGCCGAAATTTATGCATAACTACTTTAAGCCTTTTTTTTTTTTTTTTTTTTTTTGAAAATTTGTTCATTTTGAAAGTGTGAGTGCAAATATTGCACAATTAAATATTGTCAATTATGTAGACGAAAGATATTTATTTGACAGTTTTTTTATGGAGTAAAATTCTTGTACAAAACAAATTCTATGTAAAAGGAAAGAGATATATTCAAATCTTGTCATCCTTATTGTAGATAAGTGTTGAAAGATGGATTACCATATACGAATAGGAGCTCTACACAACAAGGGAAGTCTTTCCAAGATAGAATTATACATTAGCAAGAAAATTATCTTGCTTGGGCTACAAGACAAAATCTAGGACTTGGAGGCTATAAAAGAAGACTCACACACATTACGAAGGTGGAGGAGTCAAGAGCTGGTATTGTTATCCTTGCACAATGTAGTGCCGATAGTCATATTGAGTCTGTTGGGAGTCCATTCGTTTGTCCCAACAATGTTTACTTCTGTAAGTCTGAAACATATAACAGAATTTGTTTCAGATACAATATGTAGTTGCTTATTTGAGTGTAGATCCTTAAGGTAAGGCTATGTGCTTGCTGGCATTAGTCTTGGTTGTGGTCAGGAGTAGCGCAACTTCAAGTTCATTATAGGAGACCTTAGATGGGTGATGAGTAAACAATCAGTGGTGGCTATTGTTTGGTATACTTGTATCCTTAAAGTTCTATACAGTGGATTGTTCCCTTGGATTGAGAACCCCCAAATGTAGGTGTGTATGATCACCGAACCGGTTTACCAATGGCTCGTATTGGTTTATTGCTTTCATAGTTATATGTTGTGTATGTTCTATTTTCAAAGTATAAACGATTTTGAAACATACACAAATAGTTGTTATACACGGATCACATAAATTTTAGAAAATAATTAAAAAACTACAAAGCAAACCAGCCCCTACTTTGATATTTGATGAAAAGACAACTTTTGTACACATTAATATCGATTTTATAAAATGTTTCTTCAAGTCTTCAACTATATTTAGACGTAGTCTATTTTTTAGTTGGAATCTTTTATAGGTTAATTATCATGACGACACTCGTAATATCCTATGAAAAAAAATAGTACTTCGAAAATTCATTTTAATATTCATCATTATGAAGCTTCAAAACCAATTAAAAAACAGACTATGTCTTATTTTTGTGAACAAATGAAGTATTAACTTCTGATAAAGTCAGCTATTGTCATACACATTTTATGATTTCACGACTAACCAAACAACTGCACTACTCTTTTGTTATTATTTTTAGCGATACTTTTCAACCCTATACAAAAGCCGGTTTCTTGAAATAAAAGTTTGTATCATTTTAATAAAAAACCTAAAAGAAGCAAGAAAAGTAGTAACCCTTTACAGTAGTTTTCATGAAGGTACATGTCCCATTTGTTTCAAATAACCTACGCAAATAATTTGCCAAAAATAATGAAGAATTAGAAACCAATTCAAAGTAACATAATTTTAGAATCATGAAGAAAGTATTGAGCTACCTTTCCAAAAATGAAGCAACAAATGGGAATAATCGTGTTGAGAACCCTCTACAGTTAGTTTTGATGATGTTATTTTGAAACCACACTCAGATGTATTTTACTCTGTTCTAGGTAGAGATTGATAGGAATGATCTGCTCTTCTGTATAGCACAAATCGATAAACTCTTAATGTAATAGACAAATCGATCAAGCTTGTAAAGAGTGAGAACGTATAGATGTGCTCTCCTATAAGAGATCGATCTGGCATCAAGCTCCAACATCAATCTACCTGTAGAAGACCAACTACTCTGTCTCAAAGATTTCATCGAGCTAATTACTTGCTACATAGAGAACGTCTTGTTCGGATCAACAGCTCGATACGTTCTGTCCTGGTGCCACGTTGGCTGCTAACTAGGATGAATCCCAACGGCTAGATTTGAGTCAACACCAACGGCTCCGTGCTACTGGTCAGAACTCCAACAGCTAGTTTTCAAAAACTAGACCTATAAATACTTCAATCATCCAGAGTTATTCTTTACGGGAATTTCATTATATAAGCTAAAACTTCTGTAGAAATCTCAAGCCTGCACAACCACTTCAACACTCGAAATACCAAGAGTTCTCCCAAGTATTGATACCAAGGAGATTTCTACCTCTGGAATTAATCCGAGTTCTTGAAGCGTTTACTGCTGCTTAAGAACTCAACATAACCTCCCACCTTCAAGTTTAGAAGATGTACGTTGAAGAGGAAGAAGTTCTGCTCGCTCCCGCCATTACTGAGAAGATCGAGCTCTGCAACTGGAAGAGCACGTTAGCTGTTATAGTTAGCAAAAGTTGTAAGGGTCACGACCCTGTAACTTGTGCTTGAATTTCGACAGGTTAGTCAAAATTTAGGACTGGTACTCAGCCAGTAAAAACAAGAGAGAAGTGAATCCAAAGGTAAAAGAAATTTCAGTTTCGATGGAAACAGACGTGGACGTAGGAGGAGTTTCTCCGAACCACGATAAAATTGTCTGTGTCGAGCTCTCTCTCTATCTTTTCATTCAGTCAATTATCCTTTACTCGTACTAACAAACATACATCAAGCATTCATTCTATCGAGCTTTCAAATCGCTTTAGCCTAAAAAGAATTTTCTAAGAGCTTTTAGTCAAACTACCAACTTCCGCACACCAGATCGATCTTGATAAGTTCGACAGCTCGCTTGTCGAACTAAAAGGATCGAGCTGCACTCTGTATCGAGCTCCTCATACGAGCTGGTTTTTGTTAAGTGTTTAAAATAAAAAATCATAGGAAATTGGTGTATCCCCCCCTCCACACACTAATTAGCTCTTTCTGGGACCAACAAGTGGTATCAAAGTGGTAGTTATTTGACCATCGCATCTGGATACTAAAAGTTATTTTCAAAATTTTTGGTCAATTGGACTAAATCCAAGAATATTCTTTTTCATTCATCTCATTAACCGTCATCATGGAAGCATCAATTGTTCGTGCTTGCGAGAAATTTTCTATCCAGGGCAACGAGGACTGGAGCTTCCGGATTAAAATGTGTCTTCAAGCCCATCACTATCTCATGTGGGATGTGATCGAAAAAGGATCACTTCCCATCTTGGGTGAGAAGCTCGAGATTAATAGAACCAGTCCAAGCCAGCCCACTTACATACAGAAACCGAAGGATCCTAGCGAATATACCTTAGAAGATAGAAGAATCGCAATTAAGTTTACAGACAGTAGATGATTTGAATTGTATCTTACTTCATAGAGCAGATTAATTCATTTCTAATTTTAACCGTAAATTTCACTAATAATTATTCTTTTCCGAATAACAAAACAGAATATATATATGATGACATAGAATATTGCATTTAATAATGTAACTTAGATAGCAATTGAAAAAAATAAAAATAAAAATCGGAATGAGTAATAACTACTACCTCCATCCCTCTTCATTAGTCTTATTTGCCATTTTGGTTCATCCCACTTATTAGTCTCATTTCTTAAAATGGCAAAAAATTTGTGGATACAATTAACTCTCTCTCCTTATAATTGATTATGATCGATCTTATTTTCGCAAGATAGTTAATGCACGAAAACTGGGATCTAACGAACACGAAAGTGAACGGAACACACAGGGATTTACGTGGTTCGATCTATTGGAATAGATCTACGTCCACGGGCGGAAAGAGTATAGATCTTTATTGCTTGTATGAGTAGTGATTACAAGATTGTTCTCCCCTCTCAACCTATTCTAAACCCCTATTTATAAGTGTTTACATATGGAATTCGACTAGGATTATAAGTCTTTTCCTATTAGGACTCTTTGGCTTGATCTCCTCCTTTACTGGATAAACACCGAGCTTCTATATCTCTTGTGGAGCTTGAATTGTAGTCGATGTAGGAGTTGCATTGGTGTAGAGATTCCTTTGAGGTGGGCCCAAGTGGATTCGGCCTAGGTGGGCTGTTTGGGCCGAGCCAAGTAAGGCTCTTAAGTGGGCCGAGCTGCATAGGCCGAGCTTGACAGTCGGAGCCCAATTATATTGGGCTCGATGCTTGGGCCTAGTAGCTAGGCCATATCCTATCACATCCCCCCCCAAAAAGATATGGAAGTGAGGGTGTGAGCTGGGGTAGAAAGGTAGAGCAAAGTAGTGAAAGTTACATTGCCCCTTCAGAAATTGGATTTCGACGAAGTCGGAATGCTTGCCACCTCGTTAAAACGAGGTGGTTATAAAATTTGCATTGCCCCTTCGGAAATTGGATTTCGACGAAGTCGGAATGCTTGCCACCTCGTTAAGACGAGGTGGAATTGGAATTCACATTGCCCCTTCGGAAATAAAATTTTGACAAAGTCGGAATGCTTGCCACCTCGTCAAAACGAGGTGGTTATAAAATTTGCATTGCCCCTTCGGAAATTGGATTTCGACGAAGTCGGAATGCTTGCCACCTCGTTAAAACGAGGTGGTTATAAAATTTGCATTGCCCCTTCGGAAATTGGATTTCGACGAAGTCGGAATGCTTGCCACCTCGTTAAGACGAGGTGGAATTGGAATTCACATTGCCCCTTCGGAAATAAAATTTCGACAAAGTCGGAATGCTTGCCACCTCGTCAAAACGAGGTGGTTATAAAATTTGCATTGCCCCTTCGGAAATTGGATTTCGACGAAGTCGGAATGCTTGCCACCTCGTTAAAACGAGGTGGTTATAAAATTTGCATTGCCCCTTCGAAAATTGGATTTCGATGAAGTCGGAATGCTTGCCACCTCGTTAAAACGAGGTGGTTATAAAATTTGCATTGCCCCTTCGGAAATTAGATTTTGACGAAGTCGGAATGCTTGCCACCTCGTTAAGACGAGGTGGAATTGGAATTCACATTGCCCCTTCGGAAATAAAATTTCGACGAAGTCGGAATGTGAACCGTCTTATTAGGATGAGGTCTAACACGTGATGTGTCAGTTACATTTAATGCACTGTTTGGGGTCCCGATAAAGTAGGCGGAAAGTTACTAAAACTTTTTTCAGACGCCACAATCAACATTTTTGAAATTTGGAACCCTAAAAATTTTCGGTAATTCATCTTCTTCCTTCACGCTTGCAGTGCTGCCGTCAGTGTTACACCAGAATCCAGTGACCCATTCGTTGTCATCACAGTCTTCCATTGCTTAAAAAGTAAGTCCATGGCTTCCTCTTCTTTTATGCGCGAGTCTAGCGGTAGTGGTAGCCAGGATTCGGGCGACAGGTCTATGTCGCCACCGGTATCTCATTCGCCGGAAAATATAGAGGTAGATGTATATACTGTAGAGTCGGACATTCCGTCGAATTGTAGGGTAGTTTTTGCTTCTCCCCGTGATTCGGTCGGAACAGTGTCAAAATTTTCTTCAACCCTTGATTCCTCTGCAATTTTGAAAATTGCAAAAAATTATTTATTTCCTGATTGGATAGAGATGTTAGTACCTCGGCCGGAGGATAGGGCATCCAACCCTCCGGTTGGCTTCGTAACTATCTACGAAGATTGCTTATGCCATGGTCTTCGTCTTCCCCTTCCCCCTGTTCTTGCCGATCTTCTTCAGAAGTTCGGCATTCCTCTAGCGCAAATAACGCCGAACTCGTTTAGGCAGCTTACTACTTTAGGCATACTTAGTAGTCGTCACGGGGTCAGCCTGTCAGTAGAGCTGATCCTGAAATATTTTCAATTTAATTCCTACAATGGGTGGTATTATCTGTCACCCCGTCTTGGCTTTCGAGTGAAGACGAAGTCAAAAATCCCGAACTGGCAGTCGAAGTTCTTCTTCTGTCGGTTCGGTGAGGTCCCACATTTCGTCTGGAATGTGGGTAAATTGAGGAACCAAGGCACCGAAGAAAAGTTCGGTGTGCTTGATGAAGTGTTGACTAGCCTAGTCGATGAAGAATTCACCGAGGCCGATCTTGCTATGGCGGGGCTGAGCCCTTATGATCCAGACTCCATGGTTGAGCCGGTGAAGGGTGAGGCTCCACTTGGTCCGTTTATTTGTTTTATGTATTCCGTTTCATTGTGATGAGGCTCTTACTATTGTTCTACAGTGAAACTTCTCGGTAAGAAGAG
>CM038113.1:27378010-27761808 GCA_001642375.2 Mentha longifolia
TCTTATATGCAAAGACGCCGAAGTCAGTGATGAAAGCTGTCTTTGGTGCGTCTTCGTCACTCATCAAGACTTGGTGATATCCTTTATACAGATCTAAGAAACTGAAAACCTTGTGGCCGACCAGAGCCTCGACTTTCTTGTCGATGTTGGGAAGAGGATAATAGTCTTTGGGGCAGTGTTTATTTAGATCGGTGTAGTCAATACACATTCGCCAACCTCCTCCTTGTTTCTTCACCATCACCGGGTTAGCAATCCACGTCGGATACTTGACCTCGAAGAGTATTCGGGCTTCTAACAGTTGGTGCACTTCATCATGTATGACCTGGTTCCGGTCTGCTGCGAATACCCGCTGCTTTTGCCGGACTGGCTTTACTCCGGGGTCAATGTTCAGCCGGTGTGTGATAACATTTGGTGAAACTCCGGTCATGTCGAGTGGTGACCAGGCGAAGACATCTTTATATTCCCGAAATAGTTGGACAACTTGCTTGCGAAGTTCGGCTCCTTCAGCGAAGCCAACCTTAACAACCTTAGTGGGGTCGTTTTCGTACATTACAACAGCTCCTACTGGCTCGTAGAATGCAGAGTTGTCTTCTAACACTTCGGATTTCTGTAATTGCTATGCTTGCGGATGCTGAGGTGTCCCAACACCTCGTAGGGCGATCTGCATGCATTCCTTCGCCCTTTTCTGGTCACCGCGAATTATAATTACCCCATTCTTCGATGGAATTTTGATCGTTAGGTGGTACGCCGAGCATATTGCCTTCATTGCAACCAACCAATCTCTTCCTAGGATGATGTTATAGGGGGAGTTCGCCTTCACAACAAAAAACTGACGAACTTGGTGGATGACAATGGGTGCTTACCCACTGTCACTGGGAGTTGAATTATCCCTTCAGTTTGCGTCTCTTGTTGGACGAAGCTTCTAAGGGGAATTGGTGCTGGTGTTAAACGAGCTTCTTCGACCCCTAACTTCTCAAAGCAATCCTTAAAGAGTACGCTTACTGAGGCCCCACTGTCAATGAAGATTCGATGGACGAGCTTATTAGCCACCACTGCCTCAATGACAATAGCGTCTTGGTGAGGTATTATTGGTGGCACTGGGTCCTTCTCTGAGAAGGTAATGACCTCGTCTTTTTTGAACCTTTTCTGTAGAGGCTCGTCTGTAGAGGGACTTCTGGCCTCGGCCTTGAGCGACGACTTCGTTGCTCCTTGTGGGAGCCCGGTAATAGCAGTGACGACTCCGTCGATCCGTGGTTGATCTTCGTCTCCCTCCTCGTCATCAGGCCTGGGCTTTTTGTCAACATGGGGGGCGCAATTGTTCCCTCCTCGGTTTCTGCGCTTTCCCCTACCCTGGGGTCGGGCATCATATTGGCCGCGACTTTGGTACTTTCTAAACGTACCGTCACGTACCAGGTGCTCGATATCCGCAGCTAGCTCCCTGCAGTCTTCTGTGTCATGACCGTAGTCCTCATGAAATCGACAGTATTTATCCTTAGACCGGCGTCTTGACCCACCACGTGACATGGGCTGAGGTCTTTGAAACAGGTTGGTATGAAGCTCATAAATCTCCGTCCTCGGCTTTGTCAGTGGCGTGAATTGGGCCTTTTCCGAAGTTTGCCAAGGTCCAAGTCGGGATTCAAGGGGGCCTCGCTGCAGTCTATCTAAGGCACTTCGGCGGCCCTGACTTCGGTCATTGCGCTCTTCTTTCCTCCGATCGGATGGTTCAGGCTTATCAGCCTCGCGCTTCTTCCTATCCGCTTCATCTGCTCGTGCGAAACGATCCGCGATGCTCCACAGCTGCCTCGATGTCCGTGGCTCTTCCCTTATGATCTCCTTGTAGAGAGCACCAGATTGGATGGCATTCTGGAAGGTTGAGATAAGGACTTTGTCGGTCAAGCGATCGACTTTCAGGCTTTCCTCGTTAAACCTAGTCATAAAGTCACTTATTGATTCTCCTCGTCTCTGCCTAATGGAAAGAAGTTGGGCCGGGGTAGTTTTTGCCTCGGCTTTCTGGAAAAACCTGCGTTCGAAAGCTTCGAGTAGATCTGCATATGATCCGATACTGCATGGAGGCAGGCTATCGAACCAACTACGAGCGTTATCGACAAGCAGTTCAGGAAATACCTTACACATGTAGGTATCCTCGCTGAGACCTTGATTCATCATATTATATTGGTATTGGGACAGGAAGTTGCTCGGATCGCATGAGCCGTTGTAAGGCTTGATAGGAGGTACTCGATACTTCTCAGGGAGAGGAGTGTAGAGTATATAGTTGGTGAAGGGAGTAGAGATCTTACTGTAAACAGTAAATCTCCCTCCTCGGTGATCGTCGCCATGCCGAGGTGAAGCAGTATGACGACGAGGTGGGGTGATGGTACGGCGAGGTGAAGGTCTGGAGTCTCCTCGGCGTTTATCATCGAACCTTCTTTGACGAGGTGCCGCGTCTCGTGCGCCCACAATCTGGATGCTTTGAGAATCGTGTTGCTGATGGGAACGGGGTGTAGCTCCACATTCTCGATGATGTCCAGCTCTTTGTTGGTTGACGAATTGTAGGAATTCTGTGCCTTTATATGCAAGGAAACTCTTCACTGCATCTTCAAGTTCATGCGGCTGGAGCTTTGGGACCTCCTCTCCGTCATGACCGCTGCTGTGACCTTCTTGGCTGGGGTGGAGCGGTCTGCCGAACTGATCCACCGGGATATTTTCGATATGCCCTTCCGGAGTCAGCGCACGCTCCTTCCCGGGGCGTCTTTGATTAGAGCTGGGTGGATGGCTGGAGGCTTCGGTTGATTCATGAGCGGTTTGTTGGGCGTCCTTCTCCTTAGCAGCGGCGGCGGCGGCGGCAGCCTCGGCGGCAGACTTATTAGCGGCAGCAGTAGATCGTGTTGATTTCCCGGCCATCGTGATTGTAGCAAACTTGCAAAATTTTGATCAAGATTCACAGATTTTCGAGTTCCCACAGACGGCGCCAGTGATCGATCTTATTTTCGCAAGATAGTTAATGCACGAAAACTGGGATCTAACGAACACGAAAGTGAACGGAACACACAGGGATTTACGTGGTTCGATCTATTGGAATAGATCTACGTCCACGGGCGGAAAGAGTATAGATCTTTATTGCTTGTATGAGTAGTGATTACAAGATTGTTCTCCCCTCTCAACCTATTCTAAACCCCTATTTATAAGTGTTTACATATGGAATTCGACTAGGATTATAAGTCTTTTCCTATTAGGACTCTTTGGCTTGATCTCCTCCTTTACTGGATAAACACCGAGCTTCTATATCTCTTGTGGAGCTTGAATTGTAGTCGATGTAGGAGTTGCATTGGTGTAGAGATTCCTTTGAGGTGGGCCCAAGTGGATTCGGCCTAGGTGGGCTGTTTGGGCCGAGCCAAGTAAGGCTCTTAAGTGGGCCGAGCTGCATAGGCCGAGCTTGACAGTCGGAGCCCAATTATATTGGGCTCGATGCTTGGGCCTAGTAGCTAGGCCATATCCTATCAGATTATAACCACATATCCATTCCTTCATTGATTTCTATGACAATTATAAATGAGACTAATTAAAAGGGATGTAGGTAGTAATTTTTAATTAGAGTATGCTACGTAAGGATTAATAAAAAGGACCCCTTAAGAAAAATAAAAGAATTAATGCATAAATAAATGGACGGACGATAAGCATCCAGGGGACCGAAACATGAAAGGGTCAAATCATGAAAATTAAAGATGTACTACAAGTATTATTTTGTCATTGAAATTTAATAAAATATTTCTTGCTCTAAGAGCAAAAGTAGAAAAAATAAAATAAAATACTTTTATGTAGGACATTATTCATAATACATGTCGTGATCTTCTTTTGTATATATGCTTCTATTAATATTTTACTGTTCCATAAAATGTTGCGATTTAATATATATATATGATCATTCGTGATTATAAATATACTTCCATCCGATCATGTATAATTCCTTAAAATGTTTTACCGTAGAAAATGGTACTCTTGTTTGGCCATTCTTCAGAAAGCTTCCTTTTGCCCGTGATCCATGCCGATTTGACATTTTTTTCTTCTTGTTTTTTTTTTTCTTCTAATTATTATGCTTTTCTTTTTACATATACTAGTGTCCCGCCCGTGCGTTGCACGGAAGATATAAATAAAATATTTGAAATTATATATATTTTTTCTCACATAATTATTAAACAATATAATATTTTACATTACGTTATTATTATCTTCAATAGAAATTTAATTCTCATAATTTTAGAAACCTAAAATAATTTTAACAGAATATAAGTAAATATAATTTTAACATAAACCCCTATAGGCTATTATAGTGAAACTACTATTGAAATTAAGATATTTAAATTAATATTTTTTAGTATTTTATTTAAATACGTAATAGTTATCTAAATAATTAGTAATTACTATGTTCTTTTAGTAATTTAATACATTTCTTTGAAAAGATAATACATCAAGATATTAAGCAATAAGTCATGATTACAGTAAATTTATCGAACAATAGCTTTAAATCCAACTTAGTATTATTTCACCAAGTTCAAGTAATAATTAATTTTGTTTGTGACAATGTATCTAAATTTTGTATTGTCACAACAAAATTTTACAATAAAACATATAGATATAGCAAAATAAGAAAATCAATAGAATAATTTAATACAAAAATAGATGTATTAGCAAGCAATGAAATAATATTTATAATTTAAAATACATTTATTATCAAATTCATTGAATAGTTCACAACTTTATAATGTAAATCATCTTCATAATAAACCATTGGACAATCCATGGTTACTTTTGGAGGGAAAATGACATTGTTGTAATTTTTGCCAATAATTCTTCTTTTATATATTGTATAGATCAGTGCTTTTTTAATACTCCATATAGAAAAAAATATTTTTTAACGATTATGTTTTTTATGCATGAAACTATGTATGTTTTCTTTAATGACAATCATTAATTAATCTATACCCTATTATAAAAGAACATTGTTTTACATATATTTAATAATAAGGGCAATAGTGTAATATAATATATAATTATTTTAAGAAGTATTATAGTAATAGAACTCTATCAAAGTTAATATAATAATATAAATTATTCTTTATTTCATAATATATTATAATATAAAAACTAATTGTTATGTGAAATTTAGAAATCCTTTCAAATAATTCAGGCATTCGTTGTTTATTTAGCAAAATAGTGATTGATTAAGTATATTTAATTTATTAAGATTTTGACATTAACCTATTTGTAACCGATTTGTTTCCTAAAATCGTGGATGTAATTTACAGAATTAATTTATTAAGAGGGGTAATTTTTTCGTTGCATTTTTTCTATGTTCCATTGCATATTTCTTGTTTTCTGTTGCATTTTTTCTATTTATGATTATCATACATTTTTCTCCCATTTTATGTTGCATTTGACCTGTTTTCCGTTGCATTTTTTGTGCATTTTTTCTGTTATCGTCCATTTTTTTTATTATCGTTGCATTTTTCACGCTGGACATTGATATTAGAATGCAAAATTGATATAAGATTCACATCTAGCACTGATACTCAATTTGGTGCTTTAATCTCAACCATTAAATAACTACAGATCAATGACATGTATTGATTTCTAGTTTTCACTTTAAAGGGGGTTTTCACTATATATATATATATATATATATATATATATATATATATATATATATATATATATATATTTATATTAGATGTGTTGCATGATACAATCAAATAATACTAATTTGTACAGTATCAAATCTAAATTTGTGCTAATGAATATTTCTTTTTCTTTTTTAGCAGTATATAACTTAAAATGTTTTTCTCTAAAATTATAGAAATTGGAATATTGGTTTAGGGTTGCCTTCCTTTGCACTTTATTTCAGAGTCGGATATTTAAGTTTTAAGGAAAAAATACGTAAAATGATATACATCGAAGGTTATGGACCAATATATGTAATTATAAATGCATAATACAGAAGAATAATAGATGTCTTATGCTTTGAAGTTTGATAATTAGATGATAAAGTACAAAATATCATACCAATTTAATTTAAAATACAAAGATACGTGACTATAAATGGTCATCTGATTGTGCCAATGCAAGTCATATGCATTGGGAAAAAGAAGGATAGGGAAAAAATAAAAAAGAAAAAGACATAGATACATAAATTAGTTTCGTATCTTTTCAAAAAGGTAATTAAAAAACACATTTTACAAACCAACTGTTGGTCCCGAAAGACGCTTACACACGTAGAGGGGGGGGGGTGAATACGTTTGTAGAGAAGTGTTAAACTTCTCTTGCGATTTTTAGCTTTTTAGACGAGTAGACGCTTTGAAGCTAAGTGAAGCGTTCAAAGCCTCTCGCTCGTGTGATACTGTGCGGAATGTGGTAAGTCTTTAAAGCTTATCTTGCAAATTAAAACCTTGTTAATATTAAAAAGGTGAGTGTGTGTATGCGAGTAATCAAAGCAATAAATAACTTAATATAAAAAGACAAACAATTTATAGTGGTTCGGAGCACCTCTCCTACGTCCACTCTATCCTCGACGGGATGAATACCTTCACTCGGTACTCCTTGTTTTATACTTCCAAGGGGAAGTGATTCAAGGCAAATAACAAACTTGCACTTTAATCCTCAGAGATTTTACTGGCTCTCGAGAAACCTTACAACAACAACACTCTTTCACAAAAGCTCGATAACCTTACAACTCAATCTATTCACTCTAGAATTGGGTTTTGGGGTTTTGGATTTTTGTAAGTATGAGAATCCTTTACAATGAACTCACAAGTAAGGGATAAGGATTCTCAAGAGTCTAGGCTATGGATATAAGAGATTGAACCTAGAAAGTGAGGTAGTTGCAATACTTAAGAACCAAGTTCTTAAGGA
The DNA here is from genome assembly GCA_001642375.2 of Mentha longifolia. NCBI lineage: Eukaryota > Viridiplantae > Streptophyta > Magnoliopsida > Lamiales > Lamiaceae > Mentha > Mentha longifolia. Next base: position 27,384,914 of record CM038113.1, read on the forward strand.
CACACTAAAGTGAAGCGCTTTGGAAGAACTAAGTACTAGAAGGAAATTTGCTTGAGTTCTTGCAAATGTGAATGCTTGAATCGTTTGTACGTGCGTTCGTTTTAGTGTGTGTGCAACTCCTTTTATTTATAGTAAGGAACCCTACTTCCCGTTGAGAGAGAAGAGGTTGCGTGTTCCTTAATATTGGATAATTTGGCGTGTCAGCCTGCAAGAGTCAGGAAGGGATGTCCGCCTTTACCTAACTTTGACTTCTTGGACTATAGCCGTTTCCGTTGTGCAATAGTGTGATGACACGTAGGCTTCATTCTATGAGATGTCAGACATCCGAAAGTTTGAAATTCAAAGTTGGATTATGCGAGTCAAACTTGTCACACTTGCACTGATTGACGCTTTGATTTCAGCTCTATATCATAGACGCTTTGGGTGAGCTGACTTGAGAGCGCTTCGCTTCCACTGATTGGAAGCCCGCTTTTAGCGTCTTTATCTGAAGCGTCTCCTAGACGCTTTGTCAAAACTTCACTGCTGACGCTTTCACTGCTGGAGCTGTTTCGCTTCCTTTTTCTTCGCGAACTCTGACTGCTTCATCTTTGGCGCTTCTAGACTAAAAGAGAAGCTTCCTAACGTGTAAGCTTGTCTAAGAGAGACTTGTCTAGTTTATCAAAAATAATAAGGGAAATATTCTAAAAAGGATTTTGGAATCGAATCAAAATAAGTTGTTTATTTTAACTTGATTCAAGTTCCCCCTTAACATTATATCCCAATAATTTCCCCCTTTTTGATGATGCCAAAACCCGACGTCAAGTGTTTACTCAAATCTAGAGACTTCTAGGTTAAGTATAAGAATCAGAGTGGGTTAGGCAAAAACGCAATATCAATGCAGTTATAGGCAGTTAATTGAAAGCGTATAAATAAATAAAGACAATGAGAAATTGTCTTAAAGCAGTAAAAGATATCATTGTATTAGTGAGATGATGAAGTGAATACAAATATAATGAACATCTATTTGAAGCGTTTTCGAGGAACTGGAGGGATCATGCCATAAGCATTGTAGACTCTATCCTTGATGGCAGCTAGAGAGCGGTTAGGGCGATCGTTATGTTCAAGCCATTCTGCACATTCCTCGATCTCCTTTCTGATTGCTTCCTCATCAGGAATAGCGCCTCCAATGAGTAAAAGTTTATAGCTCTCTTTCTTTGGCGGTTTGAGAGTTACTCCATCTTCCAACTCCAAAATTTTGTTGAAGAGAGAGGCTTTGCAATGATCCATGTATGCAATGAAGCAATCCATGGCGTACTCAGTGCGAAAGCCTTGCCAGTAGTAGAAGCGTTTGACAAACTTCACTTTGACATCATTCCACTCCTCCTTGAGGTCAGCTGGAATAATCTCATCAACAAATTTGGCATTAGGAGCCTCATCCCTCAGCTTCTTTCTATCGAGTTCATCCTTGGCAAACAACTGCTTCCTGCATTTTTCATAATCGACTATTCACAAGCTCTCGACGAAAATTCTCTTCCCTTCAAGCGCTTCCATCTTCAATAGATGAAGCGCTTTGTCAGAGTCGGTCACCACCTCTTCATTAAAAACTTCGTCCCTGCACTCCGACACCGCTTTATACTGTGCCATCACTTCCAGGTATTCCTTTTCAGCGGCGTTGGTCGGAGTGTACTTCAACAGATACCTTCGGAGGTGGAAATTCGTTTTATGCATCAAAATCGCATCCAACTCCTCTTGGAATTCGCGTTGTGCTCCAGCCTCCTTGGTCATCATTGCGGTAGTCAGTTTCAGCTTTTTCTTGGGGTTGGTGTCAGCAGGCCCTTTCTTATTGCACTTCTCCTTTTCTTTCTGTGGCGCTGCGGACACTGCTTGAAGGGGAGCGGCATCGATTGGCTCATCCAAGATGATCACCAGCTTCTCCCTCCTTATGTGCTTCCACTTTCTTGGAAGCGTCCTCTTTGGCCTTGGCTGATGTGGATTGACCACTTGGCGTCCCAGTCACTTCCCCCTTTTTGGCAGCATAAAAAACGGGCTTGGATGGAGCGCACTGTACGTTGGCCCTTTGGCTGGCGGCTCCTGGCAGAGTGATGTTCGGCTGATTAGGCTTCAATAAACCTTGTGCCAGTAGAGCGCCTAGGACTTGTGCTGAAAGGATTGGAGCTAGAGAGCGCGCATTGGTCAGAATGACCGACCGTTCTAGGGTTGCGCGATACACGCGGAACTCAGATTGGACGAAGGCCGCTAGCGCCTCCATTTTGTTGGAGATGCCTTCCAGTACAGTGGTTGGCACAACCTGACTTGATCCGCTTTGCGCTCCAGCCGCTGCTTGGCCCAGAATGGCCACTGCCTGCTTTCTTTATTTTTCAGAATCCGCGAGTTTCCTCTCCACGGATTCTAGCTTTGTATTGAGCTATTGGGTGACAGAGGCGGCTTCGAAATTTTCTGCTTTTGCCGCTTTAAGCTCTCTCTCCAGTTGAGCGACCTTGTCAGTGGTCGTGGAGAGTTCAGCTTCGACAACTTCGAGCTCTCTGTGGACACGCTCTCTGTCATCCAACTCCGTAGATAGCTTCAGCACTTCCGAACGTAAGGCTAGAATTTCCAGAAGTTGTGCCTTAACGGTCGAAAGCTCATCATGAGTTAATTCTACGTGCTCTCTCTCCTCAGCCAACTACAACTCCACAGCCGCTGATTTCACCTTTAACTCTTCCAATGCTTTGGTAGCATGGAGAGCTCCTCTTCTTTCTTCACCATCTCCTCCTTCAGTGCTATCAACTCTGTGGTAGCAGTTGAAAGCTCGTCATCCACCTGCTTCTCCTCCTCCTCAACTTTAGAAAGCTGGCTCTCTTTCTCCTTTATTTCACTCTTCAGCTGTGCGCACTCACGCTTCACTTCGTCGTGAGCGGTTTGAAGAACTGAGAGTCGTTCTTCAAACACACTGACAGGTGCGCCAGCTGGTGTTAATGGAGTGGGTGTGTAGGAGGGAACAAGCTCCTGGACCTTCCTCTCGATGTGCCTCCACACTTCTGGCTCATCGATCAGGTCGTCGAAGCGTTCCAACTCAAAGCTGCTAAGGATCGAGGCCTCCTTCTCGACCAGCGCTTTGGGGTCGTTAGCCCGCACCAACTGGCAAATTTTGTACACGTTGGTGCCGCTGGCTTCGGACGTACTTCAAGAAGCGTGAAGTAACCTCCAACACGGATGGAGGTAGAGAGAATTCTCCAAAGAATTCCCTTATTTCCTCTTCAGCCCACTGGAGTTCTCTGTCAACAGTCCTCATTACTGGACTGGACGCTTTGGGAGATTAAGGCGGGGGCTTGTCAGCTTGGAATTCCTCGTCTGCTGATGAGCTGGACACTTTGTCAGTGACGTGGAGAGCGCCGATGCGATCAGCATCCTCTCATGGCGCTTCAACTTCCTCTCTTTCATCTTGTGCAGCTAGGGCACCAGCTTCCAGATCCTGACTTAAAGTCTTGTCAGAGTCTGAAGCGTTGTAGGAGGAAGCGGCGCTTTCCTCGTCATCTTCATCTATCAGTCCATGCTTCCCTGCCGTGGAAGGGATTGATTTTTCTAACACACGACGGCGCTTTGGCTTCTTTGGGCCTTTTCGACCCTTCTTCCTTCTCTTCTCCTCATCCTCCTTCAATATCAGTGCTTCGACACTGGTATATTCAATGTCTGAAGCGGGAGGGGAGACAACTCCAAACTCGTCGCCTGGAAGTGCCCTCGTAAAAAGCACACGAGTGTACTTGCTTTCCACGAGCCATTCTTGAGCTGCCCAGGACGCCTCCAAGAAATAGGATATCTTCATTCCATACTTGAGTTTGCCAAGAAACTCAAGTTGGCCTTTGTGTTCCCCGTCCGTCACTTCTCGAACGGCTTTGCTAGCCTCAACCAACTGCTTCACAAACCACGCTCTCCAGTTGTAAAGCGTACGGTTGATCGCGGTATCACAGAGCGCCGACAGAAGATGAATCTTCTGTTCCGTGATGGTGGACCAGCTACCGGTGTGACAAAGTAGACACTTTGTCACAATGTTAATCATGTTGTCAAAGGGCGGTCGAAACGATGTTGCCTTCGACTGCGTGGGAATGAAGATGGCGCGTGGATCCGATGGGAAGCGCCTAAACTCCTTCTGGATATCCGGATCTCCAGCAGACTCCGGATCTTCCCCAGAGTTAGGAATGGGGACAGAATCCTCGAATAGAGCATCGAGCTCTAGGGTTCCGGTTGCCACAGATCGAACCAAGCCTTGTTCATCGAACTGTTGCAGTGAGATTTTGGTAGTTAGGGTGTCCGAGTTCAAGTTGGAGAGGAACTCGACCACCCCTACCGGATTAATGTACTTGGGATGCTGGAAAAGAAGATTTTCCAGGCCGGAATTGAGGATTGCTCTCTTGATGATTCCGCCATCGGTCAGTAAATCACGATCGACGTGAGCCTCCGTAAATACAAATTCTCCGTAGCGGCTTCTAGGAGCAGGTTGCCATTTTGCATTAACCATTTTGAATTTCTGTGGAAAAAGAAATAAGATATGCAGTAGAGAGAGAAGTTCCGTGAGTTGTAGAACTTGAAGAATTTGCAGAAATGGCAAAAATGATGTATAATGAAAGTGATGAGTGAAGAAGTTCTAATATATGCATAGATAATAAGTATAACGAGTATTAAAAGGTTAATGGGGCGACGTGTCTTAGTGAGTGGTTAAGATCACGTTCCGGAAAAAGAGTGAGTGGCTCTGATCGTGTATAGATCGTGCTTGACAGTTATTTGATCGTGCGGTTAGGGAAAAAGTAATTCGAAACGTCCGACGGCCAAGATCAAAAGTTTTTGGCGGTTCGGTAGCGCGAGTGAGAAGCACGCGCGAGTGTGTCTCGAATCCTGTAACTGCAGCAGTCTTTGCATTAAATGCAAAGATATCACACACGCAAACTATACTTGAGTGATATCTTGCTTTATAGATATATAGCTTATAAGTAAACTAATGAGAGATTAATTTCTAGAAATATTCGAAATTTGGTTGATTGTCACGCTTCGGAAATTAGACAAGAGAGTCTAGTTCGGGAAGTCGTCTGTATCAGCACTTTAATATTTTCGGTAGGTCACGCACAGGGTTCTTGAAGACGCTTTGCGTTGACTGACTTACTTAAAATGAAAGACGCGAAAGGGAGACTTTCTAGTCAGTCAAAATTGTAAATGACAGATACCACGCTTTGACGATCAACATACTCAGATGTTAAAGCTTCAGGTGAGGAACAGAACGTTCACGCTTTGAAGTGTGAGAGCGTCTGTTCTCATCTGAGCGCTTTCTCTCGAAGAAGAAGTGCTTGCCCCTTAAACATAGCTTTGGACTATCTTTTAAAGAGAGTGTCAACTCTGTAGGGGAAGCGCTCTACTTATGTTGAGAGATGAAGATAATGCAAAGTCCTCTTACTCGGGTAGGTCTATCTTGTGAATTCGATAACATGAGATACGAGATTACAAAATCCACGAGGGACCCGGTTGGGGATGAGTGTCTTCATGGATTTTAATGGAATGACATGAGTTGCCTCATGCATTAAAATCTATGAATTCACTTCCTTACTATGGCAAGCTATCTCAAGTTTCATGAAGCGAGATTTTCGAGAATAGACACTAACCTTTGTAAGGTTGGAGCTTTACATTACTCAAAACAAATGAGGCTTTCACAATTAGCAGTGGTGAAGATCTTTAACATGCTTTGCGCTTCTGGCTCCATCTCCACCATGAAAGCTTGTGAGAAAATTGAGTAAAAATCATTCAAGCAACTCCATACAATACGTCCCAAAAATTACGTACGCGCATGTTAACTTGAATAGGATTATCAACTCAATGCTTTCATGTTTCTTCAGTAGAAGGGATTTTAAGAATTTTGGGAGTGAAACGTCAAGATTGTGCCAAGCTCTAAACTTAAAAGCTGGACTCTCAAGAGATCCACAAGGTACCACTTGTGCACCGCTCTGACAAGACAGCACAAGTTTTTTATGAATACCGTGGTACGAGTAACAACCTTGATCAAGCATCCTTGATTAACTCATCAAGAAAGAGCACTCAACCGCACTTTCACAGAAGCTGTGGAAGCATGTAGAGGTCGATGCTCCTAAAGGGAACTCCATCCCTTCGGTTTAATTATCATCCCATGAAAAGGGGAGATAAAGTCTTCTCTTTCACACCACCTGCAAAGACCGGTTCCCCCTTAACCAATGATCCCAACAATCTTTCCCATAAAGGAAAACATGAGAGTAGGTAGGGAACACGCTTTGCCTTCTCCACCGTTACTCCACCTTCTCCTCACCAGGGTCTAGCAACCCTAGTTCTAGACACAATTTGTTGAAGCGTGCTTGTGGAAGCAGCTTGGTGAGAATATCCGCTTTCTGATCCTCAGTTGGAATCTTTTCCACCTTAACATCCTGCTTCTCCACATGATCCCGAATAAAATGATGGCGAATTTCAATATGCTTACATTTTGAATGAAGCACGGGATTGTGGGTGATGGAAATTGTGCTTGTGTTGTCACAATAAATTAGAACCTCCGAACATTCCACTTTATAGTCCTTCAACTGTTGTTTTAGCCAAAGGATTTGTGAACAACAGCTTCCCGCAGCCATGTATTCCGCTTCGGTGGTAGAGGTGGCAACACTAGTTTGTTTCTTTGAGAACCATGAAACCAACTTGTTGCCAATGAATTGACACGTTCCACTAGTTGATTTCCTATCAACTTTGCATCCACCGAAATCGGCATCGAAGTAGCCACTAAGCGTGAGATCATCTTCCGCCGGATACCAAAGGCCTAAGTTGATTGTCCCTTAAGGTATCGAAGAATGCGCTTAGCTCCCTCCAAATGGCTTTGCTTCGGATTGCTTTGAAATCTAGCACAGACGCCTACAACAAAGGTGATGTCGGGTCGGCAAGCTGTAAGATATAGCAAAGAGACAATCAACATACGGTAATCCGTAGCGTTGACTGACTTGCCATCCAAGTCTGGATCTATCTTGAAATTTGTGTTCATTAGAATCTTGACGCTTTTGCAATTTTGAACACCAAACTTAGTGAGCATATCACGAGTGTACTTAGCTTGATTGATAAAGATTCCACGACTCGTTTGCTTTACTTGCAATCCCAAAAAGCATGTCATCAGCCCTATCATAGACATCTTGTATTTTCTCTTCATCAACCCCGCAAATTTATCACTCAAGGTTTGATTTGGAGAGCCAAAGATGATGTCATCGACATAGATTTGTACCCATAGCATGTCTTCACCACCGTTGATCGTGAAGAGGGTTTGATCTACCTTCCCTTTTTGAAAGCCGCTTTCAACTAGGAAGTTTGAAAGAGTCTCATACCACGCTCTGGGTGCCTGCTTGAGGCCATACACCGCTTTGATGAGCCGGTACACTTGATCACTCTTTTAAAAGCCTGGGGGCTGTTCGACGTACACTTCCTCCTTCAAATCTCCATTGAGAAAGACACTCTTCACATCCATTTGATACACTTTGAACTTCTTGGATGCGGCATATGCAAGGAACATCCTGATGGCTTCGAGATGAGCAACGAGAGCAAAGGTTTCATCAAAATCGATTCCTTCCTCCTGGCAATATCCTTTTGCGACCAAGCGAGCTTTGTTGCGAACGATGTTGCCGCTTTCGTCGGTCTTATTCTTGAAGACCCATTTGGTACTGATGACGCTTTGATGAGAAGGTCGATCCACTAGGTACCAAATGCCATTCCTTGCAAACTCATTTAGCTCCTCTTCCATGGCAGTTATCCAGTTTGAATCATTTAGTGCGTCCTCCACCGATGAAGGCTCGGTGTTTGCTAGGAAGCAACTAAACAGGCAACTCTCACCATGAAATAAGGTACTTCTAGTCCTGACGCCTGGCTGGGATCACCTAGAACACCTTCTTGGGGATGATACCTCAACCAAAGCTTCTTCTGGTTGAAAGCCTCCATATCATCTGACTCGGAGCGTGGTGTGTGATCATTACCGTTCCCTTGATCACAGACCACTGGACTGGATGAAGCTTCCTCACTGTTTGGAACCAATGAGGTCAGAGGATCAGCTATTCTCGAGTTTGGTTCTCCCTTATCGAGAGAGAGCTTATTGAGATCCTGCTCCATTGCTTCAACTTCGTCTTCAATTTCTTCCTCTATCGAAGCGTCCACCAAATCTACTTGTTTAGAGACAGAGCGCGTGATTGGTCTGGAAGATGCTTTAGGAGACTCCAATACGCTTTCAGATCCAGCGTTCATACTTTCAGCATTTACCTGTACCTGTGGAGTCTTGAAAGCAGCTTCATCAAAAATAACATGTGGTGTTTCTTCCACAACAAGAGATTGACAATTGTAGACGCGATAAGCTTTGCTAGTAGGGGAATATCCAAGAAATATTCCCGTATCAGCTTTGTTGTCAAACGCTCTCAATTGCATTTTACCGTTGTTGTGAATAAAACACTTGCAGCCAAAAATATGTAAGTGAGAGAGAATAGGAGTTCTCCCTTTCCATAATTCATATGGGGTTTTGTCGTGGTGTGTGTTGATTAGAGTGCGGTTCTGGGTATAGAATGCTGTGAAGGTTGCTTCGCCCCAGAACCTTTTTGGTAGTTGGGCATCCGCGAGCATTGAACGTGCAACCTCTTTGATGGTTCTATTCTGGCGCTCTGCAACCCCATTTTGTTGTGGAGTACGAGCTGCTGAAGTCTGATGTAGAATCCTATTCTCTGTGGTATACGCTTCAATGAATTGATTGAGGAATTATGTTCCTTTATCTGAGCGTATTTTTACCACATTCAATCCTTTTTCCACTGTCAACTGCTTTAGGAGCTTTGGAAGTTCCCGAAGCGTATCTTTCTTTTTTAGTAGAATTAGTACCCACGTGTAGCGTGAGAAATCATCCACGACTACAAGAGCATACTTTCTCCCACTCAAAGTGACTGGTGAAATAGGACCGAAGAGATCCATGTGCAGGAGCTCTAGAATTCGAGATGAACCATGTCCCTCTACGCTTTGAAAGGACTTCTTAATCTGCTTGCCTTCTTGGCAGGCTTGATACACAATATCCTTGTTGAAGACTTCATTAGGAATACCTCGAACAAGATTCTTTCGGGAGATCTTGTTCATTGTTTTGAAGTTCAAATGGTTGAGGTGACGATGCCATAACCATCCAGTCTCCGAGGTGCATCTAGCAATGAGGCCAGTTCTGACTTCGCAGCTGCTCCAGTTGGCTACATACACGTTTTGCCTTTGAGTACCTGTAAGAACAACCGTATCCGATGGTGATGCCTTTGCATCATCACCAAAAATTACATCTGGACCCAGCTTTATGATAAACTCGTCGAGGAAGGATTGTTCACCCGTCATGTGATGTGAACATCCACTGTCTAGGTACCAAGCAGCTTCTTCCTTCCTTTTGTCCGTATTTAAACTTCTCTTGCGATTTTTAGCTTTTTAGACGAGTAGACGCTTTGAAGCTAAGTGAAGCGTTCAAAGCCTCTCGCTCGTGTGATACTGTGCAGAATGTGGTGAGTCTTTAAAGCTTATCTTGCAAATTAAAACCTTGTTAATATTAAAAAGGTGAGTGTGTGTATGCGAGTAATCAAAGCAATAAATAACTTAATATAAAAAGACAAACAATTTATAGTGGTTCGGAGCACCTCTCCTACGTCCACTCTATCCTCGACGGGATGAATACCTTCACTCGGTACTCCTTGTTTTATACTTCCAAGGGGAAGTGATTCAAGGCAAATAACAAACTTGCACTTTAATCCTCAGAGATTTTACTGGCTCTCGAGAAACCTTACAACAACAACACTCTTTCACAAAAGCTCGATAACCTTACAACTCAATCTATTCACTCTAGAATTGGGTTTTGGGGTTTTGGATTTTTGTAAGTATGAGAATCCTTTACAATGAACTCACAAGTAAGGGATAAGGATTCTCAAGAGTCTAGGCTATGGATATAAGAGATTGAACCTAGAAAGTGAGGCAGTTGCAATACTTAAGAACCAAGTTCTTAAGACACACTAAAGTGAAGCGCTTTGGAAGAACTAAGTACTAGAAGGAAATTTGCTTGAGTTCTTGCAAATGTGAATGCTTGAATCGTTTGTACGTGCGTTCGTTTTAGTGTGTGTGCAACTCCTTCTATTTATAGTAAGGAACCCTACTTCCCGTTGAGAGAGAAGAGGTTGCGTGTTCCTTAATATTGGATAATTCGGCGTGTCAGCCTGCAAGAGTCAGGAAGGGATGTCCGCCTTTACCTAACTTTGACTTCTTGGACTGTAGCCGTTTCCGTTGTGCAATAGTGTGATGACACGTAGGCTTCATTCTGTGAGATGTCAGACATCCGAAAGTTTGAAATTCAAACTTGGATTATGCGAGTCAAACTTGTCACACTTGCACTGATTGACGCTTTGATTTCAGCTCTATATCATAGACGCTTTGGGTGAGCTGACTTGAGAGCGCTTCGCTTCCACTGATTGGAAGCCCGCTTTTAGCGTCTTTATCTGAAGCGTCTCCTAGACGCTTTGTCAAAACTTCACTGCTGACGCTTTCACTGCTGGAGCCGCTTCGCTTCCTTTTTCTTCGCGAACTCTGACTGCTTCATCTTTGGCGCTTCTAGACTAAAAGAGAAGCTTCCTAACGTGTAAGCTTGTCTAAGAGAGACTTGTCTAGTTTATCAAAAATAATAAGGGAAATATTCTAAAAAGGATTTTGGAATCGAATCAAAACAAGTTGTTTATTTTAACTTGATTCAAGTTCCCCCTTAACATTATATCCCAACACCAACTAATTTAGTTTTTTTTTTTAATTACTTTCAGACTGCAAAAAGGAGGGCATGCAATATTTACATAAACATTTGAACACAAAACAAAATATTGTTAAAGCTACTTAAACTAAAACGTTATGGCCATGAGTGTAAATATTAAATTTTTGTTTTGAAATTATTGTGATATAAATATGAATCAACTATTTTACGACACCATAAAGCATGATCTTATCACCATGCTGTTAAAAAAAATAATTTTGGAATTTAAACTCATACTTTTCTTTATTTAAATTTTACTATAATCTTTCTTTTTCTTGCCTATTTTATGTATTTTTTTTATTAGGCAAACACACACACTCACACACATACGCACCCGGGGTGACTCGAACCCCAACATCTTGGTTGGAGGGGAAGCGTCTTACCAACTGAGCTGCACTTCGTCGTCTTTTATGTCTTTTTATTTATGGGCAAAATGCAATACTATGATGATAAAAACTTCAGAAAATTTAATACTCCGTATTACAATATATTTAGGATAATATCGATAGTGTTATACTTTTATTATTATTATCATCCACACGAATTGGTATTCGTCTACAAGAAGAAGAAGATTTTTTTTTTGATCAGACAAACACAACACACTCACACACACACCCGGGATGACTCGAACCCCCGACCTCTTGTAAGGAGAAGATTAAATTTTATAAAATTAAATTCTATTATTTTCTTGTAAGGAAACTATTTTTACTGCACATTAAAATTCATCGTAGTCCAGCATGATCCTCAAAATCTTAAATATATATTTATATATCTTTAATGAGAATTGCATTTACAAATAAAAAAATTGTGAAGAATATAAGTATCTTCAAGGAGTAAGAACTCAATTTAATTTGAATTTGTCATGTTCTTATTTATTCAATGTTGCATTTAATTAAAGGTAAATGTATTTCACTACAAGAACCACTACTATGTGGTATTTAGAAAGAGAGTCAAATAAATATAAAAATGTCTTTCCATATTATTACTTTCGTCAAACTTCCAAAATATTATAGAACTCTATCTTTATTGGTACAACTTCGTCGTCATAATACTCGAAGTTGTTTTGATTCAAGGTAATTTATGATTCATTGATGATTACTATATATTTACATTCATACATCTATCTACTTGAATAATATAATATGTGTTCTTACTTTTCATTATTTAAGGTTATTTAATTTGATCGATTTATCTTATAATTATAATTATAATGATGATAATTTTCAAATGATTTTTTAAATTTTTTTACAAAAGATAATTTTTTCTTATACGAAAAAAGATAGGATTCATAAAACATGGTTTGTTTTATCTGTTGCCTTCTATTTACATTAGTTTGCTAATATTGTGTTGAAATTTATAATTCACAATCAATATTATTTGAAACTTTGAAGATTTTTTTTTTAATTTTAAGTATATTACTATTCAAAATAATGTTTTAGGTAAAATAAAAAGTTATGGAAAAATATATAACATTTAAAACATATTTCTAATTCTCGCGTTAAGATGGGTTCTCATATGTATCGATCTCTATCGATGTATACATATATCATCAGAACATTTTATGAAACTACAAAATATAATAAAAGCATAAACAAAGGAAGATCATGACATAGAAAATTTATTATTCCCTTCGTTCCATTAATCTCGAACCATATTTCATTTTAGGGGTGTCCCTTCCATCTAGAGCCATTTTTCAAAATGAAATTATCAAAGACTTATTTAATATTAATTACACTAAGCTATTAATTTAATCTATCAACTCCTCATATACTCAGTTCTCTGTATGTATCCCAATATAATTTGAATTGAAAGATTTTAAATTATCATAACTTGCTTGTTTATTCTCGAACTTTTGTGATTTATATATCAAGTTAAAAGTTCTGATACGATCTTTCATTTAAGACATAATATCAATATATTTTTAGGGATCTATAAAACTCCAATTAAAAAATAAAAAAACTACTTAAAATATTAAAGTCTGCAAATTTATCTCTAATTAAAACTCGCCTATTACGGCCGAAAAAATTTGGCTCTTAATTAATGAGAGGGAAGAAATATGTATTAATGAATGATGATGTCCTACATGCAATTGTATGGTTTTGTGTGTCTCCTTTTTTTGCTCTTAGAGCAAGAAGAATATTTTATTAAAATTCCATTAATGAAATAATGCCTCTCTCTCACACTCTCACTAAGATCATGAATATTTTTATGATCTGACTCTTTTCTGTTTCTGAATGTTCATCGTCCGTCTATTCAATTATTAATAGTCCTTTTTATTTTTCCTTTAATGAGACTATTTGTGCACACCAACTTAGGTACGTAAGTAGCTTTCTCATTTAATCGGCCAACGTCGCTCGGACCCTCGGTCTTAACGATTATATAAAAAATTGATTTTTAATATGAATTTAAATTGAGTAAAAAAAAAAATGCATCAATTAAGAGTCAGTTTGATTTTTGACATGGAAAAAATCTCCCGATTAACGAAATAACATTATCTACGTTTAAATGAATTATGGCCAACCTATTTGCACAAGTATTCTCAAGTTTTAAGTTAAGGACAATCACTCTTTTGTAAACGAATATAGTTTAGAGGGGTAAACTGCAAGTTACTACCCTGTGTTTTGGAAAACCTACACGAAATCTCCTTGTGTTTTCTAATTTGCATAAAACACCCATGTGTTTTCATATATCCTGCTCGTTATACCCAAACCGTGAGCACCTATCGCCGTTTGCTCAGTTTAGCATTATTTTGTTCGACTTTTTCGATTGTTTTATATCTTAGTGCCTTAGAAATTAATATTGAAATTATTAAATCTACGAAATATATAATAATCGACGTTCGATTTTAATTTTTCCATCAAACTTCAAAAAATAAATAATATGACAAATCGAATGTCGATTATTATATATTTCGTAGGTTTAATGATTTTAATATTAATCTATAAGGTACTAAGATATAAAACAATCGAAAAAATCGAACAAAATAATGCTAAAGTGAGCAAACGGCGATAGGTACTCACGGTTTAGGTATAACGAGCAGGGTTTATGAAAACACATGAGTGTTTTATGAAAATTAAAAAATACAGAAAATTTCATGTAGGTTTTTCAAAACACAGGTTAGTAACTTGCTATTTCCCCTAGTTTAGAGCCTACACCTTTTTATAAGTATCTAATTATTGACAGTTGTTTATTGACCAACTTCCAAGTAGTCAGACATATACGTAATTAGCTACTTAAGATAGTATTGTTCGTGCCTACATGACTTTTGTCAGACAATACTGATAATCAGACAAAAATTCAAAAAATTAACAAAAAGTGCAACACTCGTGTATTCACGCTATACACGTATTTAATTCGTATTGGACCAACATGGGAAATGCAGTATATTAGTAGTGACTTAGAGCCACAAGTATAAAAGTGCAGCAAGATCATTCTGGGATCAAATGTCATGTCATGCTTGGCAATTATTTTTTGTGGTGTAGGAGTATGAGTATCTGATATTTCCAATTACATGTAGCGCATCTGCATGTATCACGTGATAATAATCCATGGTGTAAAATCGTTATAATTTGTGTACATATTCAACTTTAAATGACTAGAAGATAATTGAACTGGTGGTTAAAACTGACTCCTCTTCTTAATTAAATCTGACTTGTAAGTCAGGTTTTTGCACATCATTTTTTGTAGTTTGCAATTTGTAAGATTTTAAAAACCATGTATATACTTTACCTTTAAATTTATCAATCCCCATAATTATTTTTTTAACATGAAATTAAATGTTAAAAAAAATTACTAATCCTAAAAAGATTATCCTAGTCAGTAATTATAAAATTGAATTAAATTATAATACTATAATGATAATGATATAGAAAAGTAATATTTAGATACAATTGTCTTCAATTGTGTCAAGAGTAATTACGACTTTACATAAGAAATTAAAACAGAACATTTAATTTTTATAATAATGGCTATAAAAAGTATTTTAATTATCTAAAGTGGTTAGAGTTATATATCTCCACTAATTAGTTACTATAATTTTATCATCCACTCGGCATTTCCTTGTCCATATATTTATATTCAGTATTTTAATAATTATGCAATTCCGTCGTCCCATCTATTTCGACATCTTTTTATATTATTATAACAGATTCATTTGAATAAGAAAAAGGCCAAAATAGATGGGACAAAGGGAGTAACAAATACTACCTACATCCATTTATATTAGTCTCATTTGTCATTTTTGTCCATCCCACTTATTAGTTTTATTTCCTCAATGACAAAAAATACTTGGGTACAATTAAATCTCTCGCCTTAGAATTGATTATAGCCATATATGTCTGCCTTCCTTAGTTCTTGTGTTCAATCCATATGGAACTTGTTGGTCCCAAAAAGAGCTAATTGGTGTATGTGGGGGAGGGGGGAGGGGGATACACCAATGTCCTATGATTTTCGATTTTAAACACTTACCAAAAACCAGCTCGTATGAGGAGCTCGATACAGAGTGCAACTCGATCCTTTTAGTTCAAAAAATGAGCTGTTGAATTTATCAAGATCGATCTGTTGTGCGGAAGTTGGTGGTTTGTTGAAAGCTCTTAAAACATTCTTTTAAAACGAAAGCAATTTGGGAGCTCAATGAGATGAATGCTTGATGTATGTTTGTTAGTACTAGTTAAGACATAAATGACTGAAAGTAAATATAGAGAGAGAGAGCACGACACACTCAGTTTTATCGTGGTGCGGAGAAACTCCTCCTACGTTCACGTCAGTTTCCGTCAAAACTGAAAATCCCTCTCTCTTGTTTTTACTGGCCAAGTACCAGTCCCAAATTTCAACCAACTTGTCGAAATTCAAGCACGAATTACGGGGTCGTGACCCTTACAACTTTTGCTAACTATAACATCTAACATGCTCTTCCAGTTGCAGAGCTCGATCTTCTCAGCAATGGCGGAATGAGCAGAACTTCTTCCTCTTCAACTTACAGCGTCTAAACTTGAAGGTGGGAGGTTCTGTTAAGTTGTTAAGCAGCAGTAAACGCTTCAAGAACTCGAATTAATTCTAGAGGTAGAAATCTCCTTGGTATCAACACTTGGGAATTCTCTTGGTATTTCGAGTGTTGAAGTGGCTGTGAAAGCTTAAGATTTCTATAGAGTTTTGACTTATATAATGAAATTCCCATAGTCAATAACTCTGGATGACTGAAGTATTTATAGGCTTAGTTTTTAAAAACTAGCCATTAGAGTTTTGACCAGTGGCAGGGAGCCGTTGGTGCTGACTCACTTCTAGCCGTTGGGATTCATCCTAGTTGGCAGCCAACGTGGTACCAGGATAGAAAGTAGCGAGTTGTTAATCCAAACAGTACGTTCTCTATGTAGCGAATAACCAGCTCGATGAAATCTTCAAGACAGAGCAGCTGGTCTTCTACAGGCAGATTGATGAAGGAGTTCGATGCCAGATCGATCTCCTATAGGAGAGTACGTCAAAACGTTCTCATCCTTTACAAGCTTTGATCGATATGTCTATTACATTAAAAGTTTATCAATCTGTGTTATACACAAGCAGATCGCTCCTATCAATCTCTACTCTAGAAAAGAGTACAAATAAATCTAAGTGTGGTTTCGAACAACATCATCAAAACTAACTGCAGAGGGTTCCCAATAATTTTCCCCTTTTTGATGATGTCGAAACCCAACACTTTACAAATATTTCCTAAGGCATTTAGAGTTAAAAACTCTAACCTGTAAGCATGAGAAATATAAGTTCGATCATCATATATAATTAAGTAAAATAAAGTATTTAAAGGCAGATGGCCTGGACAAAGAGATATTGTCATCAGGGCAAAATAGTGATCATGCTTTCATTGCATTATCAGAGCAGAAGGATACATTTACAATGATTACAGCTTGATAAAACAAAAGCCACAAAATGAGATGTCGATCACCATCTCTTCATCTGGGCCGGTCTTGTCTTCTCTTGTCGTTCGAAAATAGCTCCATGCTCGAGTAGATACCGTCTCTGATTTAACGGAACATGGGATTCTTCGGATTGACTGGCACCTTCAAAAGGATGGATGTGTTGCTAACAAAGGTGTCAATAACTCCTCGATCCGGTACGTCGGTATCTCCGATCATGGGCGGCACGAAGACAATCTTGGGAGGGGCACTGATGTTCATTTTCTTGTGGGATGCTAGAGCGAGAGTTCGCTAGATGAGAGGTTGATTTGGATGCGTCTGTAAGAATTTGGCGAAAGCCTTCTCTGTGTCACCAACAAACTCGTCATCTTGGATATAGAAGTTTCTGAGGATGAATGAGTCGAGCAGATGGTTCTACTTCTCACCATTAGCTGGCTCAACCCAACATGATTGTTGAAATTAGTTGATGAGCGTCTTCAACACTTTCATACACTCAGACGTCCAGCCTTCGGATGCCCTATTGCGAGCTTCTACCTTCGCCAGCTCGGATAGAAATTTCTCCTGCATTTTGGGATTATTTGCATCATCCTCATGCATCCCAGCATCCATCATCTGCTCCACCAGATGTTTCCTCACATCAGCTCTCATACCCGCTTTCTTCTCGGCATCAGATTTTAGATTTTCAGCAGTAGGGCCAGAGGAGGAGGTGGGTGGAGGAGGTTGGGTGGCAGCAGGCTTCTCTTGTTGTTTCTTCGGACGTTTGGACCTCTTGCGCTATCTAAGGGGAGCTTGATCATCTCCATTTTCATCATTGCCACCTTCCCCTTTCCGACATCATTAAGGTAGGCCTCTCGCACCAGCTTCCCCATGGAAGCATTCTCTTCATTCAGCTTCTCCATGTCTGCCGCTAGCTGGGCCTGACCATTGAGAAGGGCAGTGATATTGCCCTGAATCTCGTCGGTGACCTTGTTTGTTGCGGAAGCAGCTCGAGTGACATTCACAACAAGATCTTTGTGCTCTTTTGCCATCTCTTCGTATTGGAAGGAGATGTCATCCATATCTGTGAGCTTGGCCATGCCCAAGGACTTGAGCACGTCAGGGAGTACTACCTTCAAACAAGCTGAAAGATGAACTTTAGAGAATTGAGTGAGCTCTTTGAAGGCAGCATTCTTAGCGATCTGCTCCATAGATTCCCTTACGGCCTCCTTGGCAGCTTCCACTGCCAGTTCCTTGGCTTCCTTCTTGACGTTGTCAATCCTTACGCCAAGCTCAGCGTCAGAGTCAGAGTACTCGTTCTTCAAAAGTTCAAGTGTATTGATGAGGAGATCGGAGTTGCCTTCAGCAAATTTCCGAACGAGTTCGATTCGCTCATCAAGCTCATTCTTATTATTGATGAGCTTCCTTCTCAGTCCAAGGTCCATGGTTTGCAAGGAGGTGCACACAGCTTCCACAGCTGTGTTGGCGAATGAGCTGAAAATCTCCTCAGCCAGCTTGACCACCAGCTGCTCGACCTCCTGCTTTGTCAATTCCATCCGCACTACATGATGGATGATCTGGATGGTATGGCCTTCAGGAGCAGTGGCATGAGTAAAGACGATCTCCATCTCGGGAGAGTCTTCAATGTCAAAGGGCTTTTCTTTGGATGTGCTAGCATCCTGCCCATATTGGTTAGCTCAAGGGGGAGATTGATGAGCATCTCCAGTAGGTTCCCTCTCAGCGGTAGATTCCCCCTCAACTTCAGGCTTCTTGGGAGAGCTGGCCTAGGGAGGAGATCAGCCTGCATCATCAGCAAACTCATCCGCTGATTTGAACTGTTCAGCCCTGGCCAGAAATGGACTCTGTACATACTTGGGTAGGCATGAGCTCATGTACAGATTCTGCTCATTGATGTAGAGAGGCTGGAGGTTGATCTGGAGAATCTTTGCTTCCATCTTCATGTGCGCGAGAATGATCGATCGGAATCGAATGTGAGCATCCTTGACTGAGTAGTAGTCCAGAACGCGCATGAGATGGCCCTTCTTCTCCATCAATGATTCGAATGACTCTACGGAAATAAGATCTCATAGAGTCGACATCTAGCAGTCCCTGACATCCAGCAGGAAGTGGAGCTCGTTGGTGAGCTTGCAAGTCTTGGGGAGCTCGTCAATCCCTGGCAGCATCTCGGATACCTTCTCTGCAGCCATCTCCCTCAAAGAGTCGAGAAGTGCGCGAGCTGCTTGCAGGTACATGTTGTCCTGCCCTAGACCAGTGGGCTCATTGATGAGGGGAAAACGGCGAGGCGAGAAGTGCATCTCCTCAATGAATGGAGAGCTGGGTTGTGTTGGAGCACGCTCTTCTTTGGCCTCTGTCTCCACCATCTCAGGTGCGAGCTGCCGCCTGAGAGGCTTCTCCTTTGGTGTAGAGGGCTTGGCCTTCTTGGACTTACCCTGCTGCTTCTCTCCAGCAGCAGCCTTGCGCTTTTCACCAGCAGCAGCAGGCTGGGGCTCCTTCTCAGCTGGCACAGTCCAACTCGGGTTGGACTGCCTAAACACCAGCAGGCATTCACGAACAGCTGGTTTGTGTAGGGATTTCAGAAACAGCTCGGCTGCAATCCCCACATTCATCTCCAGCTGCCTCTGGTCCTGGGGCATGAGCTTATTTTCATTGAAGAGCACAGCCTTCTTCCAGCTCTTTTCATTGGAATATTTCTTCAAGATCATCCAGCTGATCTTGGTACACATCCGCAATAACTTCTTTACTTCAAAAAGGACTTTCCTATCCTTCTCCTTTTCCACAATCAAGTCCACTTCATCTCTAATCAACTTGAGGAGGACTCGGGCCCAGTTGATGTTCAAATTCCGAATCACAACCACCATAATTCTAAATTTATAAGGAGTGATAGAATCAAAGGTGCCGGGATGTGAAAGAAATACATTATGTACAAAATCACAGAGCTTGGTACTGGGCTTTAGATTGCTCTTGGGGAATGCCTTCTCCTTCAACTTCCCTTTCTCCATCTGCCCATAGGAATCTTCGGTCATCTCCAACTCCGGGTAGAGTGTTCTGAGCAGAGATACATCCACGGACTCAATGGTGATGCCAGAATCTTCAATCTCGAATCCTTGAGTGATGAGATCTAGAACGTTGAGGCAGGTGACTTTTGAGGGATCTTTCGACGGAAGGCAGATGGTAGCTTTGGCGGGATCATCATTCTCGGAATCCTTCCAGGTATATAAAAATACGGCGGCTTGCCGGGGTAAGAAGATGGCCGATTTTGCGGTGATGATGTTGTGGAAACCGCGGCAGTTCGTGATTTTGTTGTAGAGTGGTCTAAGTACTGCAAAATCGAAATCTTTGAGCAAAGCAACCCTTTCTTGTATAATTTTGGCCATGATTATCTTGGCTTTGTCAGACCAAGATGAATTGCTGGCGGAGGTTGAGGTTTTAGCGGCCATTTTTAAGCAAAATAATGTTTGAATTTTGAAAAGTTTGAAGCTTTTTCAGAAAAGAAAAAATGGCCAAGATAGAAACTAAAATTTGTAGATTTGGAAAAGTAATTTTGTGGCAGTTTTCAAAATTATATATAAGATAATCGACGGTTGAGATTTGAGCATATCCCAAACATCAAGGGATGTGAAAACTTCCCTGTTAGTGGGCGCGTCGATTATGTGAGTAGGATAGAGGTTGAGTGTGACACGCAGTACTTTGGAGGCGGAATAATCGCGCTTTTTCAACTCAGAATTAAATGCGCATTGGTCAAAGTGAAAACCCTTGACATTCGGTGGGATAGCGTGAATGATAATTGCTTTATGTCAGAACCACCCCTTCATCTACAATGACCGTCCCTATATTCAAGAATAAAACACTTAGATCAATAAATTGGAATGATTGCATTCATAGTGTATGAGAGAAGCTAAGCAAAGTAGAGATCGATTCTGAATCTCTGGTTTCCCCTTAATTATTAATTTGTTGATTTTTTAGGAGAACGATAGTTGGGTATCATTCTGATGGACATCGTTCTATGAAATAAGGAGCTAGTCAACTCGCAGCGAGCTCTTTCCTCAGTAGAGGGGAACGATCTTGATGAAGCGAGCTGTTGGAAAGTGATCGAGTTGGTGGATCGATCTGCTAGGTGACGTTTAGTAGGCCTAGCTTTCCGCACACATTTTGAATCATTCTTGTTTCACCTAAAGTGCTAGCAATAGAACTAGGTCTATCGTAGTACTAGCAAGTAAAACCCAATGTCGAATCTCAAGGAAGATTTAATAGGGTAATTAATTATGTGGCAACAAAAAGCAAGTAAAATCTACTCTAAGAAAGCAAGTAGAAAATTTGGGGGTTTTGAGTTTTTATTATTAATCCTAGACTTAATGAAAAGAAAGCAAGTAAACTAAACTAGACTTGAAAACAATTAAATTAAAAGCAAGTAGAAAGCATTCCCGTCTGTCACCCGGGATAAACAATTAAACTAAGAGGAAAGCAATAAATCTACCTAGGCATGAATTGAAAAGAAAGCGATAAAGAAAGCAATTAAATATAAGTTAGAGCAAATAAATTAACATGGATCTAAGGTAAATTAAAGCAAATAAATCTAAGCCTAGGCAAATAAATAGAAAGCAATTAAATTTTAATCTAGAAAACTAATCTTAACTAATCAAAGCAATAAGAGAAGCAAGTAAAATTAATCTAAGAGCACAAATTAAACTTACGAATCGAAGATGAAAGAAAGAACTAAGAACTTGAATTAAATCTTGAATTAAAACTTGAATCCAAAGCTATAATCTTCAAAGCAATATCTAAAAGCTAATCTAAACTAATCTAGAGTTTTAAAGGCTGAAAATAAGAGAGGAAAAGTGTCTAGTCGTTCCCCAAAGATTACATATATATAGGAAACCAAAACCTAGTTAAAATAGGAAAGAAATCACTAAAAATTGGCAGGCCTTGCGGTCGCAAGGGTCGAGCCGCTGTCCGTTGCGCGCAACTTTTTTATTTCGGCCATATCTCCCTTGTCCGAACTCAAAATTGACCGCCGTTTTTTCCTACGCACACCTATCAAACTCCTCTTTAATAATATGCTTTTATTTCACTCCAACTTGATCTTTAATTTTTGCTCATTCCTTCATTATTTTGCTTCTTTTCTTCCTTGTCATTCAAAACTCCTCATGAATTCAACTTCCAGTAAAACACACACAATAAACACATAAAAACGAACAAAACATATGAAAAGAAACTCACACCAAACTATAAAAATCACATAAAAACATACTAAATAGTTCTTCTTGAAGAGGTTTGGTCAAGATATTAGCTCGTTGGATATCAGTGTAAATCTTTTCTATCATTACATCCTTCTTTTCTACGTGGTCACGTATGAAGTGATGTCTCACGTCGATGTGCTTGCATCGTGAGTAGTGAATTGGATTATAGGTGATGGCGATGGCACTCGTGCTGTCGCAAAAGATCGGTACTTCACTGACATTGATCTTGTAATCCTTGAGCTGTTGTTTGAGCCAAAGGATTTGAGCACAGCAGCTGCCTATATTCTACTTCAGTAGTGGAGGTGGCTACGGAGGTCTATTTCTTGGAAGACAAAGAGATCAGCTTGCTGCCCAAAAATTGGCAGGTGCCTGATGTTGACTTCCTATCGAGCTTCCATCCCGTATAGTCAGCATCTATATATCCAGTTAGCTCAAGATTGTCGTCACAAGGATACCATAGACCAAGATTGGCAGTTCCCTTTACATAGCGTAGAATCTTCTTTGTGGCTTCGAGATAAGGCACTTTGGGAACAGCTTGAAATCGAGCACACACACCAATTGCAAAGGAGATATCTGGTCGACTAGTTGTTAGATATAATAAAGAGCCAATTATTCCTCTGTACTGAGTTATGTTGGCCGGTTTTCCTTCTGGGTCTGGATCGATCTTCCCATTTGCGAGCATCGGCACTTTAACAGGCTTGCTGTCTTTGACACCAAACTTGTCAATGAGCTCGTGTGCATACTTGGTTTGACAGATGAATATTCCTTCACTAGATTGTTTGACTTGCAAACCTAGAAAGAAATTCATTTCACCCATCATGGACATTTTATAGTCCTCTTGCATGAGGTGTCCGAACATGTTACACAAGAAGGTAAATTTTAACCCAAAAATAATATTGTCAACATAAATTTGTACTAAAAGGATATGTTCTTTCCATTTGATTGTGAACAGTGTCTTGTCGACTCTTCCTCTCTTGAAGCCGGATTCTAGTAAAAACGTTGCCAAGGTCTCATACCAAGCTCGAGGAGCTTGCTTTAATCCATAGACTGCTTTATGTAAGCGATAGACCTTACTGGAATCTCCTTCTTCAAAACCTAGAGGTTGTTCCACGTAGACTTCTTCCTTAAGTCTGCCATTGAGGAACACGCTCTTCACATCCATCTGGTAAACTTTGAATCTTTGATGAGTTGCATAGGCTAGAAACAGTCTGATTGCTTCCAACCTAGCAACTGGTGCAAATGTTTCCTCATAGTCTATCCCTTCCTGTTGGCAGTAGCCCTTCACAACCAACCTTGGTTTATTGCGCACTACTTCACCATATTCATCACGTTTGTTTTTGAAAATCCATTTCACACCAATCATGCAAGGTCGATCTATGAGAGACCACACCTTATTTCTCTTGAATTCATGAAGCTCTTCTTGCATCGCGATAGTCCAATCTGGATCTTGTAAAGCTTCATCGACGCTCATGGGTTCAACGTGAGAGAGACAACACCTCAGCAAACAACTTTCTCCAATCTACCTTCTCATTTTCACTCCAGCATTTGGGTTCCCAATAATGAGCTCTCTGGATGAGCATCGACCCATCTTCTTCGACGGGTGATCTCTTCTTTAGACAATTCAGGCTCGGGCTCTTCAATTGGGTCATTAAATTCCAAAAGTGGTTGAGGTACAAATGGATCGAGTTGTTCAAATTGTTCAGTGAGTTGATCAACTGAAGTTTCTTGAGCTGGGGTAGAAGGAGCTGGCTGATTTGTATCAGTTTGTGTGGTATCGAGCTGGATGGGATTGTGCTGCATAGCATCTGAGGTTCCAGTATAGCTCGATGTACGAGCTGCTGAAGTTTGATGAGTTATGCATTTCTCTGTGCAGTATGTATCGATCATATGATTGATGAACTCCATTCCTCGATCATATCAAATTGTTACAATTGATTGATTTTTCCAGTTGCACAATTTGCTGAGTAGAGCATGTAGCTTTTCCAAGGTCTCATTTTTCTTGTATAAGAAAATAACCCAAGTGTACCTAAAATAATCATCGATAACAGCAAGACATATTTTCTACCACTTATACTCAAATGAGTGACTGGACTAAAAAGATCCATATGGAGTAGCTCAAGATTCGAGACGATGGTTGAGTAGCTATGCTTTTAAAAGGCGCTCTAGTCTACTTCCCAGCTTGGCAAGCTTCACAAACGTGATCTCTTTCGAATACGTGGTCTGGAAGGCCCTTTACCAGCTTGTTTCAAGCTAGTCTGTTGATGTGCTTGAAATTCATGTGACTGAGCCTTCTGTGCCACAGTCAGTTGGTCTCGGAATTTGCTTTGGAGACTAAGCAGGTTTCTTTGAGATTAGTCCATTGAACTACAAATAATATGTCTTGCTCAATTCCGGTAAGAAGGATTTCTCCTACCTCATTTTTCACAAGACACTTGTTAGCAATAAACTCTACTCGTTTACCATTCGAGCAAAGTTGACTCACAGAAAATAAATTATGATTTAAGCCTTCAACATACGTGACATCATGAATTGTAGTTTTACCTACACATAGATTACCATAACCTCGAGTCTTTCCTTTGTCGTTTCCTCCAAAAGAGACTTCAGGTCCGTCATGTTTGACAAAGTCCAACACAACAGGCTCTTCTCGCAAGTCATGTGCTTAGAGCAGCCGCTATCAATAATCCATACCGTTCCACCAACAACGAGTTGTCTTCGCTCTTTCTTTCCATCCTGCAATTAAATAGATTTAGCAACCCACTTGAATATGGGTGCTTTGTTAGCAGTTTCAGTTTCCTTGGGAGTAGAAAGAGCCTTCTTCTTCTTTTGGCAACGCGGAGCGAGCTGATACTGGTCTGCATACCAGAAGGGTTCCTTGTAGTATCCTTGATGAGCAGTGTGATCATGAGGCTGCTCATAATACCTAGATTGGTACCATTGATCAGGATACCAATTCTACTGATTGAATTGGCAAGAGCAGGTTGAATAGCCAAGCTGGTAGAACTGTAGTTGAGGGTACCACTGTTCTTGGTAACCTAAGTTCTGATGTTGTGGCCATTCCTCATAGTAGGGTTCATAAGCAGGTTGCTTCTTTTGAGGTTTGGGAACACTACTAGAAATTCGCTAATAAACAACGGGGATTCCCCGTTGTCTATGATTAATTTTGGTGGAGTCTTTATCGGTCTTGTCTATAAGGGGCGGCTATAGACAACAGGCTCGACCCCGTTGTCTATATGGTAATAGACAACGTCTATTCCGCGTCGTCTATATAATGTTGTCTATGTTATAATACACAAGGGCTATTCCATGTCGTCTATCAACGAAAAATTTGTGTTGTCGACTAACACTATAGACAACACATTTATACAAGACGTAAAATTCCTTGTTGTCTATTAGTATATTATAGACAACACGGCTGCGATTGTTGTCTATATCGTGCGTAGATTATAATATATATATATATATATATATATATATATATATATATATATATATATATATTATTTTTCACTGTCATTTATATTTTTTTATATTAAAATTACATTGTTTCAACCAATTAAGCACCCAAAAAGTAAATAAATATTAAATACTAAAGAATTTCTCCAAAATAATATTTAATAATAATAAAGTACAACCATCTCATAATGTGTAGCATCCTACTAAATAACTCAAACTAGATACTTAGATTTGTCAAAAAAACATGAGTACAAATATCTCAAATTTGCTCATCATCACTAAAAATTGCTACCTTTCTACTTTTAATTCACCATCCATCACAACTTCATCAAAAAATTCACGGAGAGAAAGTTTCATCTGCACACCAAAAATAATACAACAAAATCAAAAAAATAAACATTTAAGAATTCAGAAAATCATAAAAATAAATCTGCATTGAACTCACCATAATCATGGTTCAAGAAATTGAGATACGAACTCGGCCCAATCCTTACGGACTTCATCAATCTCTATTTTTGAGTAAAATCCTTCAGAAAACTAAAATATATATACATATATATAAATACAATAATTTATCTATCAAAATATATACTAAATAATTAGTTTTAAAATAGTATTGGGACAAGAAATACCACACTTTACACAAGGACAATAAATAATATTGGGATCTTTTGCATTTTTAATTGCAAAATTCAAGAAAGAGTTGACTCCATCAGCATACTCCTTTGATAATCTATTTATGGACATCCACCTTTTATCCATTCTCGTTACGATCTATGAAGCAATTGTTGATGATGAAACATCAATCTAGAAACAACTAAATAACAAAGTTGCACCCTAGAAAATGAAATTTCAAAAGTTATCTAACGAAAAAAATTACACTATTTTTCTCATGTTCTCTTTGATGAATAATTTTCTAAGGACACGAGCAAAAAATTTCTACTAATAGATTCATAACACTGCAATAGAGAATAGAAATATCAAACCTTGAAAACAAACAAGTATTGTTTCAAAAATGATTAAAGATGAACATACAAAGAACTTTTAAGAGCCTTAAGAAGAGAAAAAAAAAAAAAAAATAGGAAAGCTAGCTGTAAATCATTATATTCAATATTAAAGAAAAAAATACAATAAGTATACTACTAAAGATCCTACCAGGGAAGAACAACTCTCGATTATCACTTTCAAACCAGTATCGCTGCTCTATGCGAGATAAGTTTTCTTTAACTGAGTTTTACTGAGAAACTATGAACAGAGCTGCATTCTTAATACCTTTTCTATTATTCCATCATTTACTAATAGCAACATGAGATTCTTGATAAGTTTTCTTATCTCTGTATTATTAATCAGAAACTAAGAATAAAACTATATTCTTGATGAGTTTCAACTTTCTTTTTGCAGTTACTTCCCATGGAATATTTCCAAAGATGGTTAAGAGAAGGAGAGCATAAATTGTAGCAATGAATAACTCAAGTTACTACACCTGAATATGGGACAAAATCCTTCCGTTTTCTGTTTACTAGGAGTAATAAATTCCCTGTTTTGCAGTTTCCCAAATAATCTCAGGTAACACTAGTATCAGCAGTGAGTTGTGTTTAAATCAACTCCATTCACAACCAAAAACCAGAGGAATACATCCTATAAGTTTTTCTTATCACCAAGGTAAGGGACTCAAAATGCATAATATGAACAAAGGCAGGAGCAATATAGTCAATCCAAAGATAGAATCCTACAGCACAATCCACCAAAAGCAAACCACACAAACAATAGCTATAACAAACAAAGGTCATAAATTTAAAAAAAAAAGAAAAAGAAAAAAAAAAGAGCTTGAACACCAACAAAAGCAGATATTGCAAACTTAGAGCAGATAAGGACTAGCTAAAGTTATCGAGCAGTAATCATACCTAAAGTTATTGATACCGCCTCCTCTTCATCAACCCGGATCCGTTTGCGCAAGATTTGACTTCAGCCTGCTGTAGCCACGGGTAGGGGTAGGCTGCTTCGCAACGTACGTATATATGCACTGGAACAAACAAAAGTGACATCAGAATTGAAACAGACGCTTATTATTGCTAACATGTTACTGAATTCATCTAAGGGAGTAGGAGTAATGCAAGACATTCTTGTGAATTTGTGTAAATGTAAATGTGTATAACAACAACTATAAGGGCAACAAGAAGCCCAATCCAAGTATAAAGTCTCTCGACTGATCTAAAATCTCAACTAGCATTCTGGATTCTCACCACCACAACATATCATCATGCAAAGAAGAAACAAAATTTACACACCGTTTGAACTCCCTTTCTCCGAGTCGATAGTCGATAAGCATCACTATAGTTCCAGCAATAATATAGCCACCAAATAATATAGTTTTCTGCAACGAGCTTGAACAAAACATGAAACCTTGCTGTGTAAACAAGAGCAGGTTGAATGACTCCTTTTTTTCTTAGTGTTCCATTCAGCAACAACCATAAAGAATATAAGGGAATGCATAATGCTACAGATGCAAAAAATGTGTCCTGTATTTATCACATAACCTTAGATTTGATGACTAATAAACATACATTACATGAACTCTCATTCAATCATCAATATGGTCTACGTTCTCTATGATTCTTCCTTCACAGGCCTAATGACGGGAAGGTAACTCGTTATCTGAGATACTGTCCTATTAGAATGACTTTAGCATGCCCTTCTCCAAGCATATACTCATGATAATGTACAAAAACACAAAGAAAAGTGCTAGTTTCAGTCCTTAGGAGTAGAACTTAGCTAAAATACCCTACTCCCTCTGATATACTATAATTCAACAATAGCTATTATATAGATATAGATGTAATAAAATGCATTAGAGAGATGGCAGTCTAGCTCTTTGTGGAAGATGACCTACAAATAATAATTGCATTTAATCAATCAAAAACCAAATGATCACAACCTCAAAAGTAGAACTCCAATCCTAAAAGAAGAGCGAAAATTCAAAGTCTTCCCACCTAGGCTGAACAGTTGCTAAAAAAAAATCTACTTCCCCTTGCTAAAAAATCTACTTCCCCTTTTAGGTTACATTGCGAGATTGATAAACACGTTAACAAAAACTATTAAAGGTAAAACACTCAATCAGTTTTTTAGATATATATTATCTGAGCAAGTTCCTCCTCCCCCCAAAACGGTAGTTGAATATACAAAAAGGACCCACTGATATGGAGATTAATAGCCATTGGCACATTATAGCTCCACAATAGTATTAAATTGAAAAACATATTGGTGAAACAATGGAAGTGTACTTAAGGTTTTATTGCAAAAACTTTCAGGTCGGTTACCTTCTCTAAGTACATTTGAAATTTAATTGTTAAAAAACATCAGTCTGCGGATAGTAGATGTTCCCAAATTTACATTCATATATGAAAAAAGAAAAACAACAGAAAGCAGTAGAAAGAAAAAAGTTAGGTCATGTTGGAAGAGCATGCATGAAACAGCCCAAGAGTCTCTTTCCGTGAACTTCAGTTCGTAAAAATTGAAAAATTAAAGTGCTGGTATAAAAATGAACACGGATATTGCTGAAAGTTAAAAGAACAAAGTAAAGGGGCAAAAAATTGATGTAAAAGAGAAAAACTCCACCAATTAACACTGTGGAATGCTTCAGAAACGGAATCAATTGAAGGAGAAAGAGGGGGGGGTTACATATTTAGGGATGGTTTCGAGTTTAATTAGGGTTTGAAAATATGGGTTTTTCCGGAATCGATTGCAGATGCCGCAGTGTACGAGGAGTTTATTTAGGGTTCGTACAAAGGCGGCGAGTGGCCGGAATGGGGGGTAGGCTGCCGGACTGGGGTGGCGGGCGGCTGGACTGGAGCGACGGGCGGCTGGACTGGAGCGGCGGAGGTTGGAGCAGAGACTTCTTCGCGGGAGAGAGAGATTTCGGGAAGTAAAACTTTTTTTCAAAACTTTCAGTACTATACTCGTTCCCTAAAAAAAAAAAAAAAAATAGAAAAACAACACAGAATATGCGGCTATAGACAACACCGAAAAACCATGTCGTCTATTGCTTCTAGCAACGGCTATAGACAACGGGTTTCATTAGTTGTCATCTATAAATGTTATAGACAACGGTGTTTTTTACTGTTGTGAGCCGAAACTACACTACAACACAAACAGAGACAACGGCTTTCGAGTGAGCCGTGGTCTATGTCCTCATAGACAACAGTAGTGCTCAAATCTGTTGTCTATATTGTGTCATCTATTATTGTTTTTCTTGTAGTGGAGCTTGTTGTTTCTTCTTAGATTGTGATTGACCTTTGGCTGGAGCAGGTCGATCATTCTTTCTTTTAGCAGCACGCTTATCAGAACCTTGGTTTCGGGAGCTCGATGTAGCGTGCTCTTTGACTAAGATCGCATGTGGTTGACGAACTGGATTTTTCAGTTGCATTTTCTTGCCCGGTAGAGATTGATGAGCTAACTTATCGACCTTTGACTTTTCGGTAGTTTTGACAAAGGTGATCCGACCGTCATCACTCTAACTTTTGTCCTTCTTTTGACCAGAATATCCAATCCCAGTTTTGATGATTGGACTTCTCTGAGCAGACTGAATCTCTTCCAGTTTGTCTTTCCCTTTGTTCATTCCTATTGCAGATTGGATTCCTTCTCAACCAGACTTTGATGTCGGGCTGTCAGATCGGTCAGTTTTCTAGAAAGTGAAACAATTTCCTTGTCTTTTTCTTCCAGCATTTCTTTCAAATGCTCTTCTCTCAAGGTGGATTCTTCAACTTGCACTTTTAGGGGTTTTTATTTCTTTTTCCTTGTCCACATCGTAGGGAACGAACTATTTATTCAGTACGAGCTTGTATTTTTCGTTTTCTTCCTCCAATCCTTTTCCAACGAGGACTAGCTCTTCAAACATGTTGCCGAGCTTTTTATAGTCCTTCATTTGCTGTTGAAATTCCTCCCAAGAGACCATTTCGGGTGGAATTTTTCCTGCAGAATCATCGTCAGAAATAACTGATAGAGAGAGTTGAGATTCTACCTTTGTGTTCTCAATGGGGTTCTCGAAGCCCATGCAACACTCTTCTTCTTCATCATCATGCTCGTCTACCTCATCAGCTAGGTAAGCACTTTCAACTACGTTGAAATCCACATTGTCATCTTCACCAGCAAGTCTTCTTTCTTCTGATGATATGTCAGAGAATGTGAGTTCCTTCTTGTAGGCTTCTTCATCGAGCATCGCATCGTACTGCTCTTTGAGCTTCCTATCTCTCTTTGCTAGTAAAATGTCACGCTCTGCTTGCGTCAGGTCCGGACATTCTAATTTGTAGTGACCTAGAGTCCCATAATGAAAACAACCACCCGCAGGGCGTGTTAGAAGAATTAAATTTATAGGGACTAGGTTTACCTTCACCGTCTTTATCAGGACGGTCAAGAGCACAATACGAGATGTTGTTTCCTCATTTGTAAAATCTTTTATATCTCGACATGCAAGATTCGAGGCGTTCATTCCTCCTGGCCAGCAAGGCAAAGTCTTGAAGCAGTTTCTCCATCCCAGTTAGTTTATTTTGGATTGACTAGATGAACTCTCTCTCGGGCTCAGCTTTGAAGGCGACGTCATTCTCTTTCTTTTCAATTTCGGGCTTTTTGCCGCTAGTTGAAGGATGTGTTGATCTGTGGATGTGAATCATTCCATGTTCACTTCCGGTGAGTAGGTCAAAGAGTTCTTCAGTTGAAATTTTATTGAGTCCAGACGGTTGGGATGAATGGCAGCATAGACGTGCCAGCTCGCATGAAAAGCTCATATCACCTTCTGATTAAGTTCACATTGGGTGTACTTATACGGTCATAAGGCGGTGATCTCCAGAGTGAGCTCGATGAACCGGTTCTTCATCTGCTCAATGGTTTTCCCATGTTTCATCTTGAAGTCATCCAGCTTGGGCAAGCAAGAGAGAGCTTATTCTCAAGCATTTCTTCTGATCCTTGGCTGATGGCCTTGAGAGTATCCCACATCTATTTCGCAGTATTTAGCTTTCTAATCTTGGCGAGATGGACTCCCTTAACCGTGCTAGAAATGAGTCCTTTGGCAAAGTGGTCGAGGCCAGCTATCTTATTGTCTTCGGAAGTGTACTCGCTTGGATCTTTAGGTTCATGTCTATATGTGGGCTCGCCTGGGCTGGTTCTAGTTCCAGTGATCTCGAGCTTCTCACCTAAGATGGGAAGTGGTCCCTTTTCGATCACGTCCCACATGAGATAGTGATGTGCTTGAAGGCACATCTTGATCCGGAAGCTCCAGTCCTCGTAACCCTAGATTGTAAAATCCTCACAAGCACGAACAAGAGATGCTTCCATGA
Source organism: Mentha longifolia (assembly GCA_001642375.2). NCBI lineage: Eukaryota > Viridiplantae > Streptophyta > Magnoliopsida > Lamiales > Lamiaceae > Mentha > Mentha longifolia. The sequence continues at coordinate 27,416,646 of CM038113.1, forward strand.
TGACAGTTAAGAATATGAATGAAAAAGAATTTTCTTGGATCTAATCTAATTGACCAAGAGCTTTGAAAAAACTACTTTTAGTATTCAGATGCGATGGTCAAAGAACCACCACCCTAATACCACTTGTTGGTCCCAAAAAGAGCTAATTGGTGTATGGGGGAAGGGGGAATACACCAATGTCCTATGATTTTTTATTTTAAACACTTAACAAAAACCAGCTCATATGAGGAGCTCGATACAGAGTGCAGCTCGATCCTTTTAATTCGACAAGCGAGCTGTCGAACTTATCAAGATCAATCTGTTATGCGAAAGTTGGTGGTTTCTTGAAAGCTCTTAGAAAGTTTTTTTAAAACGAAAGCAATTTGGGAGCTCGATGAGATGAATGCTTAATGTATGTTTGTTAGTACTAGTAAAGAGATAAATGACTGAAAGTAAATATATAGAGAGAGCACGACACAGTCAGTTTTATCGTGGTTCGGAGAAACTCCTCCTACGTCCACCTTAATTTCAGTCGAAACTGAAAATCCCTTTACCTTTGGATTCACCTCTCTCTTGTTTTTATTGGCTGAGTACCAGTCCCAAATTTTGACTAACTTGCCAAAATTCAAGCACGAATTACGAGGTCGTGACCCTTACAACTTTTTCTAACTATAACAGCTAACGTGCTCTTCTAGTTGCAGAGCTTGATCTTCTCAGCAATGGCGGAACGAGCAGAACTTCTTCCTCTTCAACGTACAGCGTCTGAACTTGAAGGTGGGAGGTTCTGTTGAGTTCTTAAGCAGCAGTAAACGCTTCAAGAACTCGGATTAATTCTAGAGGTAGAAATCTCCTTGGTATCAACACTTGGAAATTCTCTTGGTATTTCGAGTGTTGAAGTGACTGTGAAGTCTTGAGATTTCTGCAAAATTTTGGCTTATATAATGAAATTCCCGTAGTCAATAACTCTGGATGACTGAAGTATTTATAGGCCTAGTTTTTAAAAACTAGCCGTTGGAGTTCTGACCAGTGGTAGGGAGCCGTTGGTGCTGACTTACTTCTAGCCGTTGGGATTCGTCCTAGTTGGCAGTCAACGTGGCACCAGGACAGAACGTAGCGAGTTGTTGATCCGAACAACAACCAGCTCGATGAAATCTTCAAGACATAGCAACTGGTCTTCTACAGGCAGATTGATGACGGAGTTCGATGCCATATCGATCTCCTAGAGGAGAGCACGTCAAAATGTTCTCATCCTTTACAAGCTTTGATCGATCTGTCTATTACATTAAGAGTTTATCGATCTGTGCTATATACAAGCAGATCGCTCCTATCAATCTCTATTCTAAAAAAAAGTACAAATAAATATAAGTGTGGTTTCGAACGATATCATCAAAACTAATTGCAGAGGGTTCCCAACAAAACTAATATGGTGGGATGGAGGTAGTACATTATTTCACCATACATGAATGGCTCATGAAACATGGCAAGGAAAAATGTGGCCAGCACATTAACAAAATAAATTTAAAAGACATAGTCCCACATATCTAGTAAAGTTGTAACCTCATAAATTTGAAGTTCCTAGAACAATCTTAAACAACCCAAAATCAAATTATATATTACTATATTAGTGCAAATGTTTGTACTTGGCTTCCTTGATTTTTTTTATACAGTTCCGTTTAAAAAAAAAAAAACAATAATTCATTAAACCCAAATCATTATTTGGCATTTGATGTGAACCTACCGTACATTGCTATTAAATTTCTCCTACAGTTAAAGAAAAAGGCGTACATTGCTATTAAATTTCTCCTACAGGTAAAAAAAGGAAAACTAAAAATTAGTGATTACGTATATTGGTTTCAATTAATAGCCAAAATCCATAGTAAAAAATTAATAGACTTCAACCAAAAAACAAATTAATTCTGAGTATTATACGTCACATTTGTACTTATCTTTTCATCTTTCGGCTATTTTGCTTCACACATTTAGAAATGATTTTATTTTCTACAATCATTTTCATAAAATTTTCGTTCCTTGAAAAGATGATGCGATGGCCACTAATGTATGATGTAGACAAAAACAGTCATCACCACTTTCCAGCAAATAATTATAAGAAAAAAGAGTCACCTAATTATTTATTTTTTGAAAAAAATAAGATATACTTTCTTTTTAATTTAATGAAAAAGGGGGAAAAAAAAGTCTTCTTAAATGTCGAGAGTAATACTCTCATATCCATCTTAGTAACTTTAACGTGGTCACGACTAACAGATGGAGATATATATATATATATATATATATATATATATATATGTTTTAATTTAATGTAAAATGAAAAAAAAAAAAAAAAGTCTTCTCAAAAGCTGAAATGTTATAATTTGTATAGCATAAAACTTTGTATCCGTACCCGAGTTGAAGAGCTTTCATGAGAGTTGGGGCATTGCAACAATAATGAGGACAAGAGGCCCATCACCATTAATTTCACTTTATTATATTATCAAGAAAAGTATATTCTATGGGGTCCTCCTATGTTTGAGGATACAAACATATGCATCATGCACGCCTATGTTTGGAGTGTGTTGAATAGATTTTTTTAATTACAATTTAAGGGAGGTAGTGATGATTAATCAATTGGACAATAGTTGTTTAGTTTAATTTGTGACATATTTATGAACGTGGGAGAATTGTGAGTATAGGTTTTTCATATTATTTTATAGTAGAGGTGTTGTTACTAAATGATATTCATTTAGATGCAGGTTCTTTTCAAGAACATTGTTTGAGAACAAATGACATGATTATATTTGTCAATGACTAGAGTCTGACTATGAGTGATATCATATAGTTTGCGCGCGTTTGAAGAAAAAATTAAAAAGAATTGTAAACAGGTGCAAGATGCATCATAAAGTGATATCACTTTTGTATAAGTTCTTAACTAATCTCTACGTCGTATAATAATGAAGTATTTTTTAGGATTTTGTATCACAGACATAATTGTTTTATCACCAAAATGGGCTACTAAACTTTCGTGTTCGTTAAGGTTTAATTTACTTTTTTCATTATTAATTACATAATAATGAACATATTTAAGAATATGATATATATATATATATATATATATAGGTAGTAGATCATATGAAAACTAATTATTACGTGAAACCTGCAACCCATCATAAAATGTTGCATTTTATGCATAAAATGATGCATTTTGTGCATAAAATATTGCATAATAAAATATATAATTTTATATTATTTTTATGCATATAATGCATCATCATGAAATTTGCATAATAAAATATATTATTTTATATTATTTTTATCCATATAATGTATCATCATGAGAATGCTACATTTTATGATAAAAATGCAACATTTTTGTTCATAAAATGCAACATTTTATGATGGGTTGCAGGTTTCACGTAATAATTAGTTTTCACCATAACTCATCCCTATATATATATATATATATATAGATATATATATATATATATATATAGAGAAATGATATGCTACTCACCTCCCGGTGGGTACCTTCGTGGGCACCTCGTCGTTTTATCACGTTTGCATTGCTTTTTTTTAATTTTTATTTTTATTCTATATTCTAGTATCTTAGAAATTAATTTACAAATCATAAAATCTAAAAAATACATAAAAATCGAAGCTCGATTTATTTTATTACTCATTTTTTGAAGTTAAAAATAAAAATAAATAAATTGAACATTGATTTTTTAGATTTTATGATTTGTAAATTAATTTCTAAGATACTAGAATATAGAATAAAAATAAAAATTAAAAAAAAGCAATGCAAACGTGATAAAACGACGAGGTGCCCACGAAGGTGCCCACCGGGAGGTGAGTAGCATATCATTTCTCTCTCTATATATATATATATAAAGAGAGGGGGAAAAGCTTCGTCCAATAATCTTAGAAAGCCAACTTTGCGTAGATAAGGTCTTGGGCCAATCTCCAATTGGCAAGAGGTATGAGATTTTGAGGATATCGTTGATAATTTTCTTATTTTATTTAATTTAAAGAGGAATTTTAAGAGATACTTGATAAAAAAAAATATTAACAAAGTATATGTAAACTTATATTTACTTTTTATTGTTGGGGTTTCTCAATTTACCCCTTTTAAAATGTTTGTACATCCCCCAACCGTATGATTTCGTAAATACTAGTTTGGGTATATATTTAAATTAGTTTATTTATTTATAACATTGTTATGTTATTTGTTGACACATTAAGTACACGATGGACATTGTATTATTACTCTTTATATATATATATATATATATATATATATATATATATATATCTTTTAAGTAATGTATTAATAAATGTAAAATTCCAACATGTACTCCTAAGTTAAAAAATAAAAAAAAATAAAAAGAAAAAAGAAGAAGAAGAAGAAGTACTCATTAAGTACTACAACTTAAAACACCGGAAAAAATATAGTTTGACGTAGTAGCATAAAATGTGCATCCTCAAGATTCCATAATAAATTTTATATTGTTTGAAGAGATTACGAAGATATGGAAGAATGTGTATTATTAAGAGAAAACATTTGTTGAACTGTAAAATGAAAGGGCAAATAAAAGATGTATATTTCATTGAATTAATTCTATGCAAATTTAGCTTAATAGGTCGGTATTTATTTCCCTAAAAGAGAATAAGGAAAATTGTAAGAATTTTTTCAAATAACTTCAAAGAGTGCCATAGTTTGGATTAATTTCAAAATATTTATTTCAATATTTGTTTACGCCAAAAAGGAAAAACTTGTAATATACAGTATTTTCTAGATGTTTCGTCACTTTCCCCTTTATCGCTAATAGAAAGTGTGGGTATTTTGTGGTGCTTATTAGTATAATATTCCGTTTCGTTTTGAATAAGTATCTCGAGCTATCAAAATAGGATTATTAAGAAAGTACTACCTTCATCTCACCCACTTAGTCTTATTTTCAAATGGCACAAGAATCAAGAAAAATGAAGATATGTGGATATAATCAATTCTGATGAGAGAAAGTTAATTATAGCCAAGTATTCTTTGTCATTTTAGGAAATAAGACTAATATGTGAGACGGACCGAAACGGCAAATGAGACTAAGTTAATGAGATGAAGGAAGTACATAATTCTTTTTTTCAGATTAAAATTGGTAATTTGAAATATTCTTTGCACAAAAAAATATAAAAACCTTAATTAAATGGGACACATAATGTTTTTTTTTTCTTATTCAGAAAAATATCCAAGCAAATAAATAATCATACATCTGCCTTTATCGAGAGCTTTCTCACCACATGCTGTTGTCAGTTCCTATGTTTCTTCCACAAAAGAATATCACGTGTATCACGATGATATTCAAATCTCTATTTTTTGTTGTAGTACTAGTTTTTATTAATATATTATTCATAACCATAAAAATTCCTTAGCGTAGTTTGAGCCGATTTTAATTATTTAGAGATTGGTTCACATCATAACCAATGCTAGTATGAGAGGAACTAATAGCATGATTTTTTTTTATTATTTTTTTTCATGATAAATGTTTAGCATGAAAAAACATAAGGAATATGATTGTGAAAAAAAACCATAATAATATACATGAATAAAATATTAATGATTACTACTTATAAGAACCAGCCTATATATATGTATGGGTGTGCAGTGGAAATTGGTCACTTAGTAATTTATTTTAATATTTTATTTATTATACTATAAATTAAGTGATAAATTATTAATTCTGCTTTCGGAGTATGTGGTATACGCATTATGCTCAAAATTAATTACTTCATATATATTGAAGTACTAACTAACCCACATTTGATATCGTTAGCTCGTAAGCATTGATTATTAGAGTACTGTACTTGTTTAAAAGCAACTAAATAAATGGGCTAAGTGAACGAGACGGGTTGGGCCCTTGCACGCACACACGCGCACGACCCAGCTGGACTTTATCTTTTATCTCAGTCTTGGTCTAGGTTCGGCCTAATCTTGAATCTTGGCAATTACTAGATTCCTGTATAATACTCCCTCCATTTCGCTTAATTGTCCTATTTCACTTTTTAACTTTTTTCGGCATGCGTTTCTACCGAAACTTAATACTCTCTCCGTCCTCCATTTACTGATCATGTTGACTTTTTAAATAATTTTGAAGCTTTGTGATGATGGATTTAAAATCGATTTTTTGGGGTTTAGTTTTTTATACAAGGTACTACGAGTGTTGTAGTATCGTGTAAAAAAAACTAATCTATAAAAATTCAATTTAAAATCCATCATCACGAAGTTCCAAAATCATCTAAAAAGTCAACAGGGTCAGTAAATGGAGGACAGAGGGAGTACGAGTTTTAAAATATAATTTAAAAATATTTTTTCTTTTACGGGATACTATGAGTGTCATAGTATCCCGTAAAAGAAAAAAATACTTCAAAATTATATTTTAAAACCCGTATTAAGTTTCGGTGGAAACACGTGCCGGAAAAAGTCAAAAGTAAAATGAGATAATTAGGTGGGATAGAGGTAGTAATAATTACACATCTTCAGTTGTCTTCTCTTCGAATTCCTAATTCTACAAGGTAAGATTTTAAAAAAATTCTTAATTTTCATATTTTCCCACCTCCTTCTCTTTTTTCCCCTTCCTTTTCACTCCAATGGAAAGAAAATATTTTCACTCCATGTTGGTGGGATAATATTTTCCTTCCATTAGAGTGAAAAAGAAAGAGAAAAAAGAGAAGGAGGTGGAAAAAGGTGAGAAATAAAAATAAAAAATAAATAAAAGGTGAGTGCTATATTTTCCTTTCTTTTCCCATCCATAAAAAAGAAGGCAGCCTGAATTTAAATCAGGGCTTAAGGTTTGTGGGCAACAGAATGAGTTAGTTTTATAGCAGCAACCTTTACATAGAGTTATTTGTGGAGATTTCCCAGAGACGAAGCCCAAAAAATACACCAACGTGGTGGAAATGAATTAATTTTTGTACACATGCCATGCAAAATTCAAGTGGCCCCTGCTTTTAGTGGTTTGGGCTTCGGATTCGGACGGCCCAATGTTTGTCTCGCTAGCACTTCCACGTTCCACCTTCCAAATTTATTTTTTTAAATATCACTAAATAAATAAAATCCCACACACGAATTCCCCCAATTCAGCAGACGGAGCCCTAAATTCACACAAGAGTTCTTATTCCCCCAATTCACCAAGAAAAAGGTATGTCGATTCCTCCTCCTCCTCCTCCTCCTCTCGTTCTTTATTTAATACAGTATGTGTTGATTTTGATTGTAATATGGTGGGTGGGAATGGTTGTAGATGGGGTTCATAATGGAATTTGCGGAGAATCTGGTGTTGAGGTTGATGGAGGATCCAAACGAGAGAGATAGGATAGCTAGGGAGAGATTGTACGAAAGGAAGGAGCAGTGCAAGAAGACGATCGAGATGCATAGGCTCCCCCTTCGTCCTTACGGTTTCTGGACATTTGAGCGCCACAACGCTCAGATCTTCTGGGATGAGCAGATTAGCAATGTCCAAGGCCGTCGCGACCCTTATGATGATCTCATCGAGGATTACTCTCGTTCCTCCAACTAATTTGGTACTACCCTTTTTTCCCTTCATTTTCCATTCCCCGAGCTCTTTAGATAGATACGTTGAACATTATTTACCCTTATACTATGTGTTTTGTGTGTTTGATTGATTGATTGATTGATTGATTGATGGAGCTTCTTCTGTTAGCAGAGAAGAGATATATTATTATTAGTCGAAACTCAGCTTGAGGGCAAACATTCTTTACATTATTGACTTATTTCATATATGTTGATGTTGGTATGTATGATGTTACTCCCTTGCATATGTATCTGTTGCCTCTAGGCCTAAGGGTTTTTATGTCTAGCTTCTTATAAACCATTTACCTGCCCATCATCGTGTGAGTCCGTCCGTTGTGAAAATAAGTCGAGCTGCTGCCTCACCACTGCACCAATAGCCAGTTCATCACTGTGTTGTTTAAACTTTAACAAAAACCTATGAAAATAAGTCGAGCTTCTGCCTCACCACTGCTCCAATAGCCACTTCATCACTGCGTTGTTTACACTTTGACAAAAACCTTTAGAGATGTCCCTGAAATTGATCGAATGAGTATGCTTAACTGAGAGGCACTAAACGCATTGTTGGAATAATTATGATATGTTGCTGGTGTTCATATTATGATGCACTTCATGTTTTTTCCTTAATGCAGGGCATAAACGAGTTTCTAGTTATATTCATCGTTCCCAGGCACAGGCAGCGTGCTTGCTGTAATGTAAGACTTGATCTTGTTTTCTCCATTTGGATTTCGTTGTAATAAATTATACCCACAAAAGTTTCTCCACTTTGTTTTCGGTGGGATATTCTTGAAAGGAATTCTATTACAAGTTTTCGCTATTTCGACCCAAGAACCCGTATTTCTATTTTTTGTTGCAGTGCAGTAAACGGCTATGAAATGGCTTGCCCCCTTAAATACTTGAAGTATATAAATATATAAAATGCAATATATGCCACAACAATATGGTATTTTGATTTATCCATAATTCAATGGGACGTGCATGCTCTAAGCTAGAGGTGCCCAAAAAAACCGGAACCGGGGAACCGAATCGGGTTTTTAACCAGAACCGGCGGTTCCAGAATTGGAATCGGAACCGCCGGTTTGGAATCGGATGAGGAACCGTGAGAACCGCCGGTCTGGTTTCGGTTCCCATATCTAGGAATCGTGAACCACCGGTCCTCCGGTTCGAACTGTGGAACTGGTTTTTTTTTTTTTAATTTTTAATTTGATGTATTACTAACCTCCGGCACAAGATTCTAAGACTTTTTATATTCATATGCAATGTTCTAAAAGTCGCTAGGCGCTAGTCGGGTGGTGGAGGGGGAAATAGAGCCTAGGCGGCTAGACGGGAGCCTAGGCGGATTAGAAAACAATACTTATTTTTATTATTTTCACATTAATTATTAGTTAGAAACTATATTAACAGATATTATTCATACTTTTATTACCAAATACATGATAAAAACATAGAATATGATAATTAATAGTCATATTCAATAAATTTCATAGTCTACAACAAAATTTTATAACTTTCAACAATATCAATATGTATTAAATTTAATATTTGCAATCTAATCTAGCACTAAATCCGTTTAGTCATCCAAATCACGTATAAAAATAGCATAATTAACGTAAATATCAGTTAATTCACACCTAGAGACTAATTAAATTTTAATCTGACCGAAGTTAAAATGACGCTAAGTGCCTAGGCGGATTTAACATTAATCGGGCCGGTGGAGTGCCGCCTAACGCCTAGGCGGGGACTAGGCGGACCTAGGTGTGGACTTTTAGAACACTGTTCATATGTGAGGTATAAAATAATAAAATGTCTCAGAAATCTTATGCCGGAGGGAGTATGTTTTATGTATATGTTATGTACAAATGAAGAAAACTACAAAATTTATATCATTCATGATTCATGATTTCATGTGAATGTGTCAATTAATATTCTTATATAATTATGTAATGTTTTTTTTTTTTTTTTTTTCCATTAGCTATTTAGCTTATGTTATACTCCCTTCATTTCGTTCAAATAGGCTACATTTCATTTTGGCAATTCTGGCATGCTTTTCCACGCTTCTTGATGATGAGTTTTAAAATGGATTTTTGAAGATTTTTTTCTTTTACGGGATACTGGGACAGTCGGAGTATCCCGTAAAAGAAAAAAATCTTCAAAAATCCATTTTAAAACCCATCATCAAAAAGCGTGGAAAAGCGTACCAGAATTGCCAAAAGCAAATGTAGCTAATTGAAAGAAATGGAGGGAGTAATTAATATTCTTGAATCTTAAGTGTTGAAGAAGACAATTCAATTAAGCTCTTAAGTAAAAAATATGAATATTATATGAAAATTAGTAATTAAAAACAAATTCATATCAATTAAATTGATTAAATACAGGATACATAATTATATTTTTTAAATATGTATTAATATTCTTAATTTGCTATAAATAAATAAAAAAGGTAGTTCCATTCGGTTCGAATCGGAACTGGAACCGTAGGTGGGGGACGGATCGGTTCTAGTTACTCTTCGTTGGAAACGTAATTGCCAGTTCCGGTTCTGGTTCGAACTGGAACCAAAACTGTGGACGGCTCTACTCTAAGCTAAACCGGAATCGGAACTCTGGCCGGCTCTACTCTAAGCTATGAAACCTAGTCGAAGAAATTGTATCATGTTTCTTGAAAGAAATAATTATAATTAGAATGACAAAAATAATATATATTTGATTAATTAACAAAATTTTGAAGAATAAACAAAATAATCATAGTATTATATTTGAATGTAACAGAAAATATGTATTTCACTACATTTTTGACCACACACACTTTTACAACATTTGTGAGACCACCTACAAAAAATTCAGTAACATAATTTTATCCTATATATCTAATATATATGTATATCATCACATTTCTTCAAAACTTAATAGGCAAACCATAATTGAGAAATGTCCTAATGCATCCATCCCAACCTGCGGTCACAATAACTAGGCCCCACAGATTAGGCGAATTGAAGGCATTCTGCCATGCATTCTTCAAGAACTTGAAATCTGATTTGCACACTACTGGCACTGCTGCATTCCATTTCATCAGCTTCTCCTCTGGCCAAGTGGCCGATCCCTTGTACAGCGCGTCCAAGAGATGCCCCAGGCTCACCGGGAACGAGGCCTGGAACTTCTGCAGCAGCTTCTCATCGTTTCCCAGTATGCTTCCCGGTAGTGCTCCCAGCTTGTCCTTCAGTCCGCACCATGGGATTGCGACTGAGGAGTTTCTTGATAGGAAGCTTTCGCAAGACCATATTTTCTTTGGCTTGGATGAAGAGGATGACGAGGAGGGTTTCTGGTCGTGGCTCATGTAGTTCCATATGCGGATGTTGGAGTCTTCTGTGGCTGAGACGACGTGCTCTCCGTCTGATGTGAAGGAGGCGGGCATTTGGGTCACTGAGCTGCTCCGCTTATTACCTAGAGAAGAGACACAGTGTGAGTGTCACTATTTCATAGCAGGCGATGGGAGTTTGATTCTCGTGTAAAGAGAGAGAGAGAGAGAGAGAGAGAGAGAGACGCTCACTTTTGAATTTACAGACGATGCTCGTTCCACACAGTATTTGAACCTGTGAATCGGCGCATGTGACCATAACTTTGCTCACGTCAGTTGGGCAGTACTGCACGTATAAGACAAATATATATAAGATATATATGACCATAGCTATTGTAAAATTTAAACTGGATACTTGTTTTTGTATAAGTTTGACAAAATTTAACCTGAAAGCCGGTTATCTTTTTGCCAGCCAGCTTTTTCTTGCCTTTGAGGCATATCGAATCACCTAATTCCAGGCGATTATCTAAAAGACAACGTATCGATATCAGATAAGCAAGAGAAAATCTTTGTGAAATACTAAGATCAATTGTCACGTAACGGATAAATGGAGTTTTTGTTTAAAATAAAATGAGATATCTAAGCAAAATAGGAGTGACAAAGGGAAGATGAAGATACCTATGATATCAAAAAATCGGCACGTTCCATCCATGGAGCCAACAACACCTCCCTAAATCATTAGACACACATATTTAATAGCTCGATAATCTTGAATTAATCGTGCTATGCATAGTAAGAAATCTACAAACCTTGCCATCCGGACGATATCCCACAGCAGTCACAATTTCTTTGAAATCAGTCCAATCAACGACTCTACCACCCTCAACTTCCCATATTCGCAACTTTCCATCTATTGAACCACTAATAAAATTATTTTCATCCACGGGATTGAACTCAACACAGGTTACTGCAATATGTAGAAGAGATCATCACAATCAGTAACAAAAAGTCCCAAGGAAATGACATAATGGAATGAAATGGAGTTTCATTTTACTGTAAACTGTTAAGATAGAAGGGACTTTACCATAATTATTGTGCGAGTATACACCGAGGCATGTTTCATGTCCCACTCTCCACAAGCGTGCTGTTTTATCGACTGAAGACGAAAGCAAATGCTGCAATATAAAAAAAAACCCGATTAACGATCAATTCACTTCTAATAGATATAGGCATACAAAAAAATGAGAAACAGAAGTGCAAGAACATCACTGACCCCATTCTTAGACCATGAGACGGCCAGTACCTCCCCTTTGTGCCCATGAAACTCATGAAGAGGTTTCTCCGATAACTGAAAGGCCTTCGGTGGAAGAACAACACAGGCTGAGTCGGAAGATTTATTCAAGCCTTTCGTATGATCATCGCCTTTGGGAACATCAAGAGGGGCCAACTTTGAAAAATCATCAATTGAGAAGTACAAACACGAAGGATCACTATATTGAGGGGTGAATTTCTTTGCAATATCATCTTCTAGAACCTTCCACACACGGACAACGCCATCAACCCCAGCACTAGCAAGGTACATACCATCAACACTGAACTTCATGGTCAGGATCGAGCCTTCATGTGCAGGAAACTCTTGCCCAGTGTAAAGAGATGATAGTTCTTTTGAGTTCTTTCTACATGCACTTGCACGAACTCTTCGAGTATTAGAACAATCCGAAGGTTCGAAATCTGTCTTGCCAAGCAACCCTTTTGCCCTATCAACGATTTGGATAACAGAATGAAATTTCTGGAGCCAATTGCTTTTCCTCTTTGGATCAACTATGTTCAGCTTCTTACACTCCTTCTTCAATAACTTATGCACCAAAGATGACGACCTAAGCGTTTTCTGAAACTCATCCAATGATATCATTTTATCTGAGCATAAGTCGAGTGAGGTTGAGAGATCTTCATCATTATCCATGGTAGATTCTGTTCCATTGTCCTCAGCCTCTGCTCTAAAAGTGCGATTTTCTTCAGCATCACCATTTTGGAATAAATATGTGGTATCATAAGTGTGCAAAGACTGCAAGGAACGAGATGAAAAAAACCGATTATCAGCATCCGAACTTGCAAGCACCGAATCCCCATCATCACTCAATCTCTCAACATCTCTTTTCACATTTTCGCGACATTCATCCTCGTCATCGTCCTCTGCATCACTAGTCTTGTGCCAATCCGGACTCAAACCCATCCATCTCAAAAACCTATCTCTTCTTTCACTTACACTACCAGGTTCTTTAGTCCAAAACTCATACCCTAAAGCAGGATCCTCAAGGCCAGAATTCAAACACAATTCTGAAAAATCTGAACCTAAATCAGATGCAGACGAGACGTCTTCACGGGTGTCGAAGAACTGGTCTTCTGCTCCACCGCCCATCATATTTGAAGTCAAATCTAAACAAACCTACCCAAGATATCAGAAGGTTTGAATCAGAAATTAATTAATTTACCCAACAAATTCACTTTTCCAATCTCATAATTCCACCCTCAAAACCGATCCTTTTGAACCCTCCAATTAAATCAAAACACCAATAATTCACTCACAACCATGAAATAATAACAGATTAAAAACTTCAATAAATCAACAATCGCTGAGAAATCATTCCAAAGATATTGGCGACTGATCATTCCAAATAGAGCACGAAAAAGTAGGTGCACCCGCATACATAATTCGATTAACAAACTCTTCACCCGACAAAGAATTATCCAAAAAATTTCTTGTTCTTCAGAAAAATCAAACACAAAACATTCCTCTAACCTGGGTTACGAAAGATTGCAAGTCAGGACCCAGAAAAAGCAGTTGCAGAGCGTCAGTCAGTTACGAATATTATTATCAGATAATATAAACTGATCAAGACAGCCATCGGCGAACAATCCAAGACAGAATAAATACGAAAGAGGAAAATACAGTTGTATCGAAACGAAGAGATTCCAACCCTTCGAAACAGGATTTAGAGTAAAAGGGAAACGTCGCAAGGTGGAAAAGATGGCAATGGTGTCTCTCTGTGACAGTCCTTTCGCCTTTTTCCCTTTCTAATTTTCCCATTTTTTTTCCCACCTACACACTACGCACCATTTTAAAATTTTCTTCTTCTTCTTCTTCTTTTTTTTTTTTTTTTTTTTAATTTTTTAAAGAATTTTTAGAATTTCTGGAGCAACTAACTGAATTATAAACAATGAAACGTGTTTGCTCGGAATTAAAGGAAAGAGTAAGAAGTGGTTTGATTTGACGGTTTTACCCCTCGTTGATGCAGCTGTTCAACTAACGGGTGTATATATCGATGACTTTTGAATTCTTTTGGCTTTTGGAAGGTTTCCTAGTGATTATATTTTGACATTTCATCAATTTTCATAATAATTTAATTTAATCCCCTTTGTCCACAAAAATCTTGCCTCAATTTAACTGATACTACCTCTATTCTCTTATAGTAGAGTCATTTCTGTTTTAGTCCGTCCTACTATATTATAGCTCTTTCCTAAAATGGTAAAAAATATTTGGCTACAATTAACTCTCTCTCCTTAGGATTGATTACAGTTACATATCCTCATATTCCTCTCATTTATTGATTTCTGTGCAAGTCAAATGAGTTCTAATATAAAGGGAATAAGGTAGTACATGTTACTATTTTATTGACTAGAAAAAAGGGTAAAAAAAGTAAAATGCATCTAGCCCACTAAGCATTATTAATATTTTATTAAATTTATATATTTAATTTGATTATAATACCCTCGTTATGTCCGGCTATAATATGACTGTATAGCTTTATTATTTTCGAAAATGGAAAAAGTATTTTATTTTGTTTATATTTTCATTTTTTTTTATTGGTAGTAGTATTATCTTATCGGATTTAAATGCGGCTTAGAAGGGGATGGGATTAGTCGTGAGTCACAGCGCAATTGCGCCATTTGGAACCGGCCAAACACATAAAATATCTCATTGGAAAAGAAATTATATAAATTCCCAATATTTAAAGTAATGAAGTTGACTGTAAAAGACCAACAAATAATAATACGAGTTCTAACCCCTACTCCTTCTGTTTTTTTTTAAGTGTCCCGGTCAAGTTAATCTGCATACCATCTAATATATAACATTAATTATAAGGGTAAAGTTGGAAAACTACAGCTATTATGTTATCAAATTCTGAAATGAGACACTTAAAAATAAACGACAAAAATAATAACTAGAACACTTAAAAACAAACAAAGGGAGTTAGTCCTAACAACCACACAATTAAAATTTTGAGAACATCTTGTGTTAATCGGAAACAATCCCTAACCATAATAGTCACCGCTAACGTGTTCGCTATTGACGTGATAATGTCATACAGTACTATTATATTAGTGGTAGATATGTCAGTAGTCTCCACCATGAGATCGATCATTTCTTGTATTAAGACAATCAAACTCAGCCCATGTTTGGTTTAAGTTTTTTTTTTTGTATGGAAAGGGAATCAAGTAATTGATTCCCTTATTTTTTGTTTGGTTTAAGTAATAGGTTATCCATTTCCTTTACTTGGTGTAACCCAATTCATTACATTGTTACCCCTCAAGAAGGAGGGGAAACAAGAAGAAAGGAATCCCTCTCACAAGTGACTCCCTTTCCACTATTGAATCAAACACTCAATAAAAGTAACTATTATTATTACCATTCCCTTACTTGACTTGATTCCATTCCCTTTTCGTTACCCAATTTGAACCAAACGAGCACTCAATCTCTTTATTCACTAGCAAAAATTGAAAATGGTATTTAGCACTTATTCAAACTAGTGATATAATATATGTATGAGAGCTACATTTTACATCGTAAGTTTTGTTAACTAGAGTAATTTTTATTCAATAATCATACTAATTTAAATCTCCTAACTTGATCACTACTCAAAGTTTGTCGGATTTCCAACAAATATTTTTGACAGGCAAGCAAAGCCAGAGGCCGAGTGAGAGCAATTATAACACTGAATCCTTTTCTTTCTTTCTTTTTTACTTCTTTGATGTATTTGTTTACTAGTATATTTTAGCTTTTTGGTATATTTAATGACAAAAAGACCAGTACGTAGTCACTAGTTATTTTGACATATTCTAAAAGGTCTTATGATTTTTTTTTGTTTTTGTTTTAATTAAATATGACTATAACTATATGAGTTAAAAAATATATATATTCTTTTGATTTAAACTGTGTTTATCTGTTATTAATACTATAATATACAAAAGAATATAAGAAATTGTGGAAGTTACTACAATTACAAAGAGGGATAGGTAAATTAGTTGAATCCATCCGTGAATCACAACAATATATTTTTAATTTGTCTTGGTACAAAAATAAAAATAAAAAATAAAGAAAATGAGAAGGAAAAGGGAAAATGCAAAGTAGTAACATATAGGAGAGATATTAGTGGTCCTCGCTGAAAGTAAACGTAAAACATAAAAAATGGTGGTCCATTAATATACTCTTCTTTTTGTGAGGGAAGGAGGAAGCATCGCATGTTAATTAACTAACTAGATTAACTTAATTTAATGTATGAACATTAAAGTACCATTTTATCACCTTTTGTTTTTATATTTTAGGATCTAATAACTTTGCATTTAAAAAAAAATTAATTAAAATTAAAAGGTCGCGTCAACTGAGGATTTAAACTTTTTTAAAAGTCTAGGTAATCTCAGACATCACCACAATAAGAATAAGGTAAACTAAAGAATAAAGATGCGTTTTTCAAGATTTATTGTTGTATTGTAATCATATGAAAGAGCTTTGACAGCGTGATATTTATTTTTGGTTATGTTTTAATATTTGATATGGTAATTAGTTAATATACAAAAATATATATACATGTGATGCATAAGCATAATTTGAAATGAACTTTTATAAATATCCACCAATGACTACGAGATATGATACTATACTAGTTGAGCACTTATATATATACGTAACTGATATAAAGGTATTAGATTATATGAGAACCATTCATAGCCTGAGAATTAGAAAATGATATGAAATGTTGATTTTCACATGACTAACTATTGTTATAATAGAAAGCATGGTTGCCTAAAAGCATACTTATATATATATATAAAAATATGGATGTATGTAAATAAGATGTTTCTTGTAAAAATAGATTTACCGTAAAAAAATAGAAAAAATATATTTTATGTATAAATATAATGCATGTCATGTATAAATGTAATACATCATTCATCATAATGTATTCTCAATTTTATTATGATGCACCATCCATCATAATACAATTTTTGTATAACAATAATGTACTCATCAATATGGATCATAAATCATAAAGTGATCAACAATCTAGATCCTTTATTCTTTCTCACATAGAATCTAGTTTGGTAAATATGCTTATAAAAACTCTCTCTGTCACACTCTAACAGAATTAGTTTTAATCAAACTTAGTTTATTGTAATATTTAAAAATAGCTATATTGGAATGAGACAAAAGTAAGAAGAAGTATGCTCTCTAAGCACATACTTAGTAATTAGCTATGGTGAGAAAATATTGTTAAGGCTATTTTGGTAAAATAGGATAAAAAGAAAATAAAAGAAAATAAAAGGAGAAAGTGACTGTATCCCCCACCGCGTCAAACGCAAGAATTTAGACTTTGATTCTTCTTCTAAAATCTAGTTGCCGTCCCCGCCAACGCGTCAAATCCACGCAATATATCTTATTATTATTATTATTATTATTATTATTATTATTATTATTATTATTATTATTATTATTATTATTATTATTATTATTCAATTCCTTCTTTTTATTCCGAATAATAATAATAATATTTTAATTTACAAAAATATTTTGTTCCGAAATTTGGAGCCATTGAGACCTGGATTCCTTTTGATTTTGGTGGTTTGGATCATCTAATTGGAACAATTCACTCCAAACATCCCTTCATTAATTAATCTAAGGATTACCAAATGCCTTTACCTTTAGCATAAATTGCTCGAGTAACATCTATTCTAATCCACAATAACACATTTTTTTTATTCAATATAAATCTATTATGATAAGGGACACACTTGGGTCAGCCGGAGGCACCGTGCGGCCGGACTAAAACAATGACACTTTTATTCATATATATTGACACTTTTCTGTATAAAGATTGACACTTTTAAAAATTGTCATTTTATTCGTAAAATAATTATGTTAAAGATTGACACTTTTATTCATATAGATTGACACTTTTCTGTATAAAGATTGACACTTTGGGCCCGGCCGCACGGTGCCTCCGGCTGACACAAGTTTTTGTCTTATGATAATAAACAAATGTTTTTATGGATTGGATAGAGAAAGTGTTTCGTAAATTGCTCATAATAGATAATTGAAGCTAGATAGTCTCTTCTCCTACGTGCTCGACTCACAAAATATTGGTGCAAATTGAACTTATAAGTAACATTTGACCATAATCTCACTTATTTGGTCGAGTAAGTCATCAATAAAATAAAATAAAAATGTTTCAAATCTTTGTATATATCATATATATAGTTTAATGGTTGGTGGGCAGCATGTTATTATTAAAATGTTGAAAATGGTTTAGGTCAAATTAAGTGCACCAACATTTAAGAAGGACGATTGTTGTACAAAGACCGAATCACATTCAAAACAATGCATCCATTTATTCAAAAAATTAATGATTATTAGGAATTTTATATTTGGATTTGATGGGATGATTTGAGAGGATCCCTCAAAATTAGCTTACATTAGATGAGTTCAAATCATTTTATTTTTTGTTGGGTGATATACATTCTCACGTAAATTAATTTGTTTAAATAATCACATATTAGATTCGCGGGTTATTAGGGATTTATTTTTAAAATATCCTTCAAAGACAACATGAAATGATTGGTCAAGTGAGAGATCTCATTCGTAATTTAAAATAAAATAAAATAAAATCATGAGTTAGATCCATAGTGATACTTTTAAATGGAGTAATTAAAATTGCAGCAAGGATCTAGCCTAGTATACTTTTTTCTCTCATAATATTGAGTTTACCTAGAACTCACTCACAAATATTAGTACTCAATGATAATTTATGTAATGAACAATATAATAAAACAAATATATCCGTATTAATTTTACCAAAGTAAAATTTGGTTTTCAGAGCAGTGTGGGTGCCTTGAGGTAGGGACAATTCTCTATTCAGATCCCGTTGCTTTTGTCGTCATAAAAAATAATTATATAATAATTTATATGATAATCCATCTAATTTTAAATAGGGATAATATCAAAGAATCAATTATATCTAACATTTATTGGGTGTTGATGAGTTATTAACCGTCCATAACGAACGATTGGCTCTTCTTCATGCCGACATAATCAATATCCAATTTCGCAACCTCACTATATATATTGAGTGTATTATTTATTTTTATTTGAGAATATCATACTAAATGAGTTACGTTATTTGGTGGGGCATGAGATTATTATGAGTGGTTTGAAACTAATTTGAAGCACATATTAACTAAATCACACTTGGACCATGGAAGAAAATGGCTAGAAAGTGATATTTGCATTTATAGCTTCCAAAAAGGCAATCTACTACTACTAGTATTATAAAACTACTAAAATTCATCATCCAGCAACAAAACATCAAGATTGATGCCAAATATAGCAGCTATTGCTAAACTTATTTGCACATATAGCCACGTAAATCTGCATATAGAAAATTAATATTCATTGCTCCCTCTAATTGCACTTTTTTTTTTTTTTTTGGGTGGTTGGGTCATTCATATATACTACTACTTCCATCCCATGAGTTTAGTCTCATTTGCTTTATGCACGTATTTCCACCGAAACCTAGTACGAGTTTTAAAATATAATTTTGTAGTATCGTTTTTTTTACGGGATACTATGACACTCATAGTATCCCGTAAAAAAAACGATACTACAAAATTATATTTTAAAACCCGTACTAGGTTTCGGTGGAAATACGTGCCAAATAGTAAATAGGACTAAACTCATGGGATGGAGGTAGTATTTCCTTTTCTGTCCTGTCTTTAGCAACAAAATAACGTCAATAGTCTTTTCCTTTTCTTATAGACAAAAACTTGTGTCAGCTTGCGGCACCGTGCGGCCGGGCCCAAAGTGTCAATCTTTATACAGAAAAGTGTCAATCTATATGAATAAAAGTGTCAATCTTTAACATAATTATTTTACGAATAAAATGACAATTTTTAAAAGTGTCAATCTTTATACAGAAAAGTGTCAATCTATATGAATAAAAGTGTCATTGTTTTGGCCCGGCCGTACAGTGCCTCCGGCTGACCCAAGTGTGTCCCTTTCTTATAAATGCATGCAAAGAGAAAATTTAATTTCTGATTTATTTCTTTTTATCTACATATACTATTTATACAAATTATTTATACATACATTTACAAATGATACAAAATGCAAAAAATAGCAGCATGATCGCAGCATGCTCCCGGTTAGAGTTAGATCCTTAATTAATTATTAGATAAAATACAAAGACGAATCGTAGAGGTGATCCATTTAAAAATAATAATAATAATAATCATCTTGTAAATAATTAATTAATTAATTAATATATATATATATATTAATAGAAAGTCGTGAGCCACAGAAATAAAATAAAGTGAGCATAGGCGTGGTAAGTTGCGCAAGTTTGAGTTGAATTTTGTTGTAGTGGGATGCTTATTGGAGATTGAAGTCAACAGCTGTATAATTTTTAATCTAACATTGATCTAATCAATATTAACTCTAACTAATTGAGCTGTAAATTTGGTCAGATCTTAAAGGCTATATATCCCAATTTATGTAGCTTAATTAGGGAGCTAAGCGAGTAGGGTTAAACAATTAAAGGAGCAATGTATTTGTGCACATTAATTGGGGAATTATTACATATTATACTCATAAGTACTTAATATACCGGTTACCCTCTCCTTTTTTTTTTTTCCCCTCTGATTCTTCGTACACCATGATTATGAAATAGTAACGAATTGAAAGGCCATATCTTCTAACAAAAATAAAAATTAAAGTAGATATTAAAAGACTACTGTTTAAGTACAATAATAGCCAATTCTCATCTTGGTACCACAAGACATGTGAAAACCCGTGAATGTTTTTTCAATAAGTATCAAATTAAGTAATGCCACATCTAGAAAAAACCCAATATATGAAGCTATTCGATGAAAGATTTTCATAATTATATATGAAAAAGTCATAATGTTTCATGAAATATATTCTTTAGTGATATTATTACATGATAAGTGACAAAAATTGCTCTAATATGTGTACATGTATTGGCTTAACGGTAGGGGGTTAATGTTCGAGATTCGAATCTTCCCTAGCGCATAGGGCTGTCCAAATGGTTCTTGGTTTTCGAGTTACTCGCAACCGAACCAAAACCGAATCGGTTCCGGGTACCCAATAACCGTAATTTTGGTCTTTGGTCCGGTCCCGGTTCCTAGTTTTTAGAATGTTCGGTCTTCGGTTCTAACCGGGACCGATTGGTTCCAACCGAAGTACCGAAATAATTATTACTAATTTTAATTTTTATTATTTTATAGTACAAATCGTAATTTTTAGAATGTTCACTCACTTCTTTGAAGCTACTTGCAGAGTTGCAGTTTAGATGGATGATCTCTTATCCATGTTTTCATTTTGTTTGTACGTATTTTGTTGGTTACTTGATTCTTTATTTTGATGTAAAAAAGTTGTTTCTTGATTTTGATGTATCAGCCAACATATTAAATTGAGGTATGTATTACTGGTGGTGTGTATCACAACAATAAACTGATGTATATAAATATAATGATGTAAATGATTTATATAAATAATAATTAAATTGGTTCCTTTTCCGGTAACCGGAACCGAACCGAATAACTTTGGTCCGGTTCCGGGGGTACCAGAATTAAACTTTGGATCCGGTCCCGATTCCTAAATTCCACCTATTTTCGGTTCGGTTCCCGGAACGGAATCGGATTGACAGCCGTACTAACACAACCTTTTAATTTCAGTTAATTATGTTAAAAATAAAATTCTCTCATATGACAGAAAATCCCCTGTGCATTGGATGTCCCATAAAAAAAAATATTATTCTTACCCCAATAACTATTAGACTAATTAAAAAATTTAGGTGTTCAATAATCAATAGTATTGCTTACACATAATTACAAAACTCCCAATAAATAAATGGACGAGGCTAGCTGTTTAAAATTTAAGAAAATTTGTAAAAGAAAATTAAAATATTTATAGAAATAATAAAGTCTATTATTTGGTAAAGGATTAAATGGTGTTTGGCGATTGTTGTAAAGTAGGACCTAATTCATTAAAGGGTTTAGGCATTTGATTTTTGGAGTGGTCCATACACCTATGTTAGATAGTTTGAAAATGATGTAACGTTGGCATTCTTTATTTCTCCATATCTATTTAGAGCACCGGTTTCTTTTTCATAATATCTCCTGCACCATTTGTACATCGGGGGAGATGATTAGCACATGTACCTAAGTTTAGGCTTCACTCTAGATTGGAAAACATATCCAAATATTTTGGGGAATTTCCATCATCATTTACATTTTACTATCTTTTCTTTTCCTAACTCTAATGACACGAAAAATATGGGCCTTATTCTTCGATAGGTCACATGACCAAATTATCAAATATATAAAAAATATTTAACAATCATATCGCCAAAAAAATTTCCATCATCATTTTTTAACAAAGTTTTATCATTTTTACAACCAGTTCGGATAATAGAAACCCTAATTATTGTACAAAATCTTAAATTTCTCTATTTTTTGAAAAATCAGGGTATTACACATCAAGAATGTCCGCATATAATGTTTCTCTATTTCAGATTGAATATCCGAAAAATTTCAGCATTTTGCATTATGTAAAAAAGATGAACTATTTCCATCCATATATAGACAGCGTCTTGCTTTCTCGATTGAGATGTGCTATAGATAGTGTCTTATTTCTATATTTGAAAAATATAACTCTCTAAAAATTGTGAACCCTACTACTTTTTCACATTTTACATATATTCTATAAATTTAAGACTAAATTAAAACATAACGTTACCTATGATATGAATGGAAAATAATTTTCCAAATATAAAATAATAAACACAAACATATGTGAACGAGCACACACGCACATGCATTGCACATGTATGAGGGGGAAGCCGCGATTAAATTAAGGATACAGTAAAATAAAGTCGGGCCTTGCCTCAAAATTGGGCTTTCAATATAAACTATCTTGAATACCAAACAACTGAAAAAGTTATGATTAGTTATCTATCTACCATAATATAACTTATCAAATACGTCTTTACCATGCTAAAGTAAGAAATCGAAACAACATGGCCACTTTATCTCATTTTATAGGAAAAAAAAAATTAAAATTTCACAAAGAGTAATGCTATTAATTATATCTAATAGTCAATCATAATCTCCCTCCGTCCCCTTCTACTTGAGCCCGGTAGAGTGGACACGTATATTAAGATAGTAATAATACTTTGTCAATTATAATTATTAAATTATTTTATTAAATTTTTAAAAATAGAAAATTGGAATGAATTCATATTTCCAAACTTAAAAACACTGTAATGAAACAAAATTAATTATTAAAGTCCTATACACTACTAATTGGGCCTAATTATTTCTATTTTAGGAAATGACTCAAGTAGAGTGGGACGACCCAAAATGGAAATTGGCTCAAGTAGAAGGGGACAGAGGGAATATTAGAGTTGGGGACCAAGTCAAGGGGGGCAGTGGGGTCACTGGACGCCACTAGGGTTCACAAAAAAAGAGGTGTATTAGTCATTACACATTTTATGCATGGATTTTTCTATTCAAATATAGATCATTACAGTTGAAAAATTATACATTTGAAACATGTAGTGGAGTTGTGATCACACTTTTCTCTAAGTGCAATACTTATCGAAATGTAGATTCAAATTGAACCGCAAGGATTGTTTAACAAAAACATCTCAAGTAATATAACATGAGCAATCAATTACTATTCAAGCTCCATTATAGTATGAGTTTTTAGTTTTTCAAATAAGCAACAATTAAAGTAAAACAAGCGAAATGAACTTCAACAAACTAACAATCACAAATTGCAAAATATGAAATAAATCAATAAAGGAAAGTAGGTTCCAATTATACTTCAACAATTCCTAATAACATAGGCTTAGGTACATGATTTGATTAACCATTTTAATCTAACTCCATATCAAAGATATCCAATAACCCTTTTCTCAAAGTGTTAATGAAAGTGGATTAATCCTGAACCTATCTTCTACTAAGACTCAAGGTGTAGAATTAACTCCAAAATAGCCCATTTATGTTCTTAAACTTCCTATTAATAAGAATTATTAATCATGTGCTAATTTGATTCCAAGTGCCCAAATCAAAGCCTTCTAAGCATTTGATCAAACACTTGTATGTAATAATAGTGGCCAATTACTACTACAATTAAGATCAAGTCCCAAATCACACAAACTATAGAGTAGAGGGCTAAATCAACAACAATTACCCAATCATATGCTATAGATCATGCATCCATACAGTTGAAACCAAAATGAGATTAGCTAGACATAATTAAAGAGAACCATAGAAATGAAGAGAAAACATTAAAATAAGCAAACACTATTAATTTGAGGAAGAATTGTTGCTTGATCTTCAAATCTTCACCTCCAAGCTTCCTCTTAAGTACAAAATTAACTAAGGAAATATTTTAGGGTTCTAGGTGTTAGGATATTTATGTAAGGGGGAACTTGAATCAAGTTGATAATAAAAGAAGTGTTTTGATTCGATTCCAAAACCCGTGTTTTAAATAGAATATTTCCCTTATTATCTTTGATGATCCAACTCTAAGTTAATATGTACATTTTAATGTATTAGAAGAACTCATCTGTTAAGGAGTATCTATGTGAGAGCGCTTAAAAAGAAGCTGAAGCGCCTGGCTATAGGAAGAACAGCGGAACGCTTCAAAGACGGAACATCCAGACAAGCCAGAGCGTGCTTCCAAGGACGGAGCACTTGTCAGGAAGCGTGCTGAAGCAGATGCGAGTGCAGCAAAGTACAAGGCAAGAAGCGAAGCGTCCTTAGCTTACTAAAAGGAAAGCCGGAGCGCTTACTGGAAGGAAAGCCGGAGCGCACTTCCAGTACAAAGCGCTTCCAGACCAGAAGCGTGCCCTGAGAACAAAGCGTTTGCAACAAAGCCGCATGAAAGCAGAGCGACTGAACAGCTCAAAGAGCGTGCTTAGTTTAAGTGTGAAGGAGCTCGCTTTCATTACACAAAGTGTCTCCACACAGCTGCCTCAGCTGTAAATTCAAAGTAGATCAAAGCGCCTCTCTGATCTAGAGCGCGCTTTCAGGTCATAGCGAGAGCGTCTGACAAGCAGGTGAGATGCGATAGCTGCCAGACCATGTGTCCGCCTCGCATTGCCCAAAAGAACGGTGTGCCATCCAATCGCCGAATACACAGGACTAGGGTCTGAGAAGTCAACAACTACTCCCCTAGAACTATGTGCTAAATAGTAAAAGTTCTGATTCGGATTGGACATGGTGAGCGGTGCACGCAATCTATCTTTCCAACGGATAGATTTGCTTTCCCTCACTATAAATAGAAGGTTCAAGCTTCATAATATATTATGGTAGAGAGAGCAAGCAAAACAAGAAAAATTAGAAAACCATTCTATATCTCTCCCACAAGATCTTCGGATCTCAACTTTCTAGTTTATCAATAAGGCTTCATCTTCAAATATCCATAAGCCTTAGAGAGAAATCCTAACCTTCTACATTATGCTTGATTGTAAAAGGATTTCTCATTAGTTGGAAACTATTCAAACCCAAACCTAGTTTGTGAGTTTAGTTTGTAAAGGTTGTAAGGCTCGTGAGTGCCGATTGTATAAACTCATAGGCTCGTGAGTGCTGATCGTATAAACTCACATAGGCTCTTGGGTGCCCGTTGTAAACCCCAAGTTTATGTGTGAAGTTCATCACCGCGAAATGGTGATAAGAGTGGATGTAGGAGCAGTTGCTCCGAACCACTATAAATCTTGTCTAAAGCGTGTTTTAGGGACCAACACTAGGATTAATTAGGATGAAAAAAAGATCCCCAATTATAGCCAAAACTTGCTATTTATAGTCTAAAGGTGAGAAAACCACTAAAAATCCTAAAAATAAATGATAAAAACGTGTTTTGGTGGAAAAATTACCAAACCGGCGACCCACACACGTGGGTTGCCGGAAACAGCTCAAAAATAGGCATCATTCGGCGACCCACGGCTCTTCCCGGCTACTCATGCGTTGGTCGCCATTTTGGACTGCACCATCCGGCTACCCACGACGGAGCTAGGGCTGCAAACGAGCCGAGCCGAGTATTGGCATGCTCAGGTTCAGCTCGTTTAATATTTTAAATGCTCGGGCTCGGGTTCGGCTTATTTAATATTTTACATGTTCGGGCTCGGGTTCAGCTCGAGGTATAAACTATGAGTTTGAATTCAGCTCCAGTTCGGCTTGCTAAATATTCGATAAATTGTTTGGCTCGAGTTCGGTTCGGATTTGAGCTCTAATCTGGCTCGTGAAAAGCTCGGATTTTATTTTAATTCGAGCTCGAGCTCAAACTCGATTTTGAGCTCGTTTAAAAGACATGCTTTAAAAATATTTTCTTTTGACATTGCAAATGAACATAAACTAAAATGAAATTCATCAAACTGAAATTAAAGGTATTTAATACTATAAAATAATAAATAAGTAAATGTACAATATAATAAATTAGTTGATGATAATTGGTAATATATATTAATGTTATAAGTTAATATTATTTAATAATAATTGTTGTGTAGTAGTGCCTAATTAACTTTGGTTGTGATTTAAAAGTAATTTTATCCATAAATGCTAAAGCTAGTTTACAAGTTCGTTTAGAGGTTCGATTAAGAGTTCGTGAACAGGTTCGTGAATAGGCTTGCGAACATGCTCGATTAATACAAGCCGAACACATTCGCGAGCAAAACGAGTCGAATACCCTAGAGTTTGAGCTCGGCTCGTTAAATTAAACGAGCTCGAATTCAGGCTCGAAACTCGGCTCGTTTGTTAACGAATTCGAGTTCGAACGAGTTTTTTCCGAGTCGAGCACCGAGTAAGTCCCGAGTAGCTCTGCTCGTTTGCAGCCCTAGTGGCTACCCATGGCTCGACAAAATAACACTAAAAACGGCCCATTTCTGGCTACCCACCGTGGGTAGCCATTTTGGTCTCCTCCTTCCATTCTCTTCGTTTTTGCCCCGATTCTCAATTTCTTTCATATTCACCCCTTTCTTAACTCTCTATCTTCAAACCATGACATGAACTTCACCGTTTAAGCTCCCAAACCTACGAAAACCAAAAGAAACACGAGAAACACAACCAAAATATGAAAATATAAAAAATACGAAATACGAACAAAACACAAACAAACGACCACAAAACACAACTCGAAACAAACTAAAAATAAACACAAAATTTGTGTTTATCAAGTTGGCAATAAGTTTGGCTAAAGATCACTTACTTTTTAGGTCAAGAATGACTAAGCATTATGAATATTTTATTAATTATATATATCGAAATAATATCCCCTTTATAGCCGACCATAATGTTATTGCATAACTTACATTATTGAAAAAGAGAAAAATTTTTGTTGAATTAGCATACAAAACTTGGGGACGAGATAACTTAAGCAATAATCTCAATTCCCAACTAGGGTCTGTTACTCAAATCATTGAAATCATAAGTTCTTTAAGAAGTAATTATTTAATTATTTATTTTGTGGGGAGTTTTACTTGTTGGTGCAAATCATCTCTTACTAATAATGACTTGCATAGGGACATCTTCTCCTCAACAGACAAAATCAAAACCAAAATATGAAGTAAAGACAAAGGGAGATGACACAACTAATTTTAACTCTTATGTGTGCAAGAATTCAATCATCAATCAAACTCAAATAACAAGGCATGCAATGAGTGTGACATGGCACTAGCAAGTGAACAAGAATGAATGAATGAATAAGATCGCCATATTTATCAACTACTTTGTGTTTATTTTCCAGAACGATTGAAAAGGGACAAGATAACGCTTGTGTTGTTTCGAGAAGACGCAAATGAATGTCTTTGTTGCATAGCTTTTGCAATGACAGAGATGAATGACGATACTCTGAGAGAGAGAGAATAAAGGATCCCATTTGAATAGGCAATGGAAATGAAGGCGAGCAACATAAAATTTGCATAATGTTCTTAGTCTAATATCATCCAATGGGATGCAATTTGCTGGAAAAGAAAGACTTAGTTTTTCAAAGATAATTTTTGACATTAAATGCAGGGTATACACAAGCACCATGTCACGAAATTAAACTTGAGCATCTCAAAGTTTCATCACATCATTCTACTTATCTACACTATTCTAGATCCTTCTACCCATCTCTACATCAAACTACAATATTCTACAAGGACTTATCAAGTAAATTCTAGAATTATCCCGGTAAGTCTCCGTGAGTTTGAGCATAGAGCATGGCGGGACGTCACAACCAATTACCATTCAAAGCCACCAACAAATGAAGTCATTTTTGCATAAGTCTTAAAGAAGTTGAAAAAGAATAGGAAAAAAAAATTATGAGTGGGAAGCAAAGAGATTACAACACTCATGGTATCAGCATTATGTCATGAATCCCCTTTACTTTACCTGAGAACGCCTCAATTGTGTCTATGAATTTGTAATCCCTGCTGACCAAATATCAAAGCTCATTCAGTATAAGCAATTTTATTGTGGTACCGAACATCTCCTTCTCACTCATAAGACCATGTACCTTTAAGAAACATCCTATGTGTCTCCGTGTCTCACCTCTCAATGTTTATCTACATCTTACTCCGTCTCACGATGTTTAGCATTCCAAGAGTGAGAGGCTGGGCTTCCCCTGCTCGTGGAGTTGGAGCACAAATTCAAAGTACTTCCAGCCGTTCAAATTAGAGTACTGTCGTGCTTTCTCCACTGATAATTCAAAAAATGCATGTACATGTTCTCATTATGCAAACGATGGAGATTCGGCCAACGCTCATATAGCCTCTGGAAGAACGCATCATACAATTCAAAGATCTAATAAAAATATGCATAAATTCATTGGAAAAAAATATTACTAAGGCACCTACAATATCAAAAGGAGGTCGAAAGGGAGTATTTGATGACACATTTTGAGGCCAACCCCCATGGATCAATAGCTCAATACTACTGAGACTGAGACCCAATGGCCACTATAGGGCCAATAATAGCTCAAAATCCATGAGCTACAACAAAATATACATCGGTCAATTTAAGACTATGGACATGTCAAAACATGATTTATGATCGTATACTATGCAACAAAAAATATGCAAGCTTTTGGAGGTCATATAACAATAATACAAAATAATCAAACACGACATAATCACAAGAAAAAAACCCATTGATTTACCGGTTCTTGCATTTGAAAACCATTGATTAATCAATACATGGTTTATGATTGTATACTATTCAACAATTAAAAGTAAAACCGTAAATTATTATTGTATATTTGGAATAGTTCATCGAAAAATAAAGCTTACATAAATCATTTGTAGTGGTGATACAAAAATAGAGAATAAATTTAACAAATCTCGTAATAAAGTGAATACCAAATATCATTATTTACTTTTAATGAGTTTAAAAAGTAATGCATAGTTATGTCAAAATATTAACAATTAATGATCATATGATGATTTCAATGGGCCCTAACTACAACTAACCTAATAAGAACAACCAATATTAATATTTATTGCATAGGTCCAAGATGATTAGTCTTTTGCTTTATTTATTTTTAAAAGAGTTTGACTAATATTTAGATGCATTGTTTCGCAAAATCAAAAGTGTTGTCATTGAATATTAAAATGATGATTATTCATAATTAATATTTTCTTCTCAGATTAAGAAATTGAAGACATTGGCATTATAGATGTTGCTCATTTCTATCAGAAGAGAAGAAAATGTGTAATCTATTAGTGTAAATTTTTTCATCTCTTTTTGACACTTTATTTTTCCTAACGGAATTTAAAGCACACAATTCTAACAAAATGGGAAATACACAACTTCAAAAATCTATCAATTAAACCTAAACTCTTCTTAGCATTTAAAGCTATGTAATTTCATTGGCTACATGTTAAACTTAAGTAGTCAAGAAAAGAATTGTGCTATATTGTAAGTTTCATGTCAATAATAATAGAAGCGCAACTCTTAATTAAGTTTTTGTATAGTACTACTGCTTAAGAGTCACAACTTTAAGAGTTGCTCCACCAACTACCCAATCAACAACTCCAAAATTCACAAATTATACAAGGCGTGGAAAAGACAATATATAAGTAAAGTGATCAATGACAAACATTCAGATAAAGAAATAACACGAAACTTTATTAGAAATAAACGTCATTTTAGCAAAATTCATTCACAAATATGACCCTCATAAATTAATTTAGCATATTCATGTTTTTTTTTCTGGAGAGAGAGAGAGAGAGACGTGCATAGTGGAAAAACTTGGTTGGCATTATAACTTTTACTGACCGAAAAACTTAAAAGAAACTGTTCACTTAAAAATTTGGCTATAAAAAATAACTACCAAATCATTTTATTTTAATATATAGGCAGATGTACTCAATTTAATAAATTCATGCACGGATTTTGAGATATGTAGGGATAGAGAGAGAGTTTAGTTTAGTTCGTAAAAAATAAGTTCTTGTGTGACAAATAAGAATAAATATTGACCTTTGATTTGTTTAAATTTATGACTGATATGTCTCTACATGCCTTTGAATATTAGTAGGCATTTTATAGTGAGAGGTTATTGTAGAAATCTACATTTATAATGATGGCAGCTTTATTTTTGTTTATTTACATATATATACAAGTAGGGCTGGAAATCGGTTAGGGTTTTTTCGGTTATAACCGAACCGAACCGAACCGTTAACCGCGTATAAAACGGTTACCCGATTACCGCATTTTCGGTTAGCGGTTCGGTTATCGGTATGAGCTTTTTGTAACATTTCGGTTATCGGTATACCTAATAACCATTCGGGTATACCCAATAACCGCAAATTTTATTTAAGAATTAATATATATATATATATATATATATATATATATATATAATATTTATATTTTATTTATTACTACTACTTAAAGAAAATTACAAAAGAACATAAATACAAAAATTCTTAACTCACACTACGCACGAGAGTCGCCAAGGAAGGATACACAAAATAAAATCAATGAATTCATAATCCTATTCACTCTCTAACTCTCTTCGATCTTCACTCTTCATTATTCAATTCAAAGATGAATATGAAATATGAAATATTTTTCTTTGAAAAAATATAGAATCAAAAAAAAAGAAAAAAAAGAAAGGGTAAACGGTTTACCCGATTACCGCACCGAAAATCAAAAAACGGTTATCGGGTATACCGAATTACCGTTCGGTGCGGTAAGCGGTAGCCACTTTCGCGAAAATCAGTACCTACTAACCGAAAATTTCAGTGCGGTTAACCGCTACCGTACCGAATTTCCAGCCATAATATACAAGTATAAGTTAGTGTCTTTTTAGGATATCCACAACCAGCTGGAGCTCTCGGGCAAGCAGCCGCGAGCAAGCCCCACAGCGAGCCCGGCACCGCGTGTTGGAAATGAAAAGCTTCTCTTGTATGTCCCACGTTGAAAAAACACATTTAGATGGGAGAGTATTTATTAAGTAATGAGAAATGTAGACTTGAAAGAGTTTGATGGGCTTTTGGATAGTGGACTTGGGCTGCCCAAACACAAATGCGTGCTCCGCCCCGCCCCGCCCAACCCCCCGCCCCATTTCTACCCCAGCTAGACCCTCACCGAGCCCCATTTCTACTTTCCTTTCCGGTTTTGCTTCTTCTTCTTCTTCTTCTTCTTCTTCTTTTTTTTTTTTTTTTTTTTTTTTTTTTTAAATTTTGTTTTGTTTATTATTTTTGTTTTTTATCTGAATAAATTTCATTTTTATTTTTCATTTAATTTATGAAATTTCTAATTTGAATTTATATAATTTAAAATTTGAATTTCATTCAAATTGTGTAATTAAAATTATAATTTAATTTAGATTTTTATTTATATGAATTTCATTTATTTATTTATTTATATAATTTTGTTTTCAGAGAACCCACCAATTGCTCAAGATCGTTATTATTTTATGTAATGTTATTTTTTAAATTAAATAAATGAAATTATTTTTAGTGTTTTATTTTTGAAATTAAATATATTGCATAAAAGAAATTAAAAAAATAAAAAAAATTAAATTAAATTGGAGAGAGTCCCAAAAAGAGACCGTGCACAGAAAACGATTAAGAATGGACTCTCTCCACTGGAAAAGTGGGAGATAACCTCATAATAGGGCTCGGCGCTATGGATGACCTTATAAATTTTATGCATGATGCTTGTACCAAAAATAGATATAATATATTATGCTTTTTATGATAATGCATGATGCTCTTATATATAAAATATTATCAAAGCAGGTAAATTAAGACTTCTTGTAAGTGCTTATTTTTTATTTTTATTTTTTTTATTAGGCAACACAAGACACTCACGCATATACGCATCCGATTTTGATTCACGCATACACGTAAGTGCTTTTTAATTCAAGTTATCCATATGTTAATGCTGATAATCGATTTTGTTTTCTTTCCAATAAAATAAAATAAAGTAAAATAAAAAAGAATGAGTGTTATAATAACTCCTAATTTTGTGTCGCCCATCATATCAATTTTTATATATAAAAAATCGGAAATTTTACTATGAAATTTCGGATTTATATATATTACCTTACTTACAATCAACATACATACACACACTTATCTTTGACAAAAACTTGTGTCAGCCGGAGGCACCGTGCGGCCGGGCCCAAAGTGTCAATCTTTATACAGAAAAGTACCAATTTATATGAATAAAAGTGTCAATCTTTAACATAATTATTTTACGAATAAAATGACAATTTTTAAAAGTGTCAATCTTTATACAGAAAAGTGTCAATCTATATGAATAAAAGTGCCATTGTTTTAGCCCGGCCACACGGTGCCTCCGGCTGACCCAAGTGTGTCCCCTTATCTTTTTGTGTATTTGTGAACATCTATATACATGTATCCAATGTTTTAGTAATTTATTTATAGTCATGCACTATCTACATCTAATTCCTCTACATTTTAATTTAAAATAGAAAATTTCTTTTTTCTAATTTAATTGTTAGGTGTTTGAGACTCTTTCTTTTTTGTCAAGTATTCCTAATATAATCTATACATGCAAGACATGCTCTGATGTTTACCATGAACATATTTAATGTGCTTACGGTTTAAATATGTCCACATTTGACGTGTCAATAATATTTACCCTAAAAAAAAAAAACTAAACCTAACCTAAAAAAATTAAACCCTAAATGAAACAGCGACATCCACGTTGGACATATTATGTATGCCAAACAATGGGCGGTAGAACGAATCTGCTATACATGCATAACTATCTATGTAATTTATTAAACATAATTATATAATATTATTCTGTAAGTGTATTTAATAAAATAAAAATTGATAGTGCAAAATAAGGTAATATAGATCTATATTTAATCAAATAGATATGGAATGTCAATTATGTGAGTCTAAATTGGTAACATAGTCCCAACTCACCTATGAAAGTGTGAAATATATAAAATGAATTGCAACATTACGAAATACCACATACAATTAATTATTTCAGATTTTCATTTGAGCGAAAAACAATTAAAGAACCATGCATTGCATTGGTTGAATTAGAAAAATTAATATTGCTCAATTATGGTCGCAGTTTTTGAGAGATTGACATAATACTGTTGGTGATCGGTCATCGATTTTAGAGTGTTTTTGTGATAGTGAGATTTATAAAAAGCTAAAAACACAAGAATTTACGTGGTTCGATCTATGGGTAGATCTACGTCCACGGAGGAAAAAGAGAATCTTTATATTGAAGTCTTTTTAGCTAGTAAGTACAGTGGCCTCCCTCCTATCTTACAAAATAGCTCTATTTATAGAGAATTGAGGTCACGGGTGATTCATGGATGCTGCTCTCGCATGTCCGTCCGTACTCTGACCATCGTAGGTGGTTGAGAAATCGTGGGGCAGTTGGCTGATTTTGTTGACTCGTTATTGGGCTTCAATCTGGGTGGGTCGAGCTGATCTGGGCCTTTGGGCCACATCCTATCACATTCCCCCCCAAAAGGTCGGAGAAGCGAGGTCATTGTAGAGAGGTGTAAATTGTCCCGTGGGATTTCGACGAAGTTGAAACTGCACACCGCCTCGTTTTGACGAGGTCGAGCTTTGAATTGCATTGTTCCATCAAAATTTAGAGTTCGCTGGAGTCGAACTGTATACCGCCTCGTTTTGACGAGGTCGAGCTTGAATTGCATTGCCCCATCGAAATTAAGATTTTGACGAAGTCGAACTGCATACCGCCTCATTTTGACGAGGTCGAGCTTGAATAGTCGTGATATGAAAAGGCACGACTGTTGGTGTCAGGGTAGGTAGGATACGTGTCGCACTTTTACTGGAGCAGGCGGAGAGGCGGGATTTGAAAAGGCGTGCCTTTGCTTATAAAAGCTTTCAGTGTACGCTAAAAAATATTTTTCCCCCTTAATCGATTTCCAATTGCAAGCGAGAGAGAAAACCCTAGACCTAAAATTCTGCAACCACCGCCGCCGTCCAGTTCAATTTCCCGGTGATTTGTAGTCGGAAAAAGACTTTGACAAGTAAGTACTTTCCCTGTAATGGATTCTTCTTCTTTTCCCCAAGTAGATACTGGTAGGGCCAGCGCACAGATTTCGCCCTCGCCGTCTAGGGTTTTTCCGGCGAGGGTTTGGCTAAATGTACATACACGCACGCTAGTTCCGCCAGCGTTTCGAGAAATTGAATTCCCGCCGCTGGTCGGGTCCAATGCCTCACTGGCATGTGCCTCGACCATGTCTGTGTCTCATATGCAGGATTTGGCTCGTCGTTTTTTATTTCCCGAGTCAGTCGAGTTGCTCCTACCTCGTGATGTCGATAGGGGTAGCTCGCCTCCCGTAGGTTTTTTTACTGTATATGAAGACTATCTTCATTTTGGTCTTCGTTTTCCTTTAAATCGTTTTTTTGCCGAGCTCTTAGAAGAGCTCCATCTGGCTTTAGGTCAGTTGTGACCTCCTTCCATCAAGCAGGTCGTTGGTTTTTGTTTGGAGGTCAGCCGCCGTGGTGGCACACCTACTGTTGATTCATTTCTTAGGTTTTTTAGACCTAAGCTTGGTCCGACGGGGTGGGCCTACCTTTCCCCTATTAGTAGGTTCAAGTTAGGGACTCCCACTAAGGTGACGAACTGGCAGAAGAAATTCTTCTTTTGCCGGTGTGAAGGCGTGCCGTTGTATTCTTGGACCACGGCCAAGTTCGTACTTCGAGACACTGGGAAACCAACCAGTGAGCTTGAAATGAGCTTGGTGAACCTCGGCCTCATTGAAAGGGATTATGCCGAGGCCGAGCTCGCAAATCACGGGTTAAGCCCGTATAACTCCGTATCCGATGTGGACTTGGGTGAGGCTCTGCTTCACTGATTTGTCCTGTGGTCTCTTTCATTTTTACTGATGTATATCTTTTTTTTTGTAGTGGATGCACAATCTATCCAGGCCGCTCTCCAGAATAGGAACAAGAGGAAGAGGCAGAAGTCCTCTGTTTCGGTGGCGGAGAAGGTGATGTCGGCGACGTCGTCAGAACGGACTGCCGACCTTGGTAGGTCGGTGTCCGTGAGTTCGCAGTTGGACGCTCCTGTCCGAAGCTCTTCTTCGCTGCAGTTGGTGGACTAACAATCTCGACGAACTTTGCTTTCGTTGGATGACGAAGTGACAATCGTCGGGAGTGGCCCAACCTTGTGCCAAGGACATGCACAGGAGATGTCGTTTCCCGAGGTAAGCGTAAAACTGTAAGTACTTGTATATGGGGATTGTAACCTCTAATAAAATTGTCCTTTGGTTTTTTGGGTTTTAGGAAGCCGAGGCGGCTTTGGATGGGCTGCAGGGCTTGGCTAACTTCAGCAGGAGTGGAGTTGCCAAGTTCCAGACAAAGGCTGCCGAAGTTGCGGCGGTAGAGGATCGGCTAATGGCCAAGATCTCTGCCGCCGAGGTCGCGGCGCAGGCAGCAGCGGAGAGGGAGGCGGCGGCTTCGGCTGCCGCCGAAGAGGCTAAGAAAAAGAATGCCAAGCTGGAGGCTGAGGTGGGTCGCCTGAAGGCCGAAATTGCCGGGATGGTGGCTGGTCAGGGAGGCGTGTTCCGAGCTGTGGTGGAACGTGTCTTCCGGTCGCAGCACTTTTCCCGGATGGCCGTTCAGTTGGCAGGTGCCCTGAGCACCCCGATCGTCTCCGCAGTGCTCGACGACATCACTGCCGACATCCCAGACTTGGACAAAACCAAGTATGGGTATGCTATTGCGACGGAGGAAGAGACACTGCAGGACTTCGTCGGGGTGCTTTTGGAGCACAGTTCCGCCATTCCGGTGGTCGAGCAGCTCACCGCGCAGAGGAGCCCGCTCAGCAAAGGGGCTATTCGGCGATGTCCCGTTGACAGGTACGAACTCCTGGAGACGGTCATTGCCGACCTACTGAAGAGGCCGGTTACAAAGACCACCGAGGAGCCTGCTCGCGACGACCTCGAGGAGCCTGAGGTCGAACCAGAGGTCGGCCTAGAAGGAGAAAATCGTGATGGAGTCAATTGACACTTTTCACGATTTTTGGCTTCTTTCCCTCTCTGTTTTTTTTTTTTTTTTTGTAGCCTTGTACTTCGTCACCATTAGGGTGGCGTTTCATTTGCCGTGTTCGGCTATAAATAAAAAAGGCTCTCTGTTAAACCTTGCTTGTATTTATTCTGTAGCCTGCCCCTGAGTTTTACGATGCTTCCCACCTTGTTAAAGAAATATCCGAGCTTCGCCGAGCTGTAGAAGTAGCCGAGCTCGATGCTTCGGGCTGGAAGAATCGAGCTGATAACATCGAGATCGAGGCCGAGGTGAAACTTCGGGCCGCTCAGGAAAAACTTGATGAGATGCATGCCAGATATATGGAGCTTGAAGACCAGTACCAACGAGCTCGGGACGACATCAAGACTTGCAAAGAGATCGTCGAGGAGCATATGGAGTACGAGACCATAATTCACCGAGCTGGGGGATCCATGATTTCCGAGACTTACGATAAGGTCAAGGAGCTCCAGGCCCGATGCCGAAGCTACAGGGAACAATATGGGAATGAATCCTGGCAGGTTAGGGGTGAGTTTGAAGAGCTCATTCGTGTGGCGAGCATTTATGAGACAGTCCTTGATCGCTTTCCGAAGTTGAAGCGACGTCTGTCTTTAGAGGCTGGATCTGCGACTTCAATTTCCTCTGATCTGGATCCGAGGTTGCTCGACCGTATTTCTAGAGAATTTTTGGAAGGTGAATCTTCGAGGTCTGCTGACCCGGACCCGAAGATTATGACACGTCATTCTCAAGAAATTTATAGTCAAGAGCGGCGATCGGTGTCTGGACGGGGCCGGGGTCGGGCGAGCCAGAATGTTCGAGGTAGAGGCCGAAGTTCGGCTTCTGGACGAGGTCGAGGCAGGTTTAGTGTAGACGATGTTTTGAACTTTAATTCCGGCAGGGATTTTGCTAGAGATTGGCTTATCTTTAGTAAGCCAAAGCCTCCGGGTTCCTCGTCTTCTTAATGTAACAATTGTACATTTATTTCCATTCAAATAAAATAGAAATTTTTGCATTTGTGTTTAAGCTTTCTATCCTTGTCTTTAACTGAGGCAGGTTCCCTTGTTTTCAACGAAGGCAGCTTTCTCATAGTCACTTCGTCTTGTGACGGAGTTTGGGCTTTCGGTCGACCACTTCGTCCAGAGATGAAGTTTTGGCTTTCAGTTAGCCACTTCGTCCGAAGATGAAGTTTAGGCTTTTTTAGGTAGCCATTTCGTCTAACGACGAAGTTTAGGCTTTCAGTTAGCCACTTCGTCCGAAGATGAAGTTTAGGCTTTTTAGGTAGCCACTTCGTCTAACGACGAAGTTTAGTCTTTCAGTTAGCCACTTCGTCCGAAGACGAAGTTTAGGCTTTTTAGGTAGCCACTTCGTCTAACGACGAAATTTAGGCTTTCAGTTAGCCACTTCGTCCGAAGACGAAGTTTAGGCTTTTTAGGTAGCCACTTCGTCTAACGACGAAGTTTAGGCTTTCAATTAGCCACTTCGTCCGAAGACGAAGTTTAGGCTTTTTAGGTAGCCACTTCGTCTAATGACGAAGTTTAGGCTTTCAGTTAGCCACTTCGTCCGAAGACGAAGTTTAGGCTTTTTAGGTAGCAACTTCGTCTTAAGACGAAGTTTTGGCTTTTGGTTCCTTATTTGTCGAATTTATCGATAGGGGTGGTCCCCTTATGCGCGTTTAGGTGTTACTCCGAGGCGGAGTTTATTTGCGTATCCTCGTCAGGATTTTGAAATCGAGATACTTAATATAAACGAGAGAGATGTGCAAAATGCATGCAAATTATTTAAACGAGTAAGTGAAAGCTAAAAAATTTTAATTGAACGAAGTCAAAATAAGATAAAATTTACCAGGACAACTCGATTCCTACGACCGAAATGAACTTGGACATCACCCTCTGTTTATACAAAGTACCTTTTCAAGTGGGTAATGTGCCATGTACGGGGTATGGGCTCACCAGATAGGTGGGCGAGCTTGTACGACCCTTTTCCGAGGACTTCTTGAACTCGGTACGGTCCTTCCCAGGTGGCTTCTAATTTGCCGAGCTTCTCCGCCCTGCTGACCTCGTTATTCCGAAGTATGAAGTCGCCTACTTGGAGCTACTGATGCTTCACCCGGCTGTTATAATACCGAGCTACTTGCTGTTTGTATCGAACTTCTTGTATGTAGGCTTGTTCTCGTTTTTCTTCTAGCAAATCCAAGTTAGTTCGAAGTCCGTCTTCGTTGTCTTGGGCCGCGAAGTTAAGCGTTCGGGGGCTCGGCAAACCGATCTCTACCGGGATCACCGCTTCGGTTCCATACACCAAGCTGTATGGTGTTTCACCGTGTGATGTCCGCGGGGTGGTTCGGTACGACCATAGGACTTGGGGTAAGTTCGCTGCCCAGTCTCCTTTGGCCTTATCCAGCCGGGTTTTTAACCCCTTGACTATCGTTCGGTTCGTAACTTCGGTTTGGCCATTTGCTTGAGGATGGGCTACCGAGGTGAACTTCTGTTGGATGTGGAGTTCGTCACACCATTCTCTGAATGTCCTATCTATGAACTGGGTTCCGTTATCTGAGACGAGGACGTGAGGTATGCCGAAACGACAAACTATGTTCTTCCAAATGAAGTTTAGGGCATTTTTACTTGTGATTCGTGCCAATGGTTCGGCTTTGACCCACTTCGTAAAGTAGTCGATTGCTACAATGAGGAACTGTAGTTGGCTGGGAGCTTTTTTCAATGGGCCGACGATGTCAATTCCCCACTGCATGAATAGCCAAGGGCTTTGCATGCTGGCCAGTTCGGTCTGTGGCAATCTCGGAACCGTCGCATGGATTTGGCACTTCGGGCATTGTTTGACGAGGTCGGTAGCGTCTTGGAACATAGTGGGCCAATAGTACCCCCACCTCATGACCTTTTTGGACAGGGCGCGGGCTCCGATGTGACTGCCACAGGAACCTTCATGGACTTCGCGCAGTGCGTAGTTCGCTTGGTTGGGCCCCACACATCTTAGGAGAGGTTGGAGGTAGGATTTTCTATACAGTATTCCCTGCTCCAGGACGTACTTCGTGGACTTGGCCAGGAGCTTCCTAGCCTCGGCCTTATCAGTTGGGAGTTCGCCATTTAACAAGTAATTGCGAAGTGGAGTCATCCAGTTCGGTCCATCTTCGTTTACTACATTGACTTCGGCGTCATCAATGCTTCGGAGCTGTACTTCTTCCACCGGAGGGATCGTTGATGATGATGCGAGTTTGCTTAGTGCGTCAGCTCGCTCATTATCTCCTCTTGGGATTCGCACCAACTCAAAGTACGAGAAGCTTTGTTGTAGGATCTTGGCCTTATGGAGGTATTTCTTCATTCGTTCTCCTTTGGCTTCGTATTTGCCTAGTATATGGTTCACTATGACTTGGGAGTCGCTGTGAACTTGAATGGCCCTTACTTGGAGAGCTTGGGCTAGACGAAGTCCAGCGATTAGAGCTTCGTACTCCACTTCGTTATTTGTGGTCAGGAAGTTAAACCGGAGTGCGTGGGTGATCTCCTTTCCTTCAGGGCTGATGAGTAAGACTCCGGCTCCGTTCCTTTGTGAACTGATGCCCCATCGACATAGACCTTCCAACAGTCTTGTGGTGGTGGCTTCGGCACTTCAGCCTTTGATTTATCCTTAGTGGGTTCAACGGATTGTTGTGCGTCCGTGAACTTGGCTTCCACTAAGAAATCAGCCAAAGATTGCCCTTTAATGGCTTGGTGAGGTACAAAGGAAATCGTGTGCTCGCCGAGTTCTACAGCCCATTTAGCGATTTGCCCGGACGCTTCTGGTTTTGTAAGCACTTGCCGAAGTGGGAGGTCGGTCAACACTTGTATCGGATGTGCGTGGAAGTACGGTCGGAGTCTCCTTGCCGCATTCACCAATGCAAGTGCGACCTTTTCCAGAGGTTGATACCTCGTCTCCGGTCCTTTTAGGGCTTGGCTTATGAAATAGACGGGTAGCTGATGACGTTTTTCTTCTCGTACCAGGACTGCACTGATTGCCTCATCCGAAGCGGCGAGGTATAGGGAGAGGTTCTCGCCCTCTTTTGGTACAGATAATGTGGGGAGATTTGCGAGGTACGTCTTTAAGCCATCGAAAGCTCCCCTGTGCTCGTCGTTCCATTCAAAGTTCGGCGCCTTCTTTAGTATTTTGAAGAATGGAAGTTGTTTTTCGGCGGCCTTGGATAGGAAACGACTTAGGGCGGCTAGGCAGCCCGTCAGTCTGTGCACGTCATGAATTGACTTCGGCGCTCGCATTTCTTGGATAGCTCGGACTTTTGATGGGTTAGCTTTTAACCCTTCGCGTGAAACCCAACACCCTAGAAATTTTCCAGACCGGACCATGAAAGTACACTTTTCTGGGTTTAATTTTAAGTTCACTTTACGAAATAGGCTAAAAACAACTTTAAGGTCGTTTATACAAGTGGCGATTTCCTTGCTCTTTACGACTATATCGTCTACATACACTTCGACAATACTACCGATGTGGTCTTCAAAAATCTTGTCGACCATCCTTTGGTATGTAGCTCCAGCATTTTTCAGCCTGAAGGGCATCTTTTTGTATGCGTAGGCGCCGAAGTCTGTGACGAAAGCGGTCTTCGGAGCGTCCTCTTCATTCATGAGGACTTGGTGGTACCCCTTGTACAGGTCTAAGAAGCTGAACACCTTGTGGCCAACAAGAGCTTCGACCTTCTTATCAATGTTGGGGAGGGGGTAGCAGTCTTTTGGGCAGTGTTTATTAAGGTCAGTGTAATCAATACACATCCTCCACCCGCCTCCTTGCTTCTTCACCATCACGGGGTTGGCCAACCAGGTCGGATATTTTACTTCGAATAAAATATCGGCCTTCTGTAGTTGGCGAACCTCGTCATGGATCACTTGATTCCTTTCAGCTGCGAAGGTTCGCTGCTTCTGCCGAACTGGTTTCACCTCAGGATCGATGTTGAGGTGATGAGTGATGACGCTTGGAGCCACCCCGGTCATGTCTAGCGGCGACCAAGCGAAGACATCTCTATACTCC
Organism: Mentha longifolia; assembly: GCA_001642375.2. Classification (NCBI taxonomy): domain Eukaryota; kingdom Viridiplantae; phylum Streptophyta; class Magnoliopsida; order Lamiales; family Lamiaceae; genus Mentha; species Mentha longifolia. The sequence continues at coordinate 27,458,338 of CM038113.1, forward strand.
CGAAGTAGCCGGATAAGTTGACTTCGGAGCTCGTTTTCGCCGACGAACCCTACTTTGACGACCTTGGCAGGGTCATCTTCATATAATGCGACGTCTTCTACTGGTTCGACGGATGGATGCGACGTCGGCTCTACCTCTTCGGGTTTCTGTAGTTGCTATGCTTGGGGGTGTTGATTCCTAATACCTCGGAGTGCGACCTGCATGCACTCCTTAGCCTGTTGCTGGTTTCCCCGAAGCGTGATCACTCCGTTTCTAGACGGAATTTTAATCGTCAGGTGGTAGGCTGAGCAAATCGCCTTCATTGCTATTAGCCAATCCCTTCCTAAGATGATGTTATAGGGGGAGCTGGCTTTTACGACGAAGAAGTGGATTATCTTCGTAGTGGACAACGGGCTCTTTCCAACTGTCACGGGCAGTGAAATTATGCCTTCCGTCATCGTCTCTTGTTGCGTGAAGTTCTTTAGCGGCATGGGTGTTGGCCTTAGACGTGCTTCTTCAATATCGAGCTTATCGAAACAGTCTTTAAAGAGCACACTCACAGAGGCCCCACTATCAATAAATATGCGGTGGACCAATTTGTTGGCCACTACGGCCTCGATTATGGTGGCATCTTGATGAGGTACCGCATGGGGAACTGGGTCGTTGCTAGAAAAGGTGACGACCTCGTCCCTTTTGAACCTTTTTTGGGTGGGTTCTTCCCGCTGTTGACTTCGGGCCTCGGCTTTCAACGATGACCTCGTCGTACCTTCGGGTAGTCCGGTGATGGCCGTGATGACTGCATCATATTGAGGCTGATCTTCATCCTCATCATCGTTGTCGTGCTTTGGCCTTTTGTCGTTTTGGGGGTACAGTTATTGCCTCCCCTGTTTTTCTTTCTCTTGCCCTTCCCTTGAGGTCGGGCCTCTTTCTGGTTGCGACTTTGGTACAGTTTAAGGGTACCGTCGCGTACCATGTGTTCTATGTCCGAGGCGAGGTCCCTGCAGTCCTCGGTTTCATGACCGTAGTCATTATGGAGCTTGCAGTATTTTTCCTTGGATCGGCGCTTCGACCCACCTCGGGATAAGGGCGGTGGCTTCTCGAACAAGTTTGAGTGAAGCTCGTATATTTCAGCCCTGGACTTTGTCAGTGGTGTATACTGACTTCGGTCTTGGTTGGGCCGAGGTCTTAAGCGGGACTCGAGAGGTCCTCGCTGTAACCTTTCGAGGGCACTTCGGCGACCTTGCCCAAGGTCGGCGCGCTCCTCTTTTTTCCTCTTATCGTTGTTTTCGGGCAGATCTGTTGCCCGCTTTTTTCGATCGGCCTCATCCACCTCCGCGAATGCATCGGCAATCCTCCATAGCTGTCTGGAGGTCGTTGGGCGTGCCTTTACAAGCTCTCTGAAGAGAGTTCCGGACTGAATGGCATTTTGGAATGCCAAGATAAGCACGTCGTCGGAGAGATGATCGACTTTAAGGCTTTCGTTATAAAAACGGGCCAGAAAATCACTGATCGTTTCTCCCCGCCCCTGCCTTAAGGTTAGGAGCAGGGCTGGGCTGATTTTTGCCTCGGCTTTTTGAAAAAAGCGGCGTTCGAAAGCGTCAAGTAGGTCGGCATACGACCCTATGCTGCAATTAGGGAGGCTATCAAACTAGCTCCTAGCGTTGTCCACTAGCAGCTCGGGGAAGACTTTACACATGTAAATATCTTCGGCCAATCCCTGGTTCATCATGTTATATTGGAACCGGGATAGGAAGTTGCTGGGGTCTTGTGACCCGTTGTAAGGCGGGATAGGAGGCACTCTATACGTCGACGGGAGGGGGGTATAGAGTATCTTATTAGTGAAGGGAGTCGAGATTCGACCGTACACGGTGAATCTTCCCTGGTAGGTGTTTCCTTCGTCACGCCGAGGTGGAATGGCGTTCTGACGAGGTGACGTTGATCCGCGCCGAGGTGAAGCGCGGTTGTTCCCACGGCGATTGTTTTGTCGCCTTTAGGGAAGTTCGGCCTCCCTGTCTCCAACGATCTGGAGACTTGGGGATCTCCTTTGTGACGGTTCGACTCCGTCTTCTCTGTTTTGACTTTGTTGTCGATGTTGACCGACGAACTTACGAAAGTCCTGCTCGTGGAGGTCCAGGTACGCCTTCAGTGCGTCTCCAAGCTCGGGTTGGAGTTCGGCGGTGCCGCGTCGGCTGCCACCCTGATCGGGCCCATCGCTGCTAGCTGAATCTCCAGACGGAACATCTTCCAGGTGGCCTTCAGGAGTTCGGCGAATGGGCTGTTGGTCACGTCAGATTTGGGAAACAGTTTTCTGAGCTTGACTAACGTCACCCTCTTCCTCGTTGACTGGAGTGTAACGCGGATTGGTGAAGGGGTCAGCTTGCTTCTGTTTTGCTTTGGCGGCGGCGGCGGCAGTGGTGGCGGAGCGGGTTGGTCTCACCATCGTATCTTTACTCAAAATGCTCTAATCGGTTTCACAAAATTCCAGTGTTTCCCACATACGGCGCCAGTGATCGGTCGTCGATTTTAGAGTGTTTTTGTGATAGTGAGATTTATAGAAAGCTAAAAACACAAGAATTTACGTGGTTCGATCTATGGGTAGATCTACGTCCACGGAGGAAAAAAAGAATCTTTATATTGAAGTCTTTTTAGCTAGTAAGTACAGTGGTCTCCCTCCTATCTTACAAAATAGTTCTATTTATAGAGAATTGAGGTCACGGGTGATTCATGGATGCTGCTCTCGCATGTCCGTTCGTACTCTGACCATCGCGGGTGGTTGAGAAATCGTGGGGCAGTCGGCTGATTTTGTTGACTCGTTATTGGGCTTCAATCTGGGTGGACCGAGCTGATCTGGGCCTTTGGGCCACATCCTGTCAGTTGGTAATTGATCATTAGTTGAATTAAAACGGTCCAAGCTCACAATTGAACATGCCTCATTTACCGATCAGAGATCTCATATAAGAACAACATCACGCGTGAGGTGTATTTTTCGTTTACGGTTATGGCAGAGCTGGTAAAAAAAATCTTTAAAGAACATATTTTATGCGATAAGATTGAAGGCAAACATAGTAATAAATGTAGTCTCAAGTGAGATATCGTCTTTGTCTTTGTTGTTACCTGGTGAAAGGACGATGCATTCCCATTTTTTTGCATGTGTTAGAAACAACACTTAAATAGTGATGATCATTTCCAAATACACGCCCCCACAACAAGTTTATCTATCATATAAAGAACAATGATCGAGTTTGAAACTCGAAAAGAAAATAATTCTACTATTGATCAGCAATTACCCCGCCAGCAACAAAATAGTTTAACACCCACCAAAAGAAATCAGTTGATGAAAAAGAATTCACAAGTAACTTCACAACAAATCTGAGAGAGAGAGGAGTTACCTCTGTAGATGGGCTGTAGGTGTGTGAACGGCGGCGACGAAGAAGGGGGCGTGGTGCGCAAACTTCGACGACGGGAGCGCAGCGTATTGATAGAAGGGTGAAATCTGATTTCTGAAAAAGGGTTTTGTTTTTCTCCCTCTTTTAAAGCCCAAGGCAATAATATTATTTATAGACATATATCTGCGGAGTAGGAGTATTAGTTAAATTATCCTATCTTTTGAGAGTATTTTGTACACAAATTTATTATCCTCTTCTCTCGTAAGAATAGTTATTAGCGTGTTAGTTTATATCTCTTGAATTGAAGCTAGGTTCCTACTTTTTATGTTTGAGTGAATGAAGAGATTAAGTACGTGTTTATCAACAATTGAGATTAATTTCGAATTACGAGCAACAACAAGCTCCCCTTGCTACGAGTTAACATCTCCTCCTGATATATGCAAAGAAGAGGAACACTACCACTCCAATGACAGAAATGTCTTAATTGGGAGCAAAAATCAATTAGAGCAAATACGGATCAGCATGTGGCAGGATTCTAACATGACTGATAACTTAGGTGACTTGCTCTGATCTGATACCAATTGAAAGTTTTGTGATCCGTGTATGTTCTTATTTCCTCAAAATAGAACAAATTTTGAAACATACATAAATAACTGTTTTATTTTATAATAATTTAGTTTAATTTTATGATTACTAGCAAGTGTAACGTGCGCTGCACGTTTTACAACTATTTTAGATTGAGTAAATTTATATTTCTAATTGATCTGAATTGATAGGTATAATGTGCAAAAAATTATGTTGTAATTTTAAGACTAATTTTGAAGAATTTAAACATTAAATCTACAATAGACTTGTTATTACTTTGATTCATGTAAAAAAAAAATATATGGGAAAATTACTTCATCCATTCTTCAAAAATTTAAAATACCTATGCCAACAATAATCAATCGAGAAAGAAATGTCTAAACATACAACTCTTCAAATGAAGCACTCAAGTTATGGAAGATATGCACAAAATATTTAATATAATGTTTGTTTTCTCAATCTTTATATAAAACATGACAATGCTAATATTGCATTAGTTTTAGCAATCATCTTTCCTTAATTTAAGTCAACTAACTCTCTCTTAATTTAGCAATATACTGGAATATTTATCATATTCATGTAGGATTAAATTTTTCATCTAATATATAATTCGTTCATGCCATGAAGACATATTTTTGATTTGTCAAACATTATTATCATATACAAATCTTACATCTTTTGTTGACTACGACCGTTTGATATATTAATTACTTTCATACTTCTTTGTGAAACTTGTGATTTTGTTAATGGAAGATTTGAATTTTAATTTAGTGAAATCTCCCCACCTCGTTCAAGCTCCCTTTCCTCAACCTGTGAAGTAAAGAAAATATTGCAAGTTAAATATAATGAGATGATATTTTCGAAATAAAGAGATAATTTACGTATCTTAATTTTTTAAGAGCAATAAAATCGATATCTTAGAAATAATTTATTTGCAACACCTCTTGAGTACTTAAAATTGAAGAAAGAAAAAAAAATAAAAATACTTAATGTGCCCGCAGATGATATGACATTAAGAGTAAAAAAATCTCAGTAGTAACAATGCAACATCGCAAAATGCTCCAACTTCAAATGTGCATTAAGATTGTCCATTTGATTAGGCCATATCATCTGCGGGTACATTTTTCAAATGATAAATAATGATAATGTTCTCATGATTTGTTTTAGCGCTTTCCTTTAATTATTATTATTATTATTATTATTATTATTATTATAAACATTGTTTGCGAACTATCAATTATAGAAAAAAAACCCTTATAGACTACATACTACATTATCATTAAAAACAATGGATTTTACCCGGTTGTCCATTAACGAGATTGTGTAGTTAGTTATATCACATTCCTTGTGAACTTTAATTAGTATCATATAGTATAAAAATATGATTTATGTTATTCAAAAGTATGACTTTAATAATATTACTACTATTTTATTATTATTATTATTATTATTTTGCGTCATGATTTATGTTATTCAAAAGTATGACTTTAATAATATTACTACTATTTTATTATTATTATTATTTTTTTTTTGCGTCGTGATTTATGTTATTCAAAAGTATAAAAATATGATTTATGTTATTCAAAAAATTAAGACGGGTTTGAGTCATGGCAAAGAAGAAATAGTGACCATTATTAATTCTGCTTACAAAATAAAAATTAAAAAAAATAAAGTGTTTGACACATTACTGAAAATACCACACAAGTGACCGTGTTTTACAAAGATTAATTAGTGCTTGATGATCAAGTGAAGTGAGGCAAGAAATGTAATTCTATATATTTAAAGGAGGGAGGGGGGGGGGGGGGGGGGGGTACGTAATTGCAAAAGAATATATATATAAATACTATTTTTGCAAATTAAACATCACTTTTAAATCTTGACAAATTAAATCACAAACATACAACATTTTGCAATATTAATACAAGCTTTAAAACTTGGCGAATTGAAACATGAACTTTCTGACGACCAAGTGCACCTCAGTTGGTAAGACACTTTTCCTCCAATCAAGAAGTCGAAGGTTCGAGTCACATCGGATGCGTGTATGTGTGTTGTGTTGCCTGATAAAAATAAAAAAAAAAAAATAAAAAAAAAAAAAACACCATGAATTTTCTAATTTTTGCAATTATAACTTTCCTAATTATGATTCTTTTGCAAAAAGTAAACAAGTGTGCTTATAAAAAAATTAAAAATAAAATTAAAAAAATTGTTGTTTGATAAATGTGGTCAGCATAAACAGTAAAAATAAAAAAATTGGGAAAATTTTAGTCGCGAAATTAGAAGTTCTATAGTAATTTTAATTCACTAAGTTTTAAAGTTCGTATTGAAATTGTAAAACATTGAAAGTTTATAATTTAATTGGCCAAGATTTAAAAGTAGGGGTGAGCACGGGTCGGTTAACCGCCCGTTTAGCACATAAAAAAACCGACCGTGCGGTTTTTAGACGGTTCGGTTAACCGTGAAAAATGATAAATAAAAATCAAAAACCGTTCATACGGTTAACCTAAAAAGCGGTTCGGTTAACCAATTATTCAACGGTTAACCATAATTAAAATATATATTTAAAATTCACGGTATGAAAAAATTCCAAATTATAAAAGATGAATATGTATAACATACAATTTAGAAAGGTATAAATCAAATGATTAAGAAAATAAAATTTTAGTTCAAAGAATAGAGTTTATGATTTTTTTAAATTAACAAAGTGACATGTGTATTGTGGAATGAAAATGAGTCTAATGTATATTTTAGAAGAAAAAAAATATTTTAATCGAAAAAAAGTTTAAGAATAGTAAAATAGAAAAAAATAACTAAATAAAACTTATACGATATATATCTAATCAATATAATTTTAATTGTTTAATACATACCGGTTCGGTCTGGTTAACCATCGGTTTTTCGACATAAAAACCAAAAACCGAACCGTTAACTCGGTTTTTGAAAATTTGAAAATTAAATCTTAACTATCAGTTCGGTTAACCGCATTTTTGAATCGGTTTCGGTTCGGTTCGGCGGGTGGTTCGGTTTTCTATGCTCACCCCTATTTAAAAGTGACATTTAATTTGTAAAAATAAAAAAAATAAAAGTTGGGCTTAAACCAATATCACGGGAAAAAAAATTTAAAAACAGAAAATTAATTAGGAGAAGCTTAGGATTAGCACGGCAACAGATTAATTCTCTCATAATTATGTTTTGGGTCGCCCCCAAAACTAGGGTGCTAATCGGTTTCCGGTAATCCGGGAGAATTGAACCGATACCGAACCGGGAACCGAAATACCGAGTACTGGATACTCCGGTTTCGGTCGGGCAAACCGGTACCAATGCACATCTATAATTCCGGGACCCGGGTAACCGGTACCGAACCGAGTACCGGTTAAAATAATAATATTTAATATTTTAATATAAATTTATATTATATAAAATTCTATAATTAATTTTGTAACTTATAACAATTAAAATTCCTAATCCCTAATTCTATATTGTTTATATTGTTGTTAAAAATCCCAAATCCCTATAACAATTAATTTTTATATTGTTGTTTGTTTGTGAAATTATGATTTTAGACTTATTTATGTTTGTGCTATTTATGTTCGTTTGTGTTAAAAATAGAGTTTAATGATTTTTTTTATGTTGAATTGTCTTGTGAATTTGTATTAGACTTTCAAAAAAAAAACAAAAAAAACATTTTGATTTTTTTTATTTATAAAAACCGGCTCCTTAAGCGGTAATCCGGTAAAACCGGAAACCGAATAACTTATCCGGTTTTGGTTCCTAAAATTCGGGAAATACTGGTACCGGGTACCCGGATTTTTAGTTCCGGACCCGAAACCGGACCGGTTAGCACCCCTACCCAAAACTCTGCATCTTTTATTTTTTGACATGGACTCACCATAAAAATATAAATAAAGAATACAAATAAAGGTGGGACCTTATCTCCACTGTACTATACTTCCTCTGTTTTTTTATTTGTCTTGTTTTATTATTTTATACTCTCTCCGGTCTTTTCAAGTTGATACACTTTCTTTTTTGGGCCGGTCTTTTCAAGTTGATATATTTTTTTATATAGCAAAAATTAGCAAATAAAGTACATAATTAGTAAAAATTAGGGCCCACTAATTGGGCCCTTATTTTTTTAATTAACACCCCTAACCCAACAATCATCACTCCTCCTATCTCTCTCTCTCTCTCTTGGAATCGATCTCTCTCTCTCTGTTCTTCATGGGTCGCCATTCTCTTTTTCGGTGGCAAGGCGCCAAATGCAGACGGTGACGTACTACCGAATAGGGATGGCCGCACTGAGCATCGTTGATGTAGTTGGTGATGGCGGAGTCGAGCTCGTCACAGATCAAGTCCAATGTGGCTCTGCTCCCACCACGCCTTCAACCGGTCCTTCACCCAGAGGCAGTGCTGAGCCGCTGCTATTGACAGCACCGCTCGATTCCTCCAACATCGACGTGGCGCCATTCGATTTCAGTACCCAAGGAAGAGAAGAACCCTGAAACCCCTAAATTTCAAAACCCCTTAATTCACACCCTACGCGCTCTGAAGGAATTGAAGGAGATTGGGAACGATGGAGGATTGAGGATGTTCATGGATCTGGGATTTCTACTGCCACTTGAGGATGGAGGATCTTGAGCTATGGAAGGTGGCGGCGGAGCTCTGGTTAGTGGAGCTGAGGTTGGCGGATGGGGCGGTGGATTTGGGAGAATCACTGTGGGGGGAACTGAGATTAGGGCTTGGTGAAATTGTGCTCTCATGGCACCATCAGATTCATTCAATGGCATAATCTGTGATTTGGTGTTTTAGGATAGAAAAACTATAATTTGTGAATACGTGTTCTGATTTTAGTTGTGTAGAGATTTATTCATGTTCTGTCTTTCTTGGTTTTCTATTTCTAATAAATTCTCGTTTTGGAGTTTCAGTTGATGGGTGTTGCCTAATCCTAACAAAATTAGTTATGCATTTATAATTTGTGAACTTGCAATTCCATTGTGAAATCAAAGAGTGCATTAGAGTTTGAAATAGGCACGAAGAAGGAACAGTGCTGGTGGAAGCATTTCTTGTTGTTTCTCTCTCCCTCTAAATTTTGAAATTTGGAAGATGAATTGAGCTAGTTTTTGTTGTGTTGAAGTTAGTTTCTTTGCCGATACATATTAGAATTTTGATGATGAAGGTTTGATATTTGGATCATTTACAATGAGAAGACACCCAAAAAAACACTAAATCAACTTAATTTCTGTGTCGAAAAGAAGTGTATCAACTTCAAAGGACCGGAGGAAGTACCATCCATATATTCAACAAACAGGATAATTCGAAAAAACGGAGGGAGTACAATATAGGAAAAAATGCATTTAAAATCGTTAACTTTGTCTGACACACTATGAAATTCGTTGACTTTCAAATTTTTTTCATAAATCGTCAACTATTTAAGTTGTTCAATTTTCCCTTAAATTAGAATTTTCCCCAAATTAAATCTGGCGTGGCTAAGATGTGGCAGCCGAGAATCTGAGCTGTAATATCCCGTCCGGCGAACAGAACGACGTCGTCTTGACTTGTAGAAATGACGTCGTTTCTTGTAAAATAAACTCGGGGGCTTCAAACCTGTTAACCCTAAATTCAAGCTTGAACCCTAAAATCTAAAATCGAATTCTCTTACTCTTCTCTCCAATCTTCTGATGAAATGTCGTCTTCGTCGATGATGAGCGATGGTTCGAGCGGCGTTTGTGCGCGGCTATTTCAATGGCTATGGTTATGGATTCGTGTGTGGTTGCAAGCTTCCGGTCAAAGTCGATACCTCTAACACTATCAAGAACCCTAATCGGCGGTATCTTCGTTACCCTAAGAGCATGGTATTTACAATTCACTGAAATGTTCTACATTAATTATAAGTTTCTCGATTTTCAGTCTACTGAAATGGTTATGATTTTTGTATGTGGAAGTTCTAATTTATGTTGTCTATGATTGAAGGTCTCCCAATGCAAGTTTTTCTTGTGGCTTGACCCTGATCCTAAAGCCGAATTTGCTGGGGAGTGGTGGAACATGAAAATGTGGTTTGGTGAGTGTGCAAAACTAAGAGCTGGCAATGAGGTTTGTATGAAGACAATAAGGGATCTTGAAGTTAAACAAGATGAAATGAAGACTGTGAAAAAGAAGATGAAGAAAGAGTTGCTCTTTCTCCGCATTTTGTGCTGCGTTTTGTTCACAGTTTTGCTTTCAAACAAACTAGGCTAATATGTATAGGAAATGCAGGGATTGTTTTAGTTGTTGTTGTGGTATTTTCTATGATTATAAGCAATGCAAGGATTGTTGTTGTAACTTGAATTTTGATGAATTCCCAGTTGGAGTAATATAAGTTGAACTTTGCTTCCATTTCATTGGTGTGTGGTGAGAAATGCAGGGATTGTTTTAGTTGTTGTTGTGGTTTAGGGTATGATTATAAGCAATGCAAGTCTTGTTGTTGTAACTTGAATTTTAATAAATTCCCAGTTGGAGTAATATAAGTGGAACTTTGCTTCCATTTCATGGGTGTGTGATATCATTTGTGTGTGGTAATACTATCAGATTCTGGTTTTTGTGCACTGGTGATTAAAAACTCTTTATTTGAGGAGTACGATAGATAATACTGATCAACCAACAACTGTCATGATATGAAGATTCCATTTCAACACCAACTTTAAACACATACATCTAAAACAAAAGTTGTACAATCTGGAAAATGCTTTGTAATAAGATGATAATAAGTTCAAATCCATATTCCCAAATCTTAGCATTCAAATCCTGACAGGCTTACACAGACTTCCTTATAAGCAGTTCCAATCCATAGTTCAAAAGATGAAAATATGGTGAGATTACACAGAAATTATTTTTTCAAAACAGAATTCACAATCAACTTGAAGTTGTTTCTAAGACTAGGGGGCTTGGCTTTCTTGGGTTGGAGCTGCATTCCTTGCATTACCACTGGTTGAATGGCCACCTCTTCTCACTCTTTTCTTACCCCTCCCCCTAGTTGAAGCACTTGCAACTGGAGGTCCATCAACTAGAATCCCATTCAGCCATGCATTCCCACTGACTTCTGACTGAAGGATACCAAAGCCTGCACTACCCACTGTATTTTCTCTCTGCAGAACTCTTCTCTGTGCATCCGTTAGTGTAGGGTTGGATGATCCAGCTTCATTGGTAGGATTCTTTCTCGGCCTCCCTCTTTTTCCCTGTTAAACAAATAACACATATTATATGAAGGAACAACTTCATCAGTAAGTATTCATAAAGAAAGTAAAACTAAAGAAACCAAAATCAGATATTAAATGCAGTTTACCTTCACAGGCTTTTCAACTATCTCATTCTTGCAATTTTTCTTATTATGGCCTATTTGGTTACAGTTTGAACATTTGATTTGAACTCCAAGCTTCCTCAGCCGGTTAGGTTTCTTAGGATCCCTCTCATCTCTCTCATTCTTTCTGTTCTTTTTAGGTCTCCCGGGCATAACTTGCACAACTGGTGGCTGCACTGGGTATCCATCTGCCTTGGGCCACATTTGCTCTCCATTAAGTGCTCCTAGACTGAATGAGTATGTCCTTTTGTAGGTCTCAACTGTGAAATAGTCACTCACATAGTCTGCAACATCATGTTTCATGTAATGGATTGCCCCTAGTGCATGAATACATGGTAGTCCAGTGATGTCCCAACTTCTACATGTGCATGTTTTACTGTCTAAGTTAACAGCAAACATTTCTCTCTGTGTTTAACCTCAAACACTCCATAGAGACCTGGATTAGCAATACACCTCCTACTAAATTGCTTCAACTCCTCTAATTTCTCTCTGATCTTAGGGCACAATCTATCAGTCACCCTATTTATCTTCTCCATCTTCAGATACTGTCTCTGCCTAAGATGACTTCTGATATCTTCTAGCATATGTATTATGTGCTTACTCCTAGCCTTCACTATGGTTCCATTAAAAGTCTCACTGATATTATTTGTAACTGCATCACTAACAGGCATAGTGGAGAAGAATGTCTTACAAATTTTGCTGGGGTTCCTTGCAATGAAATCTTCATGAGCAGCCTGATTTTCAGCCTACATCTCCTCCATTGCCACATCAAACTCCTGTTGGTAAGTGCTTCTCACTAGCCCCAGTGAACCGTTTCTTCCAATTTTTGTAAACATGCCGAGCACAATTCCTGTGCTCAGCATAGGGTGCAAGATTCCTCACAGCATTCACTAGTCCCTACATGAGAAAAGCCAATCACTAGTCAGATTCAAGCATGAAATGAAACAGAAATGAGAAATAAACAAAGTTGTTGCTAACCTTCTGTTGATCACTCATGAAAGTGACTCCATTTCCATCCCTTATACCAAGCTCTTCAAGCAGTATTTGTAAGAACCAGGTCCAATTTTCTTAATTTTCATTACCCACAACCCCCCAAGCAATATGATACATTTGATTGTTTGCATCCCTTGCTATTGCACACAAGAGCTGACCACCTAGATGAGTCTTCAAATGACAACCATCTAACCCAATGATCCACCTACACCCAGCCATAAACCCCTTCTTCAATGCACTAAACCCAATGTAAATTCCTTTGAAGACTGCCTCATCCCCAAGCATTAGCTCAAACCTCCCCTCTCTATCCACCCTTACCAACTCAGCCACATAGTTTCTAAGAACTGCATAGTGATGCTTAACTGTTCCTCTAAGCAACTCAAGAGCATGTGCTTTAGCTCTATATAGTCTACCTCTAGATGGCTGCACTCCAAACTTCATGTTACTGTCTTCTAGGAACTCACTAATACCCATTTCAGGCCTCACTCTAAAATCATCTATATATTGCTTAGCAATCCACTTATAGTTTGCCTGCTTGTTATGGACATCAAAAGGGCAGGTGTGCTTCTCACCAATGGACCTAATGACAAAGGTATTTTCACTTGTCATCATGCTACCCCAACATTTCCATGGACATAGATCCTTGCATTTAGCTTGCATTTGAGATTTACTGCATCTTTTAAAAGTAATTGGGTGGCCATTCATAATAGCCCAAGTTCTCAAAGCAGGCCTACACTGAAATCCAGTTGTAAACCTCATACCTAGAACTACATTCATATCCTTATGATTACACCTAGGATCATAGTACATTTTTTTTGACCTCCTAAAATGAGAATCCCCCTCATCACCTGTAGAATCATCCATCACCTCATCAGACAAATAATAGTCAGATTCTACATGACTTAGTTCTTCTTCCTCTAAGACAAACTTAGGTTTCAGAGCACTCAAATGTTCTTGTTCATCTTCATCTTCTAATACCCCTTGCCATTTCCATTGCCTTAAGTTTTCTACAGCCTCTCTGTATTTTATCATCCTCTCCCTCACTACCCAAGTTCACATCTTCACCATCACTGTGATCACTATTGTTACCCATTTCTCTCACCCTCATTGCCTGCATCCTCACTCTCATTACCCTCATATTCCCAGCTACTCACATCTTCCTCACTAACATAGTTAACATCAACCTTCTGCTGCACAGACTTACCCTTTTCCTCCCCCCTATTCATACTTTCTTTATCACCTAATCCACTTGTATCCCCTTCCCCTTTCTTCTTCCCTCCATCAACATAAATACCTATAACTTTACACTTTGTAGACAAATGAGCAAGCATCTCACTAACAACTTTATCATCACTTAAGTCTTCGAAAAAAGGGGTATTAGGAACTTTATAAGCAATGCATTTCCATCTTTCATAACCTAAGTCCTGAATGGCACCCTCTACATCAAAATAACCAAACATATCACTATCAAAGTTATGCTTGCCTTCAAGTTCCCCTCCTATATAAAACCTTACTCCACTAATTTCTACGAATTTACTTCCAGGTGTACGTACAAAGAGAAAATTATACTGCAAAATTAAAAAACACATATTTCAGCAATCATAGATCACGAAACTAACATTTCAAACCCTAATTCTGTACTATAAACCATAAATCAAAGAATATTCGAACATATAATATTCAATTCACTCATCCACACAAAACCCTAAAATCGAAAAACTAACCCTAAAAATCATTCTCAACCTAAACATGACACATAAATCCAAGGGAAAAGCAATAAATTAGGGAGAAAAAGACATATCTGTGGACCACCATTTCGCATTCAATGAAATCTGGACCACCGAAGCCGCTTCTCCTCACAGCAGTCGTCTTTATCGCGTGCTCACTCTCAGAAATAAATGTCGCCGTCAGCCTTCAACGGTTGCTTCAGCTTCAGAAGAATGGTGGAGCAGTGGAGAGTGTTTTCTTTTTGCGCGGGTGAGCTGAAGTAGGAAGGGGGGAAGGGGAATTTGTTTCTATTTTGAAGAGAAACGACGTCGTTTGTGCCACGTCATCTAAAACGATGACGTTTCGGTATCTATCTGGCTTTCTTAATTAAATAAAATGCGACGTGTAATATTCGATTGCCACGTAGCTAGGACAACTTAGCTTTCCGGTCGCCGGATTTCTAATTTAAGGGAAAATTGAACAACTTAAATAGTTGACGATTTATGAAAAAAATTGAAAGTTAACGAATTTCATAGTATGTCAGACAAAGTTAACAATTTTAAATGCATTTTTTCCTACAATATACTATAAATTGTACTCTCCCCGTCTCGCTACGTTAGTCCCATAAATATAATATATGTAAGGTACTCACTCTGTTCCATTTAAATAGATACATTTGGTTTGAGCACAAATATTAAGGGAAAATGGAATATATGGCTACAATCAATTCGAAGGAGATAGGATTAATTGTAGCCACATATTTTTTGCTAAAAAAAGAAATGTAACTAATAAATGGGACAGACTAAAATAGCAAACGTAGCTATTTAAAGGGGATGAAGAGAATATAAAATATTGCCCTAAAACTGATAAAATGGGATATAAGGAATACAAATCAATTATATTTTTCTTAAAGTTCTTACCGATTAAACCGGAACTAAGTTTTTTGGAATGTAGAGAGTATTTAATACTACATTCATCTCATATAGTTAGTCTCTTTTGCTTTATTGAGTTTTCTAGCACGTATTTCCATCGAAATCTAGTACGAGTTTTAAAATACTTCAAAATTACATTTTAAAACGCGTACTAAGTTTCGGTGGAAACACGTGCTAGAAAAATCAATAAAGCAAAAAATACTAATTATATGGGATTGACGTAGTACTAATATGTGAGCAAAGATATATTACACGCGTAAAGCACATAGGACGTTCACAAACCATTTCAAACATTCCTTTTCCTGCTTTTTAAACCACTTGCAAGAAAGCACCTGCTTTTTTTACTTCTTAATATTCTCTCTCTCTCTCTCCCTTCTCCACTCCCATCCCATCCATGGATTCAACAGCTGCTCAATGGCCTCCTCAGGTACACAGATCCATCACCTTTTCCTCTCTCCATTAATGAGCCCTTTGTTTTCAGCTTTACTTCTCATGCTTTAAATTTTTTGGAGGAAAAAAAAAGTATGATATATATATATATATATATGTATATATTGTATAGTTTAGCATATACACATAATCATCATACATAAAATTTCCACCTTTATTGCACTCCACTTTCCATCTTCTGCTCAATGGCAAAGGCCTCCAAAAAAGATTATATTTGTTATTTATCAAATCTTTCTTTTCTTTGTGATCTCCCCAAAAGTCCATTTTTCATTTTCTTGATCTCCAACTTTTGATGCAATTCTCTCAATAATACTAATAATAATAAAGATAATATTTGTATTTTTATATGATAAAATTTAGGATATAGTGGTGAAGCCAATGGAGGAGATGGTGAAGTACCCTAAAGGAGGGTCGGTTGAGAGAAAGATTAGACCTCAAAAGGAGCAAATTCTCAATTGTCCTCGTTGCAATTCCACCAACACTAAATTCTGCTACTACAACAACTACAGCCTCTCTCAACCCAGATACTTCTGCAAAACATGCAGAAGGTACTGGACTGAGGGAGGCTCCCTCCGGAATATTCCGGTGGGTGGCGGCTCGAGGAAGAACAAGCGTCCCTCCCCTTCTTCTTCCTCGCCCGCCGCCGTCTCGAGTAGTCCTTCCAAGAGGCTCCCGGATTTGGTGCCGCCTCCCCAAAACCCTAATAAGGTTTTCGACTCGTCTCAAGATCTCAACCTGGGCTTCCCCCTCCACCACCACCACCGCGAGTTCAAGGACATGATCGGCCTCCCCTCCTTCGACGGCGGGGCCGTCTCCTCCTCCTCGCCGCTCGAGCTGCTCACGGGGCTCGCCGCCACGTCGAGGGCGTTCATGCCTTCGGCGGCGCTGTACTCATCGTCGTCGTCGGGGTTGGGGTTTCAGCTGCCGGAGTTCAAGCCTTCTTCTCTCGGCTTCTCGCTTGATGGGCTTGGCAGCGGCGTTGCCAGTGGCTATGGAAGCTTCCAAGGGGTGGAGGAATCGAATGGGAAGCTCCTGTTTCCGTTTGAAGATCTGAAGCAGGTTTCCAACAATGGTGAAGAAAGTCGAGATCAGAATGGAGATCATCATAATTCGACTGGTTATTGGAATGGAGTTATAGGAGGAGGATCATGGTAAATTTAAATTAAAAAAAATAATAACCACTTATATTATATATATATCAAGGAATTATTATTTTTCTATTTTGATTTTTATATATTTTTCAGTATATTGATTTTTCTTTTGTGGGGTGGTGGATGACTTGTTTGAGGGAAAAAAAAAAAAAACTGACTTATATATATATATAGAGTGTTTATGGGTTATAAATATTAGTAGTAATTATCTTTGGTATGGTTTTGTTATATAATTAATTAAGGATATATAAATGTTGGAGTTAGAAGCTTGCTTTTTTTAGAAATGGCTTCAGGTATAGTGATAGAAGAGGAGAGATGAAGAAGTGGATTGGCCTTGGTTTTTGAAGGGCAATTACCCATCCATGCATTAATTTCAGCTGGACTATGAGGTTAATTATTATACTTTAGTTTATTCTTCTATCAACACCATGAAAATATTGAAGTCTCATTTTATTAGTATGATTGTATAACTTATAACTCATCTTCTTATTCAGCTTTTCTCTCATGGATAATTCATGACCTCATCTATTTCTCTCTTTTAATTTCTCTGCAACTATTGCTCATCATTCTCTTACTCACACTCGCACACTTTTTCTCTTTTAAATTTTTACAGTTTCTATAAATTAAAAAAGTGTGTGTGTGTGTGTGTGTGTGTTTGTAAGTATGAGAATCTTGAATAAAGAAATGGTCTGGTCTAAGCTAATTAGAGGTTGTAGTTTGTACACCTGCTTCTTCAAGAAAAAGAAAAAAAAGAAGAAAAAGAAAAAGAAAAAGGAGATTTACCAACTACTACTAGCTAGTATATCCAAACAGCCATCAACTGTGTGAATTGAGAAAGACTTATTCAATTCATTCACATGATATTATATATGCATACATATATATACATGTGTATATATTCATACAACTCTGCAACAAGTACATGAAGTTGAAGTTGTTTTTCAAGGTGGTGATGATAGAGTTTCCCATGCTATGTTGGCTTTTTTTCTCTCTGGTCTTGAAAGATCTGAGAAACCCTAGTCACTTTTAGTCATTATGGACCCCACAAACATTCCCCTAGACAAGTGTGCTGCTGAGGAATAATCCCTCCCTCCTCTCCCACTATTAGATCTACACCCAATATAAATTAATTAGTTTATAGTAAAACAAATACTATACCCTTCAAATAAAAAATAAAAAATAAAAAACTATATCAGTATAGATATTCATGTCATGTTATTTGCTGTAATCCACTATATGTGGAGGATGGGGGCATAATCACCACCCAAATTGTGAAGCTCCACCACTCATGGATGAGATTATTTTTGCATGATTTCAATTTTTTAATTATTTTTATTTTTTAAATAAATATCCAACTATGATTTCTTACTGTTTTAGGTAGTTAGATGATGATACCTAAAAACTGAAAGATAGTGCAGTGCTGAGTCATTTTCCTTTCTAGGGTTTTTACTTGTGGCCTTTGTTCAGTGAATGAATTCAACCCAAAACTATTTATATATATATGTTTTTGCGTTTGTTATTTAATTTACTTTTGTATAATCGCAAACAAAACCATAACTTACATTTTAGTGCAGTTTTAACATCGTTATATGGTATTGGATACCAAAAATGACCTAAATGTTAATGCCAGCAAAACGGCTCTTCACCAGGTCTTTTTTATTTTAAATATTTATAAAATTTGCCAATTCGCCAATTGTAGAATAAAAAACACATGAAGATTTATTTTTTGAATATAAAATAGTGAAGAATTAATTCGCCACTATTCGTCACCCGCAAAGTGTAGCTACGTGAAAAAGTAATCTAGCTTGATAGACTTCGGAAATGAGCTACAAAGCAATATTATTGTACATAAAAGCCTTATTATATTAGTCTTATTTTATTATTTTATATATTACATATATTCAAGAAATAAGACTAACATAACAGGAGGAAGTGAGTATTAGGTACCTAAGCCACCAAAAAATATAATATATGGATTTTTTATTTTATTTTTTGCAAATATAATATATGGATTAATTTAGTTGCAGTAACAAATGTAAAAACCAACAAATATAAGCATACTACCCCTCAGATTCCAATTTTCCATTTTAAGTGTCCCTAACCATCAAAATAAAGTGAGTAAAATATTATTACTCCTTCCCTCACACCCCATTTGGTATATGAACATTTAAAATGAGTGGTATAAAATAAGGAGTATATAAATAGGACAAATAGAGTGAGACATAGTATTTCTATCCCTAATCATTGTGTAGAAAAATAATCTACAATAGTGATTGGGGTAAATATGATAGTTTGAGATAATTTATGCACTAAACTGTGAAAATCTAACATTTATTCGGGGCAAGATTTTTAACGAGCTGAGAAGTGAGAAGGAACCGAGGGGAGTATTTGTAAATTGTAAGATCACTCACCTTAAAATGACAACGAACAACACTAATTATGTATCAGTATAAAGCAAAAAATCAGGAGTAATAGTTGTTTACGAGAGAGAGAGGGGAGATTTCCGTACTATTTTATCGTTTAGAGGATTGTATGTGCTCGTTCCTTTGTTTGTGCAATATAGCGGCCATTACTAAACATAACACGACTATGCAACTACTCTCCCATGTGCAGAGACTCTCATCGTTTCTCTCTCTCTCTCTCTCACTCACTAACCAACACACACAATTAATCCATTCATATTCCTTCGTTATTTGCCGTAGATCTCCCCAAAAAAAAAAAAAAAAAAAAAAAAAAAAAAAAAGAAGAAGAAGACGAAGACGAAGAATTCAGTATCATGAGGATGAATGATCCCCTACTCTATATTTAAGTAAAAGTATTATAATTGTACTAATGATGTGATGTAAATCTCACCCAAACACAAGATTACTCTAATACTATCACAACTCATGTTTTGTCCCAAAATTTATGAATCCTTAAATTAATCTCATCCATCAAAATAAATGCATCTAAATGAAAAAGTTTTTGACGTAACACTGTCGCATCAACTAACCGTAAGCGTACACACACAGTAAGTAGGGGAACACCTCCGTTGTTCTGAAGTAAAAGAACAAGAGTCCATTACTTGAGAATTTAGATGTACCACTTCATACAAGTGATTCTCAAATCAGATTACTTGTCTTCACTTAAAAGCTACTCACACTGCACCCAAACACATCATCATTCCATTTTGGGTCCAATAATAACAAGTGCTCACTATATATTAATGATATATATCATAACATTCTATCTATTTAAATAAAATATCCCCGGTACAAGTCATATCATATATGTGCATGCATTGTTGAAAAGTTCAACCCAATTTGAGTACAATTATATAAATCAGATACAGAATCGGAATAAAAATCATAATCCATTCTCAGTCATAACACCAACCACTACGGCATCTGAATGAAATCATTTCTACAAATGGTAGGAAAAGTATACGTTCAATTAAAATAGAGACTGATTCATGATCTAGTACCTAACCACCAATCAATAGCGTCCACCAAGTCCTGATTCACCAAAACAAGCACATAATTATGTGCTAAAGTATTGTTTTTCCCGTAGTTTCCATTCAAACAAAATAATCCTTGATTATCCTAATTATACAAGTATATAATGAAGTATCGCGATTTCAAAAGTATCGAATGTTCTCTGAGACAAAAGTAGGACCCCAGAAAACTTCAGTGGAAGCCAAAGTCTCCAGAACCACGATTTCTAAACAACATTTGCCCCCACGACTAATACCAACCCCAAACTTGATGGAAACATCAATCGACTTAATAAGGATAAGACATAGCACTAGTGATCCTTTTGTCTCGACAAAAGTATGGTACTTGAGCATATGCATCTATGATATAAAGTAGAATAGAATTGTGCAGCGAATGTCACAACTTCAAAAAGAGTTCCATATAGATAGTATCCAGCTTCTAAGGGGTTTATGAATTGATAGAATCATAGAGATGACGAAGTTGAAGATGAACCTTTACACGGATATTTAACAGACACAAGTTCATTGATCGGCGTTTATTCCAAAGATACGGACTTTATGCATGTGTGGGAACTTGGCAATAACCAGAACAAAAACAGCTAGAGTGTTGAAGAAAAGCATAGGATGTTGATAATCAGTTGTATGGGAAGCTATCAAGTACCTGAAAAAGAAAGGATATATAAAAAAGATGAGTCAATTTCCATCTGTAAGAATATGTTTGGACTTTAAGTCGATCCAAAATGCACCAAAAACTAATAGAGTCCATTTTGTTTAGCCAGATAAGGGACTCTTTCATGTAAAAAGTTATCCCATTTTAAGTCCCATTTCTTTGAAAACTAATGCATCCAAACAGGTTGTGCTCAAGAGAAAAAGCCCTTGGAAAAAGTAAAAGTAGAGCACAAGGATAAAGAAAAGCCATGCAATAGCACAAAAAAAGGTAATCTTCGAAGTTGGCATTAGAATATGAAAAGTCAAACGACTCGTAAAACTTAAAGTACTTCTGAAAAGATTAGAAGAAAATGTCATTCAAAGTGGTCAGATCCAATTTAGGAGATGAATGGCAAAGCAAAAATCTCAAAAGAGAAAAAATAATGATAAGAAAAATAGAAAAGCATTCACTGACATAAAGAATGTTTGTAGTATCTCATGACTTCAGCCTATCTTCAAAGCATAAATTGCACACTTTCAAAAAAAATTAGAAATAAAATATTAATCAATAAAAGAACTATAATTAAAAGTTCATCATGATATGTTTGGACTTATTTTCACCAAAGCATACTTTTCAAACTACACAAAAGAAACAAAAATAAATAACAAGCTACAGCTCGCATAATACTACCAAACTTGTAGAGATTTAGTATACATGTAAACTCAAGGTCAAATGATTAGGCACTATGCGAACTTTGAAAACGGTGTTAAAATAATAGAGCCAGGCTGCTTACAGTTAATAGATTACAAACGTATATGACTTCGTAGAAAGTCAGTTAAGATGAAGTGACAAAGATGAAAATAGAAACCACAACATAATACAAAGTTTGATTACAAGAATTGATAGCTTAAAGCACAGAGTAAAACCAAAAATATGAGAAATACTTCAAACTCTGCCAAAATTGTGAACATATAATACTGGTCCAGATAACAAAAGTATCAGAAGCAAATAAAGTTAGTTGTCTACTTTAAATATATTCAGCCTGAAAAGGAGAAATTTGATAAGCTATAAGAAAACTGCAATGAAAGTACATGATATTTGAATAATAAAATTACAGTGATGTTGTTAATTTCTCAGAAACAGCGAATCTACCAAGCTGCAGGCCCATAAAGAGCACTCCAAAGAAAATTCTACATTGTTGTTGATTGCAGGACACACAATGCATATGTAACTCTAAGAGGACTTATGCTTTTCATTTATCTTTGCATCACAAGTGGGGAAGGGAGGAGGGAAGATATTAGCCATTCCCAAGGGGAAGAGGAAACTGAAAATCACTTTATGGCTAATATAGACAAGTAGAAGCAAATAAATATTTTAAAGATTATCTATTATCAATATGTTTGACTTACTGAAAGGAAAACATAGGAATAGTACTAACCTCAGAAAGAAATTATCAAGGTATTTACTCTTACTTCATGCATTTATCAGAAATAATTGAAACTGTGCTTTAGTTAGGTTTCAGATCCCCTCCCATTTTTTAACCACCACTCTTACTCTAAAACATTCATTTCTATCCATCCCAGATATAAAGATTTCAGCTTAAAGATTTCTTCTTAATGAGAGAAGATGTGCTCACAAGATTCTGATATTGACATTGATATCTCATTATAAGGTACTCAAACTGATCCATATACAACAAAAAGTTACAACAAAGCACTCTACAAGAAAAATAAGGAGTGAATAATCAGCGATGCACAAAATCTAAGATAAAATTAATAAAAGATTAAAAGAAGGCTTACAGAACTACAGGAACGACTGTCAAGAACTTCCTATTATGAGTGAGTTGTTTGCCATTATCTATCTGCTCCCACCAAGTCAACCTATTGTAGATACCCTGATCTTCTGCAAATGGAGTTCCCTTTTTCCAGTGAAAAAATTGATATGTCACCTGAACATAATCTCAAAAGTATTACTCCCATTGACAAAAGCACTTTTAAATGCATAAAGCTCCAAAAGCACTAATTAACCTTCTAGATCAGCATCCATTTTCACCAACATTCTTTTAATAGGGCATAACTGGGCATGATACTGTACGTTTCTACCAGGGGTGGTATGATTTTAAAAGCAACATGGAACTTTGTGTCAATCAAAACGCTAACAAGGTTCAACCATGGAAAGAAGGATACCGTCGTACTTGTTCAACCAATTAATGAAACACATTTCTCATCAGAAACTGAACAATAAGCCTACTAGATAAACTTTATGTGTGCAAGAAGGCAAGAAGCAGATCTGCCTTTTGACTGAAAATTGTTGCCTTTTTTGCAATAATATGAACAGTAAAAAACTAACATGGGATCGCATACGCTTTTTTCTGTTTGAAAGACTTTGTTTCCAGTTTTAGCCGACAAACAATGAACATAATTACTGTAAGGGTATAAGATTACAAAGTAAAGATAAAATCAAGTGAGTTCCTCAGTGCTCAGCAGAAATTAGATATACTGATACAATATGTTGATTGAACTCGTATATCAGTGCAAATGATACCTGTAGGAATCATTTCATACAGAGTTTTGATTTGGTTTCCACAATTATATGAAGGAGGGGAGGCTTTTGTGAGCAGAAAGAAGGTGAACACGCATAAGAAGTATTGCTCGATTTGGAGATGATAGCTTCTACACTTCGCATTATTGACACTAAGAGACCTATCATATTTCAACACAATCTCTCCTATCAAGATGAAGAGTGACCAAAATTGAATAAGCATATTAATTATCAAAGCAACAACTCCCTCAGACTCAACTTTCAAATCACAGAGAATTAAGAAAACTTCAACCAACAAAATGGAATCCGCATTTACATTGCACAAAGTACAATATCGGATCGATGGATTAATACAATATCAAATTCCATCACCTAATCGATAACGGATCACACTCAGAACCGATAACCGATTGAAAAGGCTAAGAACAATCACCGAAAAAACAGAATCAGCAGATGATTAATACATGCATGAAGAGAAGGAGACATGAAGAAGCGTACGAGGAAATGAGCGAGATGAACGACGGTCCAGGCCATGCCGGAAGAGCAGTTGAAGACGGAGAGGACAATTAGCCATGAGAAGAATAGTATGAGGATATAGGAGCTCCAGACGCCGGGGTAGGTGAACCACTCCGTATTCCGGTTCAGATCCGTCGTCGGCGCCGCCCGCACGTACAAATTCGCCATACGCCCCCTCCCAATTTCTTCCAATTCTACTCACCAGTTTTCCTATTTCAATCAATTGATGCTAGGACTTGACGAATTACGCCGAAACGCGTTCAATGCAATTGATATTCGCTCTTTTTCTTACTGATTTTGATTTTAATTTTGATTTTGATTTTTTTTTTTTTTTTTTTTTTTTGTTTGGAGGAGGGGGAGGGGGGTCAAATGTGTTGGCTTTTCTGGAGGCGATGGCAAATATGTTTAGGAAGAAGTGGGCCCGGGACGTTACCCATAGATGCGGTTAATTTTAACTCTTGACAAAATATACCGGTCCGGCTCTACATTGCCGTGGTATCTTAATCCGGGTCGCACTTGACTCGATCCGATCCACATTTTAAATTAACTTTTTTCAACACTTTGTTTTAAATAAAAGTGTTAACCTAAATCTACATTTTTTTATAATAACTTGATATTATGATTTTATAATTTTGGTTATTTATTCTATACGTCTTATAAGCGATTAAATCATCTTCTATCGTTCACGATATAAGATATTTATTATTTTTATATTTTTTAATGTAGTGTCATTTTCGGTAAATAAAAGTGTCGTGTCAATTATGTGATGATCAAATATTCAATTTTATCAACTTGGTATTATAATGATTTAATATTGTGGTTATTTATATAAATTTTATGTATGAGTAATAAACGCATATTCTACCCTTCACAATATAAAATACTATAGTATTCATTATTCTCCTTTTTTTTTATAAAAGTATCAATTATGATTCAGCAGCACCATGTGATCGGACTGTCAGGAGTGCGCCCCTTAATGTTTTAATTGGTATATATATATATAGTTTGGTTCATATGTTAATAAATCCTGGTGTGTTAAATAGGAATAAATCTGGACTATTGATCTTAATCAAATCTATGGTTGTCATTGATTTAAGCATAGTTTCAAGGTACAATAAGCATGATTTCATTTAAGCATGAATTGGTACATTTAAAAGCACAATTATATAATAAGCATAATTTTATGCACGTTTAAGCATAGTTTTGTATACCTTTAAGCATTTTTAACATTTTAACACACCAGAATTTATTAACACACGAACCGTTCCCTATATATATATGTATGTATGTGTGTGTGTGTGTGTGTGTGTGTGTGGGTGTAGGTAATGTCTCTACACTGCTACTTCCGAATACCGAACTTTAGCTAACTTGATAACCGGTATAGTTTGGTTGCAAGCCTTGTGTAACGAGTTAAAAGTAGGGCTGAGCATAAGAAACCGAAAAACCGAACCAACCGACTATCCAGACCGAATCCGATCCGAAAATATGGGTAACCGAACTGTATAGTTCGGTTTTTATTTCTAATTTTTAAAACCCGACTCTAACGGTTCGGTTTTGATTTCTATGCCTAAAAAACTGGCGGTTAACCGAACCGGTACTAATTAAATAAATATATAATTTTATATATATACATATATATATTATATTATATTATATTATATTATATTAGATATTACTAATAAAGTTTGAGAGAAGATCACTCGATTCTGAGTATTGATGGAGCCAAAAGTTAATAAGCAATTGAAGGTAGCTCGATTGTTAGTTTAAGTTATTGCAAAGCTTATTCTATTAGGATTATGCAATTTAATTTTATTATTTTTTAATTTTTGTAAATCATATATATTGCATGTATATTCTAAGATATGAATTCTTTCGAATTTTCCTATTATGAACTATAGAAAATAGAATATTTCTTTTATTTATGGTTAACCATTAGATAAACGGTTAACCGGTCCTGATTTTTAGGTTAACCGCTTTCATGGTTTTTGGTCTTTATTCTTTAATTTATAACGGTTAACCGACCCGATTAAAAACCGCATGGTCGGTTTTTTTAAGTGTAAAATGGTCAGTTAACTGACCCGTGCTCACCCCTAGTTAAAAGTTACTGTCAAAGGTCCTCATAGCTGTGTGGTACAACAATTCAATGCAACATATCATAGCTTCAAATTATATTTTTCACGTAATAATAAAATATATTGAGGCGAATACTCCCCATGTGAGAGAAAAAATCTTGGATAAAACGGTTGATGTGAGACATGTGCCAACATAAGATCAAATTGCAAATATTTTCTCTAAACCGTTGGCTAAAGCTCATTTTCTTTATCTTAGAGATAAACTGCAATTGAAGATGCTGCTGATCCTGGACAAAATTAAGTTGTTGGGGTGTATTAGAATACAGTTCTTTTAAATATTCTTAATAATGTTTCTCAAGTCATAGTTGTTAATTGTTGTAGTTAATAATTAGGTAGATCAAAGTCAATATTCTAAACTCAACAAATATATTAGATAAGTTAATAAAGACTTCATAAAATCAAATATAAAAGTATGAGGATTATGAGTTGAGAACGAAAGAAATGAACTTCCATCCTTCTTTTTTTTTAGAGAGAGAGAACCAACTTTGCATTACTTAGTCAACATCAAAAACATAGTTGGAGTTGCGCCTCTGCGCTATATAGGAAGTGAACATATCAGCTAGGCTAAAATCTGGTCTACGCGCAAGCCTAGCAATTTGGTGAGTAGTAACATTCTTATCTCTTCCAACCCATCGAAAGACAATGCGATCACACGCCTTTGCAGCATTAAGAATATCACCGATGATAGCACCTAAAGGAGATCTAGGAATAATCCCTTTGTTGAGAGTAGACTTTAGATTTTTGTTATCAAGTTCGACCACAAGTGCTTGGATTCCCTCATTGCCAACAACTTTAATGCCCTCAAGACAAGCAAGGCCCTCAGCCAATTCCACATCGAAGCAAGATGGGAGAAATTTCACCACGATGTGAAGTGGTTCACCTAGTATGATCATGGAAGATACCGCTGATACCTGCAGAGCCATCAGAATTTATAGAGACATCTGTATTGAGTTTAATCCAGCCCACAAGTGGCAGAGATTTATATTCCGCATCCGGGGGTTGTGGTTGCTGGTAGGGCTGGGTTTCAGTATTTGCAGCTTGGTAATCAAGAAGTGTCATCTGCGCAATCCGAATAACCACAAGGTTACGAGCTTTCCAAATAATCCACATGATGGAAACAAAAACCTCTTGAAACTCTTGAGATTTACCATGGATAATGCTACAAATCCAATCATGCAGTGAGATCAAACGGATACAATGTGGGCCTTGGATACGAAGGGGGCTGACCTCCCAAATAAATTTTGCCAACATACAGTCGCAGAGGGCGTGCTCAGGGGTTTCGGCAGATAGACCACACTTGATACAGAGGTTAGGAGTAGGAATATTTTGGTAGTTGAGTGTTGAACTTGTTGGAAGAGATTCCCTCATACACCTCCACATAAAGATGCGCCACTTTGGAGGGATGCGAAGATTCCAAAACTACTTCCATTTATCCGAGTTATTGGATGACGAAGATGGATTCGATGATAAAACATCTTTTAGCTTCTTTGCCACCCAGTAGCCTGACTTCACAAAGTAATTTCCATCTTTTGCGGGGGTCCATCTGAGACAGTCTTCTTTTTTGTCGGGGCTAATTTAAATCGATGTAATTTGTCATGCAACCTCCAAAGAAAAGGTGCTGAAAATTGAGAGGAAGATTCCACCCCGTTCCTGAGTCGTTGAAAAGATCTCTAACCCATGTAGTATCCTGCAAAATAGAAGATAAAACAGAGGGTGGGGGAGTTAGTCGATTCTAGCTAGGTGAGAGAAAGAGAGAAAAAAATACCAAAGAACTTCCCAAATTTTGACTGATCTCCCATTTCTAATAGTCCATCGACAGCCATCTTTCAACAATTGATTTCCAGAAATAATGCTCATCCAAGTAAAGCTTGGAAAATATCCCGTCTTTGCATTCAACAAGTCATTCCTAGGGAAATATCGAGCTTTTAGGCTAAGAGAGAGAATGAATTTAGATGGGGTGAGAATATGCCAACCTTGTTTAGCAAGAAAAACTTTTTTGAAACTATCAAGCTCGCGAAAGCTGAGGCCACCTTGGTTTTTAGCAGCGCACGACACTTTCCACGAACACCAGTGGATTCTCTTCTCATTGCGTCTTTGTCCCCACCAAAAGTTCGCAATTAATTTGTCAATATGGTGAAGAACCATTGCAGGGATCTGGAAGCAACTTATCACATAAGAAGGGACAGACTGTGTCACAGCTTTAGTAATGGTCAATTTTCCTGCTTGAGAAAGGTTTCGGCTTTTCCAATTCTTAAGCTTTTTTTAGACTCTTTCTTCTACAACATTAAAAATGTCACGCTTTTTTCTCACAACAGTCACCAGAAGGCCAAGATAGAGCCCATGCTTATCAACAACGGGAATCCCACACACATCACCAAGCTGGGAGGCAAAAACACTGGGGATACAATGGTTAAAAGCAATCTCCGACGTGTCAAAATTAACTCTTTGCCCAGAAGCACAAGTATATTTTTCAATGATGTCTTTAACTATTGAAATCTCCTCAATAGATGTCTTACCAAAGATAAGGCTATCATCGGCAAAAAATAGATGATAGATGGCTGGAGACAGATTGACAAACTCGCGCTCCATGAAGCGCTCATCTCATTTCTGCCTTATGGATCATGGCCGAGAAAGCTTCAGCACAAGTAAGGAAGAGGTAGGGAGAAAGATGATCTCCATGCCTAAGTCCTCGAGTTGGAGAGAAAGGTTTTGAAGGTCTTCCATTTAAAGAGCTGAATAAGAGACCGAGGAAATGCACCGCATAATAGTATCCACAAAATTCTTATGGAAACCCATTTTGGTCATAACCTTCTCCAAGAAGAACCATTCCACTTTGTTATAAGCCTTTGACATATCAAGCTTGAGGGCAAAACAAGCAAGCCTCTTTGCTTTGTTCGTCTTCATAGCATGGAAGATTTAAAAAGCAATGAGAGCATTATCAGTAATTAACCGCCCGGGGACGAAGGCCGATTGAGCAGGAGAGATAATATCAGGGAGGATGGTTTTGAGACGGTTGGAAATGCATTTAGTGACAAGCTTGATCACAATATTACAGAGGTTAATAGGCCTAAATTCATGAGGGTGTTCAGGAGCTTTCTTTTTAGGAATTAGAACGAGGTTTGTGTGGTTAAGAGGTTTGGGTGATGTACCATGGTTCAAGACATTGAGTACAGTAGCAAGTGTGTCATCCTTCACCACCTGCCAGAATTTTGAGTAAAAGATGACAGGAATGCCATCGGGGCCGGGAGATTTTAAGGGATGCATTTGGTTAATGGTTGTGGTAACTTCATCTTCTGTGTAGATTTGAAGGAGTTGATCATTCATAGCAGGTGTGATTTTAGGATCAATCGCCTCCAAAGAGTCATCAATACCATATGTTTGTTCCGTCTCAAAGATGGACTTAAAATATTGAAGAAAAATTCCCTCCATTGTTTCTTGATTATCATTCCAAGAATCATCAGGGGATTTGATCCGCCTAATCGTATTTCGTTGCTTTCTTTCGGTAGTAGTTCGATGCAAGAAAGCAGAGTTCTTATCCCCTTCTTTTAGCCATGAAACTCTGGATCGTCGTCTCTACATAATTTCTTCCTTGTTCATAAGAGCCTTGAGGTCTCTTGAGGACTCTTTCTCTAAGATCTCCTTAACTTCAGAAGGAGCGCCTTTTTGGATCATATCAAGTTTCAGATGGAGAGTATTAATTTGTTTTTAAATGCTGCCAAAATGATCACGCCCCCAGGAAATGAGGGCATCTCTAATTCCCTTCATTTTTCTCATGAAACCCGCAGGGGAGGTATCACTAAACGAATATTTCCACACTTCCTCAACAACCTCAAAGAAGGAATCCTTCTTAAGCCACATTGCTTCAAACCGAAAGCTTTTTTTCCTCCTAAGATTTTGTGAAGGACAAGTTATAGGGCTCCACTCGATCAAAATTAGGCAGTGATCAGACTGGAAACGAACCAGATGTTCAACACCAAAGGAGGGAAAGATGTTAATCCAAGACTGGTTTGCAAGAGCACGATCAAACCTTTCTTGGATATTTGCCATGCTGAGCTGATTGTTTGTCCAAGTATACTGGTTTCCTGAAAATCCCAGGTCAATGAAATCACAAAATTCAGCAGCCATTTTTGCTAGTGCACGGGGAATACCCCCAACTTTCTCCGAGGAATCCATGATTTCGTTCCAATCTCCCAAACAAAGCTAATGGAGATCATTTTCCAGCTTAAGGGTACGGATGAGATGCCAAGAGTGAACCTTTTCACAATCATCAGCCCACCCATGAAATCTAGAGAGGCGCCATTTTGGGATGCCACACCAGTCCAAAATTTCAGTATCGATATGGTGATGAGAGAAACTGCAATTTTTAGATCAAACGGGGCTTTCCACATAATGGAAATCCTGCCTCGACGACCACCATGAGTAGTATCACAGTCAACAGTAAAGGAGTGAGCGAACCCCAGCTTTTGGGTAAGAGAGTCCAGTTCAGAGCGAGTGAGTTTTGTCTCCATAAGAAATACAAAAATAGGTTACTTCAATTTAATTATCCTGGTGAGCTCCTGAATTGTCGATGGGTTCCCAAGCCTTCAACAATTCCAACTAAGGCCAATCATTGGGTTCGGCGAGACTGCTCCATGGCAGTCTCTGCCGTTAGCACATCTGAGGTATTGCAGGGGATTTTTTTTAGACTTTTTGATATAAGCTGTTGAGAAGGAGGGGACAGTGGGTTGTTTGGTAAGGGTTGTTTTAGAGGGGGCGATATGGTGGGATTTTGGGGGAGAGTGGTATTGTGTTTATTTCTAGCTAACTGTTTCCATGATTTTTTTCCGATTTTTTAAGAAAACGGGAGGAGTTATGGCCATTTGGGTTTGGAGGGGAGGGGTAGAGATGGGACAGATAATATTGGGAGTTTTCAAAGGTATTTCTGGAACTTTAACAATTTGCAGTTTTTGGCAAGTGATGGTAGTGGGGGAT
The DNA here is from genome assembly GCA_001642375.2 of Mentha longifolia. NCBI lineage: Eukaryota > Viridiplantae > Streptophyta > Magnoliopsida > Lamiales > Lamiaceae > Mentha > Mentha longifolia. The sequence continues at coordinate 27,489,129 of CM038113.1, forward strand.
CGGTCCCAATCTGTTGGTTTATGGAGAGATTTCTGAGGAGAGAGTGTTCGGCATTTAAGAGCTTAATTGAATGCATTTAGGGTGGGTCGGGGAAGAAAGCTTTTTGGGAGGGTAGTGGGTTATCAATGATGAGTTTTTTTGGCTTTAAAGGAATATGGTGGTCACAAGAGGATACTGTGGAATGAGACAAAGAACGATTCGATTTGGTGGGGTAGTCTTGAGGAGGTTTAGAGGTATTCTCTCTTGGAACCCAAGTATTACTCTTTTTTAATGGGGAAGCCTTAATCTCGGGCCCAAAAGGGAGATCTTGGGAGTTTTGTACCTCAGAATGATCAGCTACATCACAGTATTTAAGAGCATGTCCAAGCATACCACAGTTGAAGCAATAAATTGGGAGAGCTTCATATTTGATGGTGAGCCATAAATGTTTACCTCCAACTAAAATTCTGAGGCTTTTAACTAGGGGCTTTCTCACATTGATTGTAATATCCCGATTTTCCAAAAACAGGAAAAATTTAAAAATTTTGAATACTACTTAAGAATTTGTAAATTTGATAAGACTTTTAGAATTCTTTCTAGAGTTATAGAATTTTATTAGAGATTCTCAAGAACGATTATATTATTCGCTACGACGAAGAAGAAACGTATTGTATAAATGTTAGTTAGAACTTTGATTTAAATTGTAGATTTCGAAATTTATACATATAGGTATATCGAGTTAGATAATATAGTCCTATGTTAACGAATATCGGGCTCTAGTATTTCGAATATGACTTAAAACCTTAAGATATCGAGATTAATTATAGATTAGTAATAATAAATCTTAGGATATTCTTGGTTCCTTTTGACATAACAATTTAAATTTTGGACTATGAAAGGTACTTAGAAAACTGGTTTAGTTTAAATCATTTTTTTTTATGAAAGCCCATGAATCCCAGCCCATTTCTCCAAAGCCCATGAGTTTTTCTTCAGAACGATGTAGTGGTTTGGATAGGATGAGAGACCCTCGATATTCCACTTTATCAGATCAGTTTAAACAAAAGTTTCCCAATGCTACAGCAACCAGTAACATGCAGGAAATGTAAGATCGAAAAAGAGAATAGAGGGAGGATAGAAAAGAAAATGTAGAGGAAAAAGAAGAAGAAAAATTACAAGGAGAGGAGCCGTCTCAAATCAGCGGATACCGAACCACCCTTTTTACAGTAAGGAACTCTCCATATATATTTTACAAAAATTCTCCAAAAGAATCTACCTATTCAAAATCTTAATTCTTCTACTGCAGAATACATAGGAGAAGAGGGGTTTTGCAAAATCCAGTTCTTTACAATTAAAATATCTACCTACTGAATTTCATCACCAAACAAGTAAGGGCTTCCGATTCCATTATTGCTTGCAATCATCTAAATTGAATATACCAGTTACAAACCAATTTTAGCGATTAGGACTAATAATATAAATCCTAGATAATTTCTACACCATAGAAAACTTGATGTCTTGGAACCGAAAGTTATAAATAAAGATCTAGGCATAATATATCTACGAAGAAAGTATTATAAATAGAAACTAGGGCGTGAGCCTTGCCTTCCCTGCTGCTGCGAATTTAAAATCGAGGAGGGAGAGCAACGGCATTCTGTCGGAAGGGCTTAGCCTCCCCTGCTGCCGTCGATGGTGGGGAAGGAAAATGACGGTGGCGGCGCTGGCTTGTGGCAACCGTGAGTAACTGCTGCGGTGTGGAAAATTGGTAGTGGCGAGCCACCTTTGCCAACGGTGGTACAAGGGGGCTCGACGATAATACCGAAATGGGGACGAATATTCGCCGGAACCAAGAGAACAGAGGGACAGGGGCAGCACCTCTGCCCCTGTTGCTGCCACCAACAACGGCGAGTAAGGAGGGTGGTAGTTCGATAATGGTGATTCCGGCGGAGGGACGATGGTGTTCCCCCGGATTCTGAAGTTAGAGAGAGAAAGAGGGAGATCTAGGAATTTGGTTGCAAGAAAATCTAGAAGGTGAAGTAAAACCTCGGAGAAAATTTATAGACATAGTTTTGGTGTTGGATAAAGAAGATGAAGTAGCGAGAGGGATTTAGTCTGTATGTTTGAAAAGAAGGAGAAAGGGGCCGTGTATTTGTGTGTGATGTAGGACTAGGAGCAAAAATAAAGGAAAATAAATTCCTTTTAATTCCTTTTCTTAATGGGCCATACCTCTTTTTAGTCTTGGGGCCAAAATGATGTAGAAGAGAGCCAGACCTCAATTAACGTTATTATCATAAATTATATTAAGCTAAGAATTAAGTTGCAATTCAACCTTTAGTTAATACTATAATTGAATTCTAAAGTTATTAAATTCAAGAAGGACGAAGCTATATACTGAACATACTCCAATTTAATTAATTCCTTTTGGGGACTATGATACTGTGGTAGGCTTATAGAAATTTAGTATTCTATGTGAGCCTTAATAAATTCTTGAATCCTAACATTATTTTGGCTTATCAACCATAAATAGATTATTAAACCAGATTGGATGAATGTTTATCAATTATCATTGATGAATGAGTACTGCGATAGGTTCCTATTAAAGGTTGAAACATTACTATCATGATATTATGATACGGTTTATGAATTAATGTGAGGTTGGAACCTTGTATAATTATTTTTATTTGACGGACCTATTATTGTTCGATAAATATTATTGCGGTGGATTGAGTTTTGGGATTAGTTCAATCAGAAACGGAGTTCTTATTGAACTAGTCGAACACTTTAGCAAACACTTAAATTATGTAGAAACCATGCCGAAATTCTCCGGAGAGTATTTTGTCCACTTCTATTCAAACTCATTAAACTTAGTTAATTATTTTCCATCACCATTCCCCTTCTATATAAAACTAGACTCGAATGAATTTCTATGCCATTAGTAATCTACTCAATCTTTTCACGAATAAAGAGATATTCTTGAGAAACGAGCTATGATACGATTAGTCTTATTTTAAGAATAAAAAAAAGTCAATTCTCCGTCCCTTCAATGAAGGACTTAGATTCTTTATAATTAACTTAATAAAAAAAGGCAATCAAACCGAACTAAGCCTTACACCGAGAGATAGACTAGAAGGGATATAAAATCCTAAAACCTCAAAAATCTAAAGTTGGAGAAATATTTATATTGAAATAGAAATGACATATTTCTATAAGACTCGAACATTCGTAAATAGATGATCTTTGCTTCTTAAAGGTCAAGGCCAAGGTAGGAACCAAGAAACTTGAAGGAGAACTAAGAATCACCCAGACACTTGTATAATCAGGTGAGCGTTATTTTCTAAGCAATAAATAATTTTGCTATAATGAAGCATGTTTTGATATGAAATGCAAGTTTCTAAGATTATTCATGCATAAAATATTTGTATGATTCCTATCTGTGTTGGTTCGCCAACGACAATCGGCTCTGTGCTAAGTAAGAGATGCTAGCCAGGGAGTGTACACGAAGTAGTAAACTGTGTGCCCGGGAGGTGAGAGCCGGTTTACGAGAATAGTTGCGACCGTGAGAGGTGGCCAACTTTCACGGCGCGAGAGGAACATATATGGATAATACGTCAGGGATGCGAAAGGGGTTGTACATTGATCGCCCTACTTTTTAAGGGTATAGGATGCAATGATAATCGATTGAGTATAATCGAGTCGAATCCACAAGGAATGTTATGGCGTAAGAATTTCAACTAGTAACCTAGTTATCTAATCACTATCCAAGCTACCAACTAACATGTTTTTGTGTTTTTGATTAACTAAGGATAATAAAAGTAAGTAACAAACTCAAAGTTTAACTAAACAAGTAACAAGTAATCAAATGATGAAAACTCAATGAGAAATGAAAGTGACTCCAATTATACTTCAATTAGGTTTAGGTGATAGGGAATTAGGACTTTAACTAGAATTAGCCATTTTAATCCAATTTCATGTGGGAAACCTCCTAAGTATGATTCACTCAACTCTCATTGCAATGAAATCAAGTAGTTTAATGAAAGGCCTAATTCCTACTAAGATATCAAGCAATTCATTAACTCTCAATAGCTTATGGAGTTCTTTAGCCCTACTATTTCTAGCATGCAAATATCTTGTTTCCTAGCATCTAATCTAAGCCTCCTAAGCATTAGATCAAACACTTGATATGCAATTATGGTGATCAAGCACAATTATATAATAAAATATGGCACCAAGAGAAATGAACATGAAATTAGAAGGTAAATTCATAGATCAAAGCCTAATCCCGTCAATTATCCCTAATCTACATATAATTGGAATCACAAAAGAAATTAGCTAGACATGATTAGAACAAATGAACCATAAGAAATGTATGAAACCATAATCAAAAGATAGAGAATCAAAAATAGAACAAAGTAGTGGAAGGATCTTCAAATCTTCAAAGTAAATCTTCAACAATTCATCAAAATACCAAAGTAGAAAGAGGGAAATATAATTAGGGTTCTAAGAAAGTGTTTGAAGGTAAAAGATACTCAAATGGGGAAGATTTGGGGTTAATATACATGAAAAATGGGTTTGGAGATGAGTTTAACCGAGTTTGGACGGACCAAACTCGGTCCTTAAGTGAAAAGGGGCGGCCCGGCGGCAGTTTGGGAGGATGGCCGGCGTCTGTCAAACCACCGTGACAGACTGCCATTCTCTCTATGAACAGTATCCGGAATTCCGGCGGTTTGAGGCGGCAGTTTGGCAAGCCGCCGGTCTTCCTTCTCTTGCGCAACTTCGCCGTTTTCGCTTGTTCTCTCTCGTCCGAACTCTGATTCTCAATCCGCTTTTTGCTATGGCTTCGTAACAAATTCCTCTTCGACATGGAATGTTCAATTGGCCAAATAAGTTCTTCATTTTTCCTGCAAAAAGCATAACACGACTCGAGAAAATGAGGAAAACGTGAATGCGATCAAACTAGTAAAACCATAGTCATATCACTTGAAATTCCACATATTTAAACATGAACTCCACTCTAATCAAACTCAACATGCACATAAAATACGTGTTAATCACTCCCCCAAACTTAAGTCATTGTTCGTCTCGAACAATGGAACGAACAATCAAAACACTTAACACGTATGAGGTGTGCATTTTGAGTTCATCGATGCCTCATATCACTTCCAAAACCATTTTAGTTCAAGGAAATTATCTAGTCAAGCCAAGCATTCATAAAATCACTCACTATCCTAGCTTAGATATCAATCACTTAAGCACATTCAACCTAGACCTCACAAGAAGTGTGTGTATCACTCGATCACTCAATATAGGGAAAAGGGTGAGCACTCATCGAAATCATGCAATACACAACTTTGACCATAAGCTTGCCTATCAACTCAAGTTTCTAATTCTACCATGTGTGCACAAATTAGTATCAAATAGGTCTTTCTTTATCTTGTAATGTAGGGACATTGGTTAAGGTAGGCAATTGTAGGCTAAGTGACTTAAATTTTCATCTAAGTTCCTTCACCTCCTTTCTTCACCTTTCTAAGTATGAATTGCTTCATCTTCTACCTTACCCAATCCCTTTTTTTATCAATGAACACCCAAGCCTAGACTAACCCTTCATCAAATTGAAAGACACACTCCTTTATGCTCTTATTCTTTCTTTTTCTTTCCTTTTTTTTTCTTGTAAGAACTTTGTTCTTACTCATTTTTTCCTCTTTTCTCTCTCTCTTTTCTTTTTTTTTTTCTAAGAACTTTGTTCTTATGCTTTTCTTTTCTAAGATTTAGCTTATAGGAGTATTCTTTCAATACAACATAAATCTCAAGGCCCTTCATTTTCACCCACCATTTCCAATGAATTTTCACTTTCAACATGGTTCCCTTAACCATCCTTCACCCCTATCATCCGGTTTTAGAATAAAAAGCTTAATAAGGCTCAAAATAGGACAACAAGGGTTATGATAGATAGGTTAGTGTTTAGGGATTATGGGCTACAAAATGATGGCCTAAAATTATCTCCTAACTACACACACATGTAGCATTTCTAACATGAGTATCAAGGCAAGTTCTAGCAAATAAAATGTAACACATGACCAAGCTCACATGAAAGGACATTAACTATGTAAGATGCATAGTTTTTAGGCTCAAAATCCTCCCAAGCTTTTTGCCTAGAGTCTAAGTGCCTAAGATCAATCATTCAAGTTATTCAAGTGAAGTAACCTAATCATGCTCGACTTTAACTTGAAAATTTTCAAAAATGTTTCCACTTTTTGCATCAATCATCGGCACCTCCCTCAAATGCACCCAACACATGCTTTCGTACACAAGCATGCAAGCATCCAATTCAAAACATCCAATTCTAATACTACCTCGTTCATTGTAAATGTTTGCTTCTTGAATATAAGAAGTCATTACTTTTCTTTCAGTAACAAATTCCAGATGCCTCTTACAAAACTTTTAGTTATTATTCGTTTAAATTCTTTCGATTGTGGGCATTGGTTCGGTAAGAGATATTAGACGCTCATACCCTTTTTTTTTATTTTCTTCTTCTTTCCATTTTTCCGTCTCTTTATTCCAAACCCAAGTCACGCCTGATTGAGCTTCCTTTCCTTCGAGAGTCGGGACATGACATTGATAGCGACTTTTACACGCATAAACTTACCAAATAAGTCTTGATTTGGGTCTGCACATAAGAAGGACCCCAGCTTTCCGGCGATGGCTCTTGCAGCAAGGAGGTTCATACAACTAACCGGAGCATCGTAGAGCAGACCCAGAGGTGGGCATCGGTGATTTGGATATTTGACGGTTGTTCTTGCTCCTCAAGCGGGCGAATAAGGAAAAGATTTCCTTCAAAATGCCAAGGTTGATTTTTTATTACCCATTTCATCTCATTAGCATCTTCAAATCTAAAGAGGAAACGTTGATTTGTCCATTCCCTAGCCTCCATTCCTTTTTTAGCTTTCCAAGCTTTCTTCATAACTTCAAGAACAACATAAGAGTACGTTGGTTTATCGGATAGAAGTTTTCCAACTAGGCAGAAGGGATTGGTTGGTTTGTTCTTGGAATTTTGGGAAGTTTGGATAATGTTTAGATTTAAAATTTCAGGGTCAAGGTTGCTTTCAGGTTCCATGGGAAAGGTGAAAGAAAGAGCAAGAGGGAGATGATGGGAGGAAAAAAGAGGGGAAATGGCTGGGGATATGGAGGGGAGGCGGCGGCTGACCTTGCGAAGAAGGAAAAAGAAAACCCTACACAAGCGGGAACATAGCACTCTCCATATAGAGAGAATTAATAATGACCTTCCATATATCCTTCTACTACACTAGTATTGTAGATCGAGGTATAATTTTAGATGTGATCATTCTAGCTAGTAAAAAGACAACATTATTCATACATTTGAAAAAACTATATTTCATTAGATAAACATATTAGTATATCGAATGTCATGCAAAATATCAGTGTAGAGGCACCCAACACATTCTTTGGAGTTATAGTATTTTGAGTTTAGAAATCTAGAATTTGATAAAAATCCTAGATATGTAAGATCATATATGTTTAATTTGTGATCAAGACTACGAGAGTTATATGTGTTGCCTGAGACCAAAGATTTCGAGTTCAAATTATACGTGACACTATTTTTAAATTTAACCTTGTTTTATGATGTCATTGCTTATTCTTGGCCTATGTATTGATTAATCATAATGTACTTGACACTGACGCCAAAGATTGTGCTAAAAAATTATAGATACAAAATCTTGATGTTGTATAGGGAAATGTTATAATTAAAGTTAAAAAATTCACATATTCATCAAGTGTAATGAGAAATTTAACCATAATTTGAGTGGAAAACTTTATTTCTTAAAAAATGATTCTTTTTCATGCAATAGTGAAAATTGATTATTATTGGTTTTTAGGTAATTCAACGTTGGAAAAACAAGGGTTTTAGAACTTTTGATATATTCCAGAACATTTTAAATAATGTAGGATGTAATTAGAGAAAAGGGAGTTACATGTAAAATTCCTAAAAGAAAAATGAAGGGTTTATTCTAGGTATGTGTATGATTTTGTGCGACAAATAATAGGAAATATTTGATTCTCATTTAATATATATATATATATATATATATATATATATAGAGGAGAAATCACATACAAAAGTCCACCTCCGTAAGAAATGAGAAGTAATCTAGACTGTCCAAATTAGTAGATCAATGGCTAATATGATTAAGTAATTTCTTCACATAATAATACCTTATATAATTTATTGGGGGTTATTTTTGTACTTCTATATAAATAATTGACGGTTTATGGCTAAAAATATGGAACTTAATTGTATGCAGATCTTTCTTTATTTAAATCATCTCTCTCATCCCACCGTCTCCATCTTCTCATCTCGCTCTCGTTCCTCCATTTCTTTCATCCTTTTTTTTTTGCGGAAACATAATTTTCTCTAATTTATAGTGAGATTTTTCACCAGTTATATTTAATGATTGAACAAAGTATGAGTCCTATCCATAATTTATATGATATTTTTCACGTGCATAGGTGACCTCTTCATCACCGGTTGTGTCTTACACGCCGTCTTCGCCAACATCATTGGCTAGGCAGCTACTCATCATCTATGGTCTCGCTATCAGCATGGAGCCCATCTACGGCAAAAAAAAAAAAATTGTGTGCGTCACCGTTTATGTTGAAGCATTTTTTTGGCGGACGGTCGATCGAAATGCATTATTAACTTTAACAATGCATTAAAAAAAATTAATGAAATGCATTACTTCAATGAATTCACCCACAATCCTTATTAACGTATTTTTGACGGTGCATTATATTACAATCCTAAATGCATTATCTAGCGATGCAATGCATTCCTTTGTTCGTTAAATTTTTCTTGGTGCATTATTCTGAAAAATTAAAGAATTGTCAAAATGGCAATACATCATGGTTTAATGTAATGCACTGACATGAGCATCGTAATGCATTGCAATGAATGTGAAAAGAAAATATTTTTGGCAAAACTGAAACATTAGTGCATTAAGTCAAGAGATCATAATGCATCGAATGAACATTTGCAATGCATCATCAAAAATATCATGATGCATTTCAACTTATAGGGAAAAAATGTATGCGTCAAAACATATTACTAGTAATTAAAAAAATAAAAATGTATCAAAATGTAATAATAAAGAAATTGTTTGTCTCTTGAAATAGTAGTTGATTTCGACAATCTTTGCACAAAATGCACCCAAATATGATACTCATAAAAAATATAATAATTCATAATTCTAATTAATGCACAATTGAATTTACATATAATGCACATTAATTGTCCACTAATGCAGTACTATGAAGCCGATAATGCATTAGATTATATATTTTTTTGTAAGTTATTATGTACTCCCTTCATCCCAGTTCACTAGTCTTGTATGCTATTTTGGGTCGTCTCACTTCAGTAGTCTTGTTTCTATAAAAGGAAATAATTGGACCAATCAAAAAGCATTAAACCCTAGTGAACCCCTCATCCCTTTAACTTTACACACTCTCTTAAAAACTCATGCCGGAAATAAACAAGACTAGTGAACTGGGACGGAGGGAGTATGAAGTATGGATAAGATATGATACCTCAATAATAGTTGCGAAAATTAAGGAGCAGGGATTTATTGCGGTTCTTAATTGGCAATTTGCCCTTAATTTAATTTATGTATGAATTGAAATTAAAATTGATTATTTAATGTACATCCACATGTCCATTTCCTGACCATCCATATCCTCTTAATCTATGGACTATAATGCTTCTTATTTCTTACTCAATCAGAGCTTTTTACAAGATCTCACCTATATATATAATTATATATATATATATATGAAACTCATGCATTTTATGTCATTTTATACATAAAATGCTACATAATAAAATATATTATTTTATATTATTTTTATGCATATAATGCATCATTATGAGAATGCAACATTTATGTATAAAAATGCAACACTTTTGTGTATAAAATGCAATATTTTATGATGAGTTGTAATTTTATATATATATAATATTGATATGCTGGGCTCCTTGGGTGAGCGTTTGTGTGAGTTACATTGCCACATGGCAATTTTCTATATATATATACATTTTTTTTTATCTCTTTTCTCTATCCACTTATGTATATTGTCAGCAGCTTTTATTATTTTCCTTTTCTTTTTAATTTTTCGATCTCACGTCACTTATGTGACTGGCATTGGCATTTAAGCACCGATAATTGTTTTTAATTAATTTTAATTAGGATTTATGATAGATTTATTTTTTTAAATGAAGTTTAGTAATCACCAATTAGGATTTAATAATTATTAATTAGGGTTTAATACTTTTAACTAGGTTTAATAATTCCCAATTAGGGTTTATTATTTTTAACTAGGGTTTAATAATTCCCAGTTAGGGTTTATTATTTTTCAACTAGGATTTATTAATTCCCAATTAGGGTTTATTATTTTTTAACTAGGGTTTATTAATTCTCAATTAAAATTTATTATTTTTTAACTAGGGTTTATTAATTCCCAATTAAAATTTATTAGTTTTCAACTTGTGTTTAAAAATCCCAATGGAAATTATTTTTTATTAAACCAAATCTATTTTTTGTCAAATAAATAAATGAAAAGATAAAATGAAAAACACGTATAGGTACATAAAAATCCACCACATTTATATTGATAACACATATATATTGATAACCATAAAAAAACAATATAATAAAGTATGTCCAAAAACAAATAATATTACAAGAGAATTAATATAAAACAATTCATAGAGAGAAAGAAAGAGGTAAAATAAAATATAAAAAATGAATGGTTGATGCTAATTGTCAGGCAATAGGTGAGAGAGAGAAAAAGGAAAAAATTAATAAAAGGAAAAATGACGCCACAGTGTATAGTCGCCCAAGAATCGCTCACTTAATGTAGCTCAGCAGATCAGTACTATATATATATATATATATATATATATATATATATATATATATAGATAGATAGATAGATAGATAGATAGGGAGTGGATCAAATAGAAATCATCCCTTAGATAGTAACTAGGAACCATTTTGGGCCCTTGATCTTATGCAATCAACCATCCAAATTTGATCTCATTAATAAGTTATTGTCTAATTTCTTTGATTATTAGCGATTTTGATTTGATGAATTGCTTCATATTTCATAAAATTCTGTTTAGAATAATATTCTTTATATAAATATACCAGATTTTGAATTGCATATTTATGATAAATATATGCTTAATTTCAATGCTTGAATTGTTTATTTAAATATATATATATATATAAATGATTATTTAGACCTTTCAAATTGCTTATTTTCACTTCATGAATTGCTTATTTAATCATTTCAATTGTTTATTTCCACTTTGTGAATTTCTTATTTATATTTCTCGAAATGCTTATTTAGACCTTTCAAATTGTTTATTTTCACTATATGAATTGCTTATTTAAATATTTCAAATTGCTTATTTCCACTTTGAAAATTGCTTATTTATATTTCTCGAAATGCTTATTTAGACCTTTCAAATTGATTATTTATACATTTCAAATTTTTTATTTACACTTTGTGAATTGCTTATTTATGTATCCCGAATTGCATATTAAGACCTTTCAAATTGCTTATTAAGACATTTTAAGTTGCTTATTTGCACTTTACGAATTGGTAATGGAGACCTCTAAAATTCAATTGCTTATTATTTCTTGGGTTAGTCATACTTTAAAAATATATATTTCTTGTATATATATATAATTATATTTTGAATTGCTTATTTATTCTTATAATTGCTTATTTAGATATTTCAAATTGCTTATTTTCACTTTGTGAATTGCTTATTTTTAAATCTCGAAATGCTTATTTAAACCTTTCAAATTGCTTATTTTCACTTTGTGAATTGCTTATTTAAACATTTCAAATTGCTTATTTATAATTGCTTATTTAGACATTTCAAGTTGCTTATTTCCACTTCATGAATTGCTTATTTTATATATCTCGAATTGCATATTAAGACCTTTAACGTGTCGCTTGTTATCTTTTTGCTTATTATTATTATTATTATTAGATGCTATCTCGTATTGCTTGTTATCATTATTAATTTTTTATTTTTTTTTTATTTTTCATAACAAGCTTATCACAATTGTATGAATTATTTTTATATACATAGTTGTCAGCTCCTAAAGAAATTTGTTATTGCATATACTATTGACTTTGCCTTTTTAAATAAATCGATGCATGTTTATTAATAAAACAAAAAAAAAGAAAAGAAAAACACAATTACTATGCGTTACAAAAAAATTGTACATCAAAAGTCGTCATCCCATAATTTACGAGATTTGCCGTTACCAATGATGGTATTTTACTTATGTAACCTTTTTATTTAGAAAAAAATAGTAAAGTTAGAAATAATCATCAATTAATAACCACCATTGATCTAAGAGAATGAAGGCTCTAGATTGGTTCCTAGTTAACATTTAAGAAATAAGTTCTCATTTGAACCTTCACCTCTATATATATATATATATATATAGAATGGATCATATAAGAATAAGTCTCTATGTGAAAAATAGGAAAACATCTCAACCCTTCATTTTTATAGATCTTACGGCTTTAGATCATTATCTAAATTAATAAAGAATGCGGTTATTTCAATTGGTGAAAGGTTAATATTGTCAATCTATTGATGCCGTTATTCCATATCCCTACAATCATGGAAACATAAATGTTGCTTTAAATGAATCTAGACGTTTTTGTTTTTCACACATTTTATGTCTTTCTTTACCATAGCAATTTTTTTTCGAGAACTTCATCAAGCTTTTATCGCCTCCATTATTTTTGAAAAATAATGATTTTCAAAAATAATGATTTCAACAAATAAATTTCATGGTTCAATATCCATTTTTACCCTATCCCTACATATTATATGCTTCATTTGTCGAATCAAGCATTAAATACTACAATTTAATTAAACCTTTGTAGATATATAGGTAGAGTTCGCAATGCTGCAAATATTTTCAGAGAGATGGATGCACGTTTGCGGAACACTTTCTAAATAAAAAGCATAGAATTCTATAACCAAAAGCATATCATAAAAAAGACAAAAACTTGTGTCAGCCGGAGGCACCGTGCGGCCGGGCCCAAAGTATCAATCTTTATACAGAAAAGTGTCAATCTATATGAATAAAAGTGTCAATCTTTAACATAATTATTTTACGAATAAAATGACAATTTTTAAAAGTGTCAATCTTTATACAGAAAAGTGTCAATCTATATAAATAAAAGTGTCATTGTTTTAGCCCGGCCGCACGGTGCCTCCGGCTGACCCAAGTGTGTCCCCTAAAAAAAATCATTGAAATGCACAGTGAAACATAGATATAAGCATGTTTTCACGGAGTAAAAAGCATTTAATTCTACTACTAAAAGCAGCTCTCAATATATATATATATATATATATATATATATATATATATATATATATATATATATGTGTGTGTGTGTGTGTGTGTGAAAAAAAAATTAATTATTGAAGAAACATGAGTATTTCGAAATGAAGAAAATAATTTATAAAAGGAATTGCATAAAACTTCATATGTTTATAGTCATTATAAGCATGATTTGATCAGGTCATAAGCATGCATCTTTTCAACCTTAAGCATAAAAATGAAAAGGATTCACGTATAATACGTTAAATAATTACTATCATTTATTGTAGTGGTAAAATTTAATTATTGAAAAAATATGAGTATTTCGATATGAAGAAAATCAATCCTAAACCGAATTACATAAAAATTCATTCATTATATCCATTATAAGCATGATTTGATCCGGCCATAAGCATGCAACTTTTTAACCTTAAGCATAAAAATGAAAAAAAAGTTTTCACATTAAATTATTATTATCATTTATTATAATTGCAAAATTTAATATTGAAAAATCATGAATGTTTCGAAATGAAGCAAATCATTCCTAAAATGCATTGCATAAAATTTCATATCATTATATTCACTATAAGCATAATTTGATCCGTCCATAAGCATAAGCATGCATCTTTTCAACCTTAAGCATAAAAATATGTATGTGAAGTTCTAATTTAATAAAGTATTATAATATAAAATGTTTCATTGTTACTGCAGTCGAATAAATTTAAAACATAAATTTAAAAAAAAAATACAATTTGAAGAGATCAACTATACTACAACACGACAAGTTGAATAAGTAAGACAAAAACAATATATAAAATTCTCCAATGTTGGTTCCGTTAATCTAGGGAGTGGAAGATTTCGGGGGATTTTAAAATAATTAATGTACCAAAAGTTGCCCTTCATTACGTTTAAAATCGTGAATAAATACGTACATAATTAGTTTAGTCAGCAATCTCAGACTTCATATGATTACGTGGCATTACCTACGGCTTCTATTACTATTTATTTAAAATCTATGTACTTATACATATTAATATTAATCATTCCTATTTATTTAAAATCTATATATTTATACATATTAATATTAATTATTTTTGCACCTCAAATTTAAAAATGTAATTATGCATATTAATATTAATATGAGGATTGAAGGATTCGAACTCATGATTTTTCACATGGTAAGCTATATCTTATACCATTATACCACATAACTAATTAATGTTATTAGAAGCTTACAATATATATATCCATTATTAAATTAGCTTTGAATCATTATCAACTACATTATGTTCATTTATAAAATTATAAATATATTTTTTGAGTATAATATGAATATTATAAATATAATATGAATATGTATTAACAGGTGTACATATTTTGACCCGAACCATACTTAGAATTTCAGGTGGCCTGTTATCTAATAAGTTTTGAATTCTTTTTTTGTAACAATCATAGTCATCGATACATACTATTTTTATCAGGATAAATTGTTTTGAATTAAAATATTTTGGCTCTAACACTATTTTCAATTTCAAGGTGGTATGTATCGAAAACTACGTATGATTGACAAATTTTTGTAACGAAAAAATATATTTTAAAGTTTTAGACACAAAATCAATTTTGAGGTGGCCCGTTGGCCAATAATTTTTTAAAATTTTTTTAGTATGTATCGATAGCTATAATTATCAAATTTTTGTAACAAAAATATATTTTTAATTTAATACGCTTGACAATATATATATATATTTTTTTATCAGACAAATTTTAAGATGGAGGAAACGGTTGGGAGGCTTGTGGGTTTGTACGATTTGGGTAATTTGGAAATGGAGAAACGAGAGGCTCTTTGCTAATAAGCAGTGGGAGATGAGTAGAATCTTGGAGGAAATTAAATGTCGGTTTTGGAGTTGGTGCGCCGTGAGAGGAGAAGTCGATACCTGCTTAAATTATAGTGTCTGGGCGAATAATAATCTGGTAAATCTGTGGAATAGAGTCGTGTAGCCTATTCTTTTTCTACTTCTGGGTACTCCTTGTACTCTTTTCCTTGTGGTAATAAATATTTTTCGGATAAAAAAAAAAAATATTTAAGGCCGCGCCACGGAGGACTCGAACCCGGGCCCTTTGGTCCAAGGCTTTAACCCCTACCACTAAGCCAACACATGCCCACAATACGTTTGACAATATATTAGGCACAAAACTGATTTTGACGTCGGCCGATACGTTTTTGAAATTCATTTAATTAATATGTATCGATACATATAATTGTCAAATTTTTGTAATAAAAAATTATATTTTTAAATTAAGACACTTGACAATATATTAGACACAAAAATGAGCATCATTTCAATGATTTTCAAGACATCTCTACCGAGTTCGGGCTATTTTCAGTTAAAGTTGATCAGGCTAAACTGTTTTTTAGTTGAAAATATTTTGGCCCTAATACTATTTCGATTTTGAAGTGGTCCGTTGGCCAAGAAGATTTTGAAATTCTTTTTGTATGTATAACTATGATTGTCAAATTTTCGTAACAAAAAAAAATATATTTTTAATTTTTAGACACAAAATTGATTTTGAGATAGCCGATTGGCCAATAACTTTTCAAAATTCTTTTAATTAGTATCGATAGCTATAATTGTCAAATTTTTATAACAAAAAGTATATTTTTAATTTAATACACTTGAAAATATATTAGACACAAATTGATTTTGAGGGTGTCCGTTGCCAATAAGATTTTAAAATTATTTTAGTATGTATCGCTAGCTATAAGAGTAACGCATTAAACTATTTTTCTAATAAAATTTAATCTGACTGACTGTAACACACTAACACATTTTCCTTAACAAATTATCATAATATTACTATCTTAATAAATACTCGGGGCAAACCATGAACTACCCAGCCTCACATAAAAAAATCAAAAACTACCCACCCCTTTAATTCTACCACTTAAATACCCAAATTTCTAAAATAGGACACATTTACCCCCTTTTTTTGTCTTTTATGCACATGGCTCCCTCCTTCCACTCTTTTATGCTTTTTTAATTTTCCTTCATTTTTCTTTGTTTTTTTTTTCTTTTTGTTTTTTCATTTGTTTTTTCAGGTTTTTTTTACATTTTGTTTTTTTTTTCATTTTTATTTTTCTTTATTTTGTTTTTTCAGCCATTTTTTTTTCATTTTTCTTTTCCTTTTGTTCATTATTTTGGTTTTGTTTTCAGACTTTTTTTTTTCTTTTTCTTTTTCCTTTCCTTTTTCTTTTTCTTTTCTTTTTCTTTTTTTTTTTAATTTTAATTTTTCTTTATTTTTGTTTTTTCAGCTTTTTTTTTTTCATTTTTCTTTTCCTTTTGTTCATTTTTTTGTTTTGTTTTCAGTCTTTTTTTTTTCTTTTTCCTTTCCTTTTTCTTTCTTTTTTCTTTTTTTTTCAATCTTTCTTTTATTTTTTTCAGTTCAAGTATATGGTGATCAGTACGAATATCGGTCAATTCGTATTGATTACCTATAATATAATACGATTTACATAATTAAGCATGAAACTATCGGTACGAATATCGATTAAATCGTACCGATTACCTATGATTATCGGTACGAATATCAGTCAATTCGTACCGAGTATCTAACATAAAAAAATCAAAAACTACCCACCCCTTGGCGAAAATCGTACCAAAATCAAAAAAATCAAAAACTACCGGTTATCTAACATAAAAAATCAAAAAATATCAGTTAATTCGTACCCGATTATCGGTACGAATATCGATTAATTCATACCCGATTACTGATGATTATCGGTACAAATATCGATCAATTTGTACCGATTACCTATGATTATCGGTACGAATATCGGTCAACTCGTACCGATTACCTATAATGTAGTACGAATTCAGATCTTGTCGGTCACTTCGTACCAATTACCTATGATTATCGGTACGAATATCGGTCAACTCGTACCGATTACCTATAATGTAGTACGAATTCAGGAACAACAATAAATTTTTATATTTCTATCGGTACGAATATTGTTCAATTCGTACCGATTACCTTGATTATCGGTACAAATATTGTTCAATTCGTACCGATTATCTAACATATATTGAAATACATCTCCCAAAATCAAAAATAACAAACTTAAAAAAATCTCAACCCACACAATCAAAAATAAGTTAGTATATTTAAATATTGTCATAAGTAATATTGAAATTTACATCAGGAAACAATAAAAAAAAAAACAATTTGTAACACCACAACTATATAAGTACGAAATAATGTAAATCGTTCCATACAGTCTAGAAGGGTACAATATTACATAATTCGTACTGGAAAACTGAAAAGAGAATAAAATTCAAAAAACGAAAAGTAACCTCCATGGCAACAAAACGCAGAAACAAACTGTCGAGCCAAGTAAATTCAGCAACCTTATTTGCAGTCACTGCTCCGATCACAATCATCACAAATAATTTCAATATGAAAAATCAACCCAAACACCAAATTCAGCAAAAAAAAGTAGAAAAAGGGGAGAAAGGGGTCAAATGACATCGAATCAACATCATTCATTAACCTTAAATGAAAATCAGAAATCAATCGAGATGAAAATTATTGATCGAAACATTTTGGATTACTAATCGAAGTACACATTGGGGGAGAGAGAGAGAGAGAGAGAGAGAGATAGAGAGTTGTCGTTCGGAGATGGCGTAGGAGGGGATGACGGCGGCGGCGCTGGAGGAGATGAGAAGGAGGGGGCCGGACCAGATCTTGTCGCACGCGGAGGCACCGGAGAAGGGCAATGGGAGCACGGCGGTTACCTCCTCCTCTGCTGCTGGATGGCGCAGAGCAATTCGGCAGCAGTTCCAGCGACGCGCGATGACTTGGCGGCGGCATCAGCGGAGGTGGGGAGTGTGACCGACGGGGAACGAAAGGGGACCGGCGGTGGTGTTGCTGGAGGCGCCGGCGTCCCAGACGGCGCCATCACTTGAAACCCTATAAAACCCCTTCGCCGCAAAACGAGCGAAATCCGGCCGCCTTAAAAGACGTCAAAACCTCCTACTACAACGGAGGAGGAGCAGTAGACGGAGAAGGCTGCAGCAGGTCCGGCGGCCCGAGGAGAGATGAGGCCAGAGAAGGTGAGATTGGGTGAAGAATGTGAGACGCGAAGAGGGAGAGAGAGATAAAGTCTGTAGTTGTTTTTGAATTAAAGTAGGAAGAAATAAGGGAATAAGGGGCATTTTAGTCTCAATTTGAAAAATTGGGTATTTGAATTGTAAATTAAAAGGGGTGGGTAATTTTTGTTATTCTTAGGGGAGGTTGGGTAGTTCACTATAAGACCACTAAATACTCCATACATACTATTATAATTTCAAGCAATTAGTTATTACTTTATAAGTGAATATAAACATATGTTAAATAATTATGAGTGGAGGATAGAGGATATGTCACGTTAGGTCATCCATGCTCATATGAAAATAACGTGACTTAATAATATAAATTATGGTACATGTGTGATTTTTAGTATGATTATATTTTACTAAAGCACAGCTTTCAGAGGTGAACATTCGGTAATATTTCAACCACAATTCTACTTCAATTTTCAGGTGGTCCGTTGGCAAAAAAGTTCAGAACCGTCGAATTTTAACCGGCCCAGAACTGTCAATTTTTTAGCCCGGACGGAACCGGCACCAGTTCAGACGGGCTGGGGCATGGGGCCTGGAATCGACAGGCCTAGCCGTGGGCAGGTCTAAGCTAAGTTAATTTTTATGACATATATTTTCTTCATTGATCTGATTTTATTTTATTTTATTAGTAAATATAAACATAGTACAACTACTCAATAATACACTCTTTGTTTTATTTTCATAAATTTATACATAATAGTTTTCTCTTATACTTATATTTTCATTTGACAACATATGACTCGAGTTACTTAACAAATAGAACTACGAGATAAATAATAGTAGTATCATTATTGATTTATTTTTTTATACTCCGTATGATTCAATGCGTATAATATAAATTAATTTTAATAAATTGTTGCAACCAACTATTTGAGGTGGCTTAATGAGTTTTGTTGTGGAATCATACATACTATAAGATCAGAAAACTTATTCGATTTTTTAGGTTATCCTTGTCCGGATTATTGATCACGCTAAATTATTTATAATAGATGCATCCGTCACCAAACATGAGACTCCACGCGCACCCACGATCTTGAGATTGAATTAAGGCGGATGTCATCATTCACCCCACTTGCCAAAGGCCAGTGACGTGGCGGACGAGGATGCTTCTATACGGTGCAGCAGTTTGCCGCCTCGGCGACCGACATGATGCTCCCCTCGTAATCACCACCGTCAGATTCGACACATCTGCCGCTATCGTACGGCCCCCCTCCCTCCTACTTTCTTCTCGGATAACGTGACCGCTCCTTCGGAATAAGTCCCAAGTATCCGGTTTTTTTTATTTGAAGTTTTAAGTTTTGAGCAGAAAGATAAAATTCATAATTAATCATTTTTTTATTTTTAAATGTACCAATTCAGCAAAACACAAATATTAAAAGAAGTGGGTAATTTTACTTTACTTACTTCTAATTATTACATCAAAAATTGAAAAGTAATTTTTCTTAATGACACGTTTGGTAAATTAACCTATTTTTTTACATAAATAATTGTGACATAGTAACATATATGACAAAAATTTGGGTGAGGTCGGCCACATAGTGTGGCCGGGTCAAAGTGACAATCTTTATACAGAAAATTGTTAATCTATACGAATAAAAGTGTCAATCTTTAACATAATTATTTTACGAATAAAATGTCAATTTTTAAAAGTGTCAATCTTTATACAGAAAAATACTAATCTACACGAATAAAAGTGTTAGTGTTTTAGTCGTCTGCACGGTGCCTTTGGCCGACCCAAGTGTGTCCCAACATATATTAAGGGACTTTTTTTTTTTCCACAAATTGAAACATTTATTTAGGGACGGAGATAAGATAGTATATTAGTATTTGTTACTTTGGTCCGGTCAATTCGAAATTAAGATCGGGTCAAGCTAAAAAATAAGGTCTAGATAGAATTGGGCTGAATATCCCGGCCCAATGGAATCGTCCGGTCAATTGGGTTAAACGGCCCTTCGGATTTCTATTTCTATTTTTGTTCATATTATATATATATATTATTTGTTATGAATATAACAAGTTTTATTGTGGTAAACTTGTCCCAATATTTTTTTTTATTTTTTATTTTTTTTATCAGGACTTGTCCCAATAATTTTACTCCGTATTTTTCTTAACATCACGTCGTAGTCGAAATGATACACGTATAAGGAAAAAAAAATTATCGCGGGACACGTTTAATCTACCTAAATTTTACATTGATGTTCCGATGAAGAAAGCTTTCGCGTAACTAAAGTGATGTAATTAAAGCCCATAATTTTTGAAAATTTCAGATTAGTGTAAAGTTTCTTTACTCCAAACAGCCTGATCAAAAACTTGCAAGTGTTTCGTTAGATTACTATGGGTGAGGAATGAGGATGCGATTCTTATGAGCTATACTCATTTCATCCTATAAATTTAGTTTTGGACAACACGACATAAGTGTTAAAAAACGAATAAGTTTATTATTTCATCCGTTCACGGTCTTTAAACAAGATTGATTTTTAAGCTGGTTTTGTGGCTTTATAATGATGGATTTTATAATGATTTTTTGTAGTTTTATTTTTTATATAAGGTACTACGAGTGTCGTGTTACCCTATAAAAAATACTTGTTGGGCTATTTTATTGTGGAGCCTCATATGAAACTTGAAGAGCAAACAATTTTTTTTTCTCTCATTATAATTGTATTGTGTAAGGAGAAATAACACAGTTAGAGGTAAATCAATGTAGATCAGAAATTTCTAGTGAAGAATATCTAGCTTGACAGTGCCCCCAGACGTAGTCATGTTGTGACGAACTGAGTCATCAATTTGTGTGTCTTTGTTGTGTTTTTCAATTATCTTTCGTCGTATTCGTAATAATACTTTCGTCGTATTCCTAATAATACTAAACTCTAAAAAATCATTTTATAATATATTATTACAAAGCGCCAAAATCAGATAGAAAGTCAATTGTATCTAAAAATCGTGGGCGGAGATAATATAAAGTTAGGAAGCTAAAATAGTTTTCTAAGGGAATTTTTGTCAAATTGTAAGTTGAAAATAGAAATTTGCGATAAAATATCATTTCTTTTTTCAGCTCATAGAGTCATAGTGGCATATTATGCAATTTAAGAGAATAACAGGAATGTTTATTATAATACAGTAAATTGTTATAATTTATATGTTAAGTATGAGACTAAATTTGTTAATAGATAAATATAGTACTATGGCTAAATTTGTGTACTTAAATTAATAACCTTTAAAATTTAAAATCAATGGTAGAGGAGCGTTCATATTGAAAGGTTACATGATGTGAAGTTACAAAGTAAAATTACTCTATTTATCCCATTTAAATAGATACATTTAGTTTGGGCATAAATATTAAGGAATGAGAGAATATGTGGCTATAAATAATTTTAAGGAATTATAGTTAATTATAGTCATATATTCTTTGTCAAAAAAGGAAATGTAGCTAATAAATGAGACAGACTAAAATAGCAAACGTAGCTATTTAAAGGGGACGGATAAAGTATTTTCTAACAAGTTGTTACACTTTATTTAGTTGTGATGTGATGTCTTATGTCTAGTATCATATAATCCCTTCATCCCGTTTATAATGAGTTTGTTGAATATTACTACAATAGACTTAATTTTATCAAACATAACAGGAACTCATTATAAATGGGAGGAAGATAGTATAATTTTGTTTTGGCCCTAATTCTTAGGAAACAGATTTTGTTTGGATTTTAATCTCTTTAACATGTCACACATTTTTCAGATTTCCATCGAAGCAGGAGAAAGATATTAATAAGGGGTTGATATCTATATTAATATACTAAAGTAGGATATTTTCCCTCTAAATCTTTTGATATGTGAGCTTTATTATTTATTTTATTAAGTTATCATTTTCTATGCAATTCTTTAATGCATTTAATACTTTGAAAAATCTTATTTTTGTTCATTAAAATTTAATACATTAATTAAATTTGAAGTAATTCATGGTCACTACCTAGGAAGATAATTTTGACTAATAATTTTTCTCATTGTTTGTTTTTCTTAAATAGTACTTCTATTACTATTTTGTAGCAATCTATTAATATTTATATTTATATATATATATATATATATACACACACACACACACAAATATATATATATATATATATATATATTATCTACATCAATTAAAACTCCGGAGTTAGCAACAACTTTAAAAATTATTTGCATTAATGAATTTACCTACAAGAATAAATCGCATTTCAAAAATTCTTATGCATGCTAAATTACAACATAAAATTTGAACATTTAAAATTTTATTTATATTTTTTGTATATAATTATTGAAGTTATATTTTGTCATATAAAAATATTTATAAATTATTTTCCGGCAGTGTTCAACTATTTCAACTTTCTCCTTTTGCTTACCCCAGTATTTTTTTTCCCAGTATTTTTTTTTTTTTTAAGCCACCAGATTTAAATTTTCTATTTTCAGGTTTTAATTTTTGCGCTTTTAAGTAAAAAGCTAAAAATAATTGCATTCATACCTGTAACGAGTAAGTGCGATTCTTAGAAAAAATATTCTCAAGTTTGTAACGTAACTCTGCTCTTGTAACTTGTAAGTGCGATTCTTAGAAAAAATATTCACAAGAAGGAATCTTAAATAATTACTACTATTATTAATTATTAATCATTTGCTAGTACAACTCTAGTACAGTATTCCGGTCGGATTCCAATTTCAATATACCTATCAACTTTGTACTAAATGACTTATTCTATTATTTTCATAATATTTATCACAAAAATATAAACGTGTTTTAATTATAGTATAATGAATCATAATGAACATCCATAAATTAAAATTAATATATACATATATATCCTAGTTTTGAATGTAGCAATCCTAATTTAATGAGTAAAGATGAAATTAAATGTTAAAAAATAACAATAAACTAATATTTACTATTTCATAACTGTAAAGTTAAATAAAATCATACTCCAATATATAGAAAAAAAAAATGCATCATAAGTAGAATAAGTTGAATTTGGAACACAATTAATAGGCATACTGAAACTGAGACAAAAGATCTCATGCTATTATTCTCAATTCACTTTCCATCACTACATATTTTTGTTGAAATTATGTCACAATTACGTTTGAAAAAATTAGTATTTGCCACCATTTCTATATAAATATCGCTCAAGTTATATATAAAATCACTCATGCAGTTAGCATTCTATATTTCTATCTAAGAATGAAAAGTGTAGGTGATGGTACCCATTCTATCGAGTTAATAAAGATAAAGAAAAAGATAAAAATACAAGAAGAAAACGTTAAAATACTACTAAAAGAATACAAAAGAAAACGAGAAAAAGGAAAAGCCTAAAATGATGTAGACATATTCTATTAGAACAAAATTGTAGAGAGCAAGGGTATATAGAGGAGAGACCAAAGCTTATTGAATTTAGGCTTTTTTTGTTCTCTTTGCCTTCCTTTATATACCCATTTTTTTTGGATGTATGCAGAATATATATTCAACATTAAACCCTTTGAATGAGGGCACAATTTAGGTGTGACAGTTGTGATAGTGATTTAAATAGTCGGTTGGTGGAACTGAATTTCGAACGCTAATTAATCCTCCTCTAGGGTTTGAAAAGGTTGATTATATTGGAAAAGCATTGGTAGAAATTGATTAATTTGAAGTAATAATTTTGGTGGGAGGTGTAGGCATCAATGCATTTATCATCAAACCAACAAAATGCCATTTTTCTTTTCCTTGGCAAAGTAGTACTATTTATTCAAGAGGAGCGGATAATTTACTCAATAAAAATTTATTCATTTGGCACAATAATGTCGAAGAAAAATATTTTATTGGACAAATTAACCCATGATAATATATGTTCACCATAAAATTACACATATTGCATAATGAAAATCATAGTAAGGGATCGTTTTACTTTATGTTCCCACTTTGTATTTTCTTTTTCCCCCAAAACTAGCTTGATTTCAAATATATATATATATATATGGATGCATTATGGTGAAAACTTATTTTTTCGTGAAAACTGCAAACCATGCAAAAAATATTGCATTTTTATGTATAAAATGTTGCATTCTCATAATAATGTATTATATGCATAAAATAAATATAAAATAATATATTTTATTATGCAATATTTTATGCACAAAAATGCATTATTTTATGCATAAAATGCATTGTTTGCAGTTTTCACGTAATAATTAGTTTTCATATGATATGTTTCCTATATATATATAAAGCCCACCCTTGATTATTTTTATTTGATTTTTCCAATTCATTATCGGAGCAAATTTCCGCTGTCGAGAGAGGCCTGCCTGTTATATAATACTGATGTTAGGGCTTGCACATTAAGAGTTATGTGACTATACGGGTATAGGCTTATAGCAGCTTAATTTATACATTTGGCTTGCAATTGCTGGAAGATTAACACTTAGATGTGCCAAGTGGTATGTGTGAAGTGATCAATACCAAGTTTGATAGTTTGGACACCTTTCGAAAAAATATATAGTGAAATTACACATTCTATTGTAGAATTAATGTCGACTATATATACTCGATTTACGTATCAAGTAGGGACGGATCTACTTTGGGACAAAATGGAGCATTGGCTCCATCCAACCTATATTTTTATAACTCTAATATCCATAAGATCTTGAAAATTTATACATCTGTTTCTTAGCTTTGTCGTGGCTGTTGGAAATGTAGAACTTGCCGGGCGTACAATTACAATAGAATAATCGAAGATTACAAGTGAAATGAGTAAAACTACAAACAAAATGAAATTTGAAGTCGAGTCGAGGAAACCCTCTTTCCGCAAGACGAATTACGCCCCGGGTAGTGCTCACGGATTTGGCGCTTTGTCCCCAAAGATAAAACGACTTCTCGTCTTCTTAGTAGCAGCACCGCAAACTAAGAAGCTCCGGCGAACTGGAAATAAAAGGCGAAGGAACTGAGCTCAAAAAACTGAATGATGTAGAAGAGATGATGCAAAATGCTTTGAGTTGTGTGTCCTAGAATGGCCTGCAGAGCCTTCTATTTATAGGCTGTTCATTCAGTAGGGACATCAATGCCATAAAGGCATTAACAGCCACTAAGGTAGTGGGTTAGTGGTGGAGTGGAAGAGGCTGACTGTTCAGCTGAAGAGACACCTTCCAGAGTCTTCTTCCGGATGGGCCACGAATTGGGCTGGACGGGTAGGCCTCATTAGAATTGGGCTGGGCAATTGGGCTTCCACATGGCCCAAAATACTATATATTTTGTGGTCCAAAAAATATAGTACACAAGACCCCAAGCCCAAGCCAAAGGCCCAAAGGACCACCCAAAGGACCAATTGCCAAGATCCAAGTCCACGGCCACGAAACCCGAACCCGAACCCGAACCCGAACCCGAGCCCGAGCCCGAGCCGGAGCCGTCCGGCACGGACGGCGGGGCCGGATCGAGTGTGTGCTCACGCGAGAGCCCAACCACACACTTATCCACTTACTTGGCCCACTTGTTATTAAGCCCACATGTTTAAACACTTTTAAACAGCACACCACATTAATATTTAATCAATGTGGTATAACTTACACTTCATTAACTAATGAAATAACTCTCCACCAAACTTTGAACATTTATATCTCACTCACCGGAAATCGGTTTTGAGCCTATAAATATACCACGCTCATCTACTCCGCGAGTAGAACAATAATCTAATATTTAATTTATGTAATAAATTAAATATTTGTTATTATTTATTTGGTCAAAAACCAAATTTTCAACAGTGGCTTCCCGCGATATTATTTTTCGGTTCTGCCCCTAATATCAACTATTCCCTGAACAGGCCATTTTTTTTGGCACAAGTATTTAGAAAAGTTATTTTAGAGATAAAGTGTAGTGTTTAGTATTTTAATGTAAATTTTATTATGTTAAAACTAGAATAGATTAAAAATATATATATATTGATATTTGATCTTAAATAAAATATTGTATAAAGATCTTTAATTTTTTTGGTATAAAAATCCTAAAAGTCGGAGAACAGATGAAGATATAATTATTTAAAAAATATTATAAACACCGAAGATTGAATATGTATGCACAAGATATGAGTAACATCTAAAAAATGAGGGTTGGGTCCATTTGTTTTTGGGTACACCATTAGTGCTAGTCTAGAATAAGGGTAATTCTATACATAGCCCCCGTTTTACTATTCATATCCCCTCAATTAATAAAAATAATAAAATTATTTATGAATTTACTACTTTATCCCTGTAGCCCCCAATTTTCCTACTACGTCAGTCTTCATTTGCAGATTCGTTCATCTTCAATCTCCAATCAAACGCCTTCCACCGTTGCAATATCATCGGAGAAATCAACAAGACATCTCAAACTCTCGCAAATAGAATTTTTTTTCTCTCCATTTCTCCTCGAACAACACAAATAAAAATCCACATAAATCAAATTGTATAAAATTGTTGAGTTCTGAAAGAATCTCGTATTTACTTTATTATTCCAAATATTGAAGAGTTGAACTTATGGCTTACTATTTCTTCCTCGCCTTATTATTACTATGAATTTCTACAATTTTGTATTGTGAATGGTGGTGCTAGATCAATGGCTATGGTGAAAAGGGTGTTTGTTGTTCTACCACCAAATACGATAATGTCTGAAATTGTAAATTGATTGATATTATAATTATTTTTTTAATTAAGGGGCTACAAAGAGTAAAATGGAGGCTATGCATAGAATTGCCCCTAGAATAATATAGATAAAAATAATGGGGGCAATTTGAATTTAGATGTGCATATTTTGAGGTTGACACGTCATTCATTCTCATCATTTAATTTAACTTCTTCATTGCTGCTTTGTTTGTTTAAACTGCCTTTTGTTAATAAATGCAACTGCTCTCCCTTTCTCTCACCATCTTTTATTTTCTTCATCTCTATATAAAATTATAAATATATCTACATTTATTTTCTCCCATAATATAAGGGTGCTCATTTTTGTAATAACATGTACCATGTGTATCTATATATGTAAATGAAATGCCTCCATGTTTTCTTCGTTTTACTTATTTATCGAGATTAATGTTACAATGCACACCATGAGCAAACTTAATACGCTACGGATGACGTGATAATGCTATAAATAAAGAAACTAATTTAAATATATACTACAAATACTATACCCTATCAAAAAATAATAAAATAAACAAAATAAATTGTACTAAAAAAACTCAACTCTAAATGGAAAAAGTTATTTACGTGGTATTATCACATCAACGGTGGACACATTAAGTGTGTCCACCATAGGTAGGGGATCATTTCTATATTTATCAGAGCGACGAAGAAAATGAAATTATCTTCCTTTGGAAAATACAAAAAATATAAATGGAATGTAAAAAAAATAAATTGAAAAGTCCATCTCTTTATTTTATGAAATAAACTCTTATGTTATTCTAGTAATACAAGAAAAGAAAAAGTTCATTTTCTTTATTTTCTGAAATTAAAGTAGTTGGGGTACTGATCAAGTATAAAGTAAGAATAAATTGAAAAAATATATTGGTGTTGCAACTTATAAATGTTAACCCCATTTTAATGGATTTTTTATTGGCAAAGCATGTGACATCTTCTATTGCCTTAATAGATTAACGACACGTGGCAAAATCAATGATTTAGGATTTAAGATTTATATAAGAAAATATATATAACCTAACATTTGAAATTTATAAACTCTGGGATTTGCCACGTGTCGTTAATCTATTAAGGCAATAAAAGATGTCACATGTTTTGGCAATAGAGGATCTCATCCGATTTTAATGGCCTTAAATGCCAAATATATATATATATATATATAAACTTATAGGTGGATTGTGCAAAATAATAAATCATAATTATAGAGTGCTTATAAGAAAAAGTATAATTATAGAGTGCAAGTTGTCACATATCCTAATTCCATGTGAAGTTAATTTGATTTTGCCTCTACCGTCTATGATGCAAAAAAAATTATAATTACATCTTTTCTTCAACCCCAACAATCACATGGCTGAATAATTTGCCTCAAACATTATCTTAGTTGTTTGTTTTGTAGTTTCGTCGATTCGCGTCTTAATTATTATTGCTAATATTGATGTTTAATTATGTACATATATGTGAAGGCATTGATTGGACTCGTAATAACTTTTGTCGTTGTTAAAAGAAGCATATATCACCTCATTCTTTGAGGTGTTGGAAATTGATGATCATTTGATCAATTATTTAATAATTTATATTTAATTTATTATATAAATTAAATGATAGATTATTAATTTGCTTTCGAAGTAGATGAATTCATATACTCAAAATCGATTTTCGATGAAGGAGATCTTAAGTGGATAAAAGTTGGACTTCGATGTAGAAAGTCAAAAACGGAGTCTCAATTAAAGGCAGAGTCTCATTACGACAGGAGGAAGTACCGGCATGGGACTTGTGTGACACCATGATACTCTACCCAAAAAAAATAAAGGAAAGGCACAATTAGCAAAGAAAATCAAGTATGAGCTTAGATAAATGATAATTCTAAGATAAAAGTAAGCAGATTTCAAGTATGAGCTAAGAATTCCAACAAAGAAATTCTCTACACGAGAATTTTCCATTCTAACACCTAAGAATTTTCCATTTGATATTGTTTGCTTGTTCAATTCTAACACCTAAGAATTTTCCATTTGATATTGTTTGCTTGTTCAATTCTAGTTATTAGTTCATACTTAGAATCAAATCTTGGAAACATGTTGGAGCTTGAATAGTATTAACGTGTTCATGACATATACAATAGTAAATATGATAACACCATTAACATATATAGTTTTATGATAAATTAATATAGTTTGCAGTTTAAAAAAAAAGATAAAAAAAAAAGATTAAGGTTGTAAAGCAAAAGGAGGTAGAGTAGTGGATGCTAAGTAAGGATGTACTTTTCATCACATAGCAAAGAAGAATCAACATTCCTTTTTGGATTGAATTTAAAGATGAAAAAAAGGCTAAGAATCCTAAACAAAAAAAAAAAAAAATCGTCTTTAATTTGTAAGATGCCGTTGACTTAATACTCAACGGTTATGATGAGGCGTGTGCTATATTAAAAGGCGACACAATTATCAACTATATATCTCTTATTTATGTAGGAGTATTACTTTTACTATGAATCCATCTCAACCTCTGTGGAACTAATTTTGCTATTAGTTCTTAGTTGTTAGAATCCGATTAATTAAGAGTTAATTGACTAAATTATGTGGATTGTATTTTCTACCATTCAATCGCCAAACGATATGTCATTTGATCACTTGGAATCCTATGTCCCTATTTTTGTATTCCAGTACCAAATTTTAGTTTTTGCTAATTTTATGTATTTTCTTCAATAATTTTGATTCGTAATGATGTAGTTTAATTTTATATAATTATTTTCTAGGGTTCACTCATCCAATCAGGATTTATAATTAATTTTTAACATTTAATTTCACATTTATTAGTTATATTAGAGTTGCTAAATTTCAAATTAGGAAATATAATTATCAAAAAAATCAATTTTATTCAAAATTAAGATTGAAAACACAATTGGTATACCGACTTTGGGACGAAGAATCCCATCCGTTGTTTGATACTCCCTCCGTCTCACGTATTAAGACACATTTCTTTTCGGCACGGAACTTAAGACGAGAGTGTTTAGTGTGTAAAG
Source organism: Mentha longifolia (assembly GCA_001642375.2). Taxonomy (NCBI): domain Eukaryota; kingdom Viridiplantae; phylum Streptophyta; class Magnoliopsida; order Lamiales; family Lamiaceae; genus Mentha; species Mentha longifolia. The sequence goes on from CM038113.1 coordinate 27,519,368, forward strand.
TGTAATGTATGTAGGGATGTGACGTGATTTATGTATTTAGACATATTTTTAAACTAGAGCAACATAGATGCATAAAAACATATCCATGTTTGATCTTAAATGAAAGATCGTATCAAGATCTTTAATTTGGTATAAAAATCATAAAAATCGAATAACAAACGATAAAGTTATTGTAGTTGAAACTTTTAGAATTTAAATTATATTGAGATACGTGCTGAGAGGTGACACTTAAAAAAAAAAGCAATATTTGTGAGGAATTTTTTCGTCACGAAAGGCCAAAATTTCGTTACAATAAATCATATGTGACGAAAAAAAATTCATCACAGTGTCGTCATATTAGGGTCCTCGCATATAACGTAATGTGAGGAAATAATAATTTCCTCACATAAAGTATTTATGCATATGTTAGGAAAAAAATCCTCACAATTAAATTTCCTCATATAAAATATTTATGCTTATGTGAGGAAAAAAATCCTCACACTTAAACCTATTTTTTGTCACATAAACCCATACATATCAATGGTCTTATTTTGTTACAAATACATCAATTACATTTCAAAAAGTAATTTTTGACCACCGGAAATCGACATGCTTGTATAATATAAATAATTTTTTATATATAATAGCCAATGCTTGCATACAATCCTCATCAAAAGGTCAAATACAACTAATGAATTGCTTGGAAAAATCCTAGAAAGAAAAAAATAGACTAAACAATATTATAAACTAAGTTTCATTGTCAAAGCATCAAAGAAATTATATTGACTAATGCCAAGTAAGAAATAGCTATGTTTCCATTATATCTTCAGCCTGCTCCATAGGGTGTAATGACCCCATCACTAGCCTCTTCTCCTCTGTCACCTACCATTAGGATTCACATATTTTGCCACACCTTGTGCAGCCAAACCAAGCCCAAAGATGCTGATGTTACTCTTTTTCTTATTCCATATCAGATTCGACTTTTCATATCAAGAACTCCTGATCCCAAAATACCAAGCTTGGTAAGTAGTATCCATTGGAAACCAAAAACAGAACCAAGCTACAAGTATTAAAGCAGATAGGAAGAGGAGAGCAATATCTATGGTTCAAAGCAGATTCAAAGTATTAAAAAACCCTTACATGCAATGCAGATTTAGAGCAGACAAAGTACTTGAAAACAAAACATCAAATAAAATGATAAAACTTACTGGCAAAAATTAGAAGGAATGCCTGGGATAAGTTGTAAAATTTGTAGCATCATGGCCATTTGACTTTCCATCTTATCTATCTTCTTGCCTTGCTCTGTATGAGCTTTAGTGAGATGGACAATCTCTGTCTTTGCACTATCAAGTTCTAGAAACTTCTCCTTCAAATCAACACCCACAAATACATTTGATTCACAACTACGAAGGACTTGCACTCCATGTCCCATTCCTTTAATATATCCCTATCGATGTCGAAGTACAGACTTCACTATAACGGGTTCTGCAAGTGGTTCTTTGTCATGTTCTACACTTTTCTTTGTCAACTCTACCATCTCATTCTATAAGCATACATAATATAGATATTAGCTAATATACAAAAGCAACTACAAATCTTTAGAAAAGTAAAAAGTTGTATCTGAAACTCACATATTTAGATTGAGCAGCAGGATTGGCGAATTATCCTCCCCTTGACTTGCTCACATGTGTCTTTCTAAAGAGCTCGATCTCGCCTTTTTCCGTCTTTCAAGTAATAAAGGCATGAACTAAGAATCACAAGAAAGAAAGTTTTTTTTTTCACAAGAAAGAAAGTTAATATACATGAGTAAAGAAAGTCTTATAACGAGTAAAAAACATAAATAATATACCATTTCTTTGTAGTGGCTGAGCATTGTTCTTTTTCCAGATGTGTGATTGAAGAGTTTCTTGTTACGATTTTTACTGTTAACATGCAACCTTCTCTGTTAACATCTTTCTTCATTCATATTCTCCTGGTAAAATAATGCACAATCATTTTTACACACTTCAATTTCTTGATAACCTAGTTCCATCGCATAAGATATCTTTCAAAAGCTTAAGCAACATATCAAAGCTTTTATTGCTCCATCTATTCCTTACCTTGATATGCATCAACTTGATAATAAAAGACAACAACGACTCCTTACATCCATCATACAATTTAGTGCTTGCATTCTTAAAAAGTTTCTCAAAGTATTTCGGTTCTCTTTCTGCCAACTCCAACATCAAATCATATATTTCTCCATTCATATCTTCATTCAGTTCACTTGTCACATTATCAAACATATTATCACCATCCTCATTAATATCATTATCAGCAAATGTATCAACCCTATCCCCATGGCATATCCATTTAGTATAACTATTGGAAAAACCATTAAGGTGCAGATCATGCTTAACATTCTCAAATATTTTGAATCTTGTGTTGAGACAAACACAACAGGGGCATCGGATCAAATTATCAGGTCCATTAGCATGCTCTTTTGCAAACTTAAGAAATGAATCCACTCCCTCTATGTATATCCTAGAAAATCTATTCTTTTCATTAGTCCAACTTCTTTCCATGGGATAGGTACCTATAAGCATATCAAGAATTTCAAATTTAGAACAAAATTGTGTACTTGCACTCTATCCATACAAGTTAGAGTACAACCTAAGTAAGCATATGTGAAAAGTACAATTGCAAGAGGCAACAATAGAGATTCAATGCATACAAATTTGCATGCATATATAAGCGTCTAATTTATTTCAGAGACATAAGATTCATAAATCAACAAGCTTAAATGATAAAATGAACAGAGCAATGCAATTACGTACCTTCCTTTTTGTCACAACAATCAAGTTCGCTCTAAAAAGCAATGCTTCTATGTTCCTTTTCTGTAGTTTGTACTCCTAGAAACTGCAGGACCAAGGTGTATAAAATTGGAGAATGGATAATATTCATAAAAGAAATTCGAAAAAGAAAAAAGAATGCCAAATTGCCTTGTAATCTGAAACACATCTGAGCAAAGCTTCCATAGAAGCCACAACATAACAACATTTAAATGTTCATACAGAGAACACATGCACTAAGCAACATCTAACCAAAAAACAAATTGATGCAAAGATTTTACAATAAACTAGAAGTCTAGAAGCAGAGGCTAGGAAAAATAAAACTGAAACTCAACATTAAAGAGCAAACTAAGTTTAGAGCTCTATAGAGTCACTTATCACATATTACACCAAGTCTCATATGACAACTTTTCACATAATACACCAAGTCTCACATAATAGCTAGCATTTGTAAGATATGAATTACAACTAAGAACTAACAGTGCATCAAGCAAAAAAGGAAAAAAAAGATAATACATGTAAGATATGAATCCAATGTTGGTATCATCTCATACTCATTTGATCACATAACAAGTGACAAATTACATAACATAGCTAGCATTTCAATGAGAACAACATAATATTACCCGAAGCATCAATCATGTGCTATAGATTAATGCAAGATTATAGGATTAGTTGCAACACTGCAGATTTAGATTTGCATTCTCATGTGACGATAATAGCAATAAACACACTATATTAATCTAGGAGTACCAAAAAATAGACTAACTAGAAAAAAAACTTATCTCCATTTGCAAAAAAAAAAAAAAAAAAAAAAAAAAAAAAAAAAACAAGAAAAAAAAAGAACAGAATATGATATTAGCTTACTGATATATGTGACTATCTATCAAGTTTGCTTGCTGGAACCATAACTTGAGATTTTCTTTACAGAACAAGGAGATAATCTACATTCTTGGACTAATCATGCACCTTTAGCTAAAAAAATATATCAGCTTGTTGTAATGTATATATATGGTAGTTAGTATTAGGTTTAATCTTTCCATATTTAGCCTAGTATTAATGTGTATATATATGTGTCTTCTTCAGTTAATTGAATACAAAATTTTCACCCCACTTTGATGTTCCTTACGATTCATAACATGGTATCAAGATCTCTAGGTTCTTAGAGTTTTTCGATTTTTGGGAGGTTCTTAGAGTTTTTTATTTTTATTTTTGGGAGGGGTGCTAATTTCGTCATTAAAAAAAAAAGGGTTTTTCAGCTTCGAAATGGCGCTGCTACCCATTCTATTTTCAGCCACCGCCGGATGACACCGCCAGCACAGATCGAAGCGTCACCATCCGGCACATCTTCTCCGGAAGTTTCACGGCCAGAGGACGGCGCGTGTTGGTCCCACGCGCCAGAGACGGTTTCTGCAGCAGATTCTTTTTCCGGCGATTTCCCTGCACGTGACAGCGCATCCGACGCCGGATTTTGCTCCGGTTGTTCCTGTTCATCTCGTCTTTGTCTTCCGGTGCTTTCTAGCCCAATTTCGGTCTACATTGGGTTCCGTGTGAGATCAGTTTCGCGTATTTCTTCGATTTTCTTAAATCTTTGTTGAGATTTCGTGATTATTTAAGCATGTCTGAGGCGGATAAAGCTAAGTCTGTTGAGGTTGTGTCCGTAATGTCTAAGATTACGGAACACAAGTTGTGTTCTAATATTATATGGATTGGCGTCAGACTATTGAGCTCTATTTGCTCAGTATTTCGATGGATCATCATATTTCTGACGATCCTCCTTCTGATCAAACCAAGAAAAAGGAGTGGATGCGCGAGGATGCTCGTTTGTTTTTGTCGATACGTAACTCCATCGACTATACTGTTATTGGTCTTATCACTCACTGTAAGACTGTTAAGAGCCTGATGAAGTACCATGAGTTCCTTTATTCAGTTAAAGAAAATATATCTCGAATATTTGATGTTTGTCAAGCGTTCTATAGGCCAGAAAAAGGCGAGAGGTCTCTTATAGATCATTTCATGGCATTCGAGAAAATTTATGCAGAGCTAAATGAACTTCTTCCATTCGATGCAGACATCAGTGTACAACAGGCTCAGAGAGAGAAGATGGCGGTTATGAGTTTCTTGGCCGGTCTCTCATCTGATTTTGAGATTGCCAAGTCTCAAGTTATTTTAGATACTAAAATCTCTTCTTTGGATGAAGCATTTAGCAGTATTCTCCGCACTGAGCATTCGACAGTTCCTCCTTCTGATCAATATAGTAGTGCTCTACTTAGTCGAGCTCCTACTTATGTGCCTAGCAAGCCACAATACAAGAATGGTGGTTCTAAGAGTTCCTCCGGACCGGGGCAGTGGCATGATAACGCGGAGTGTCGTTATTGCCATGAGATTGGGCATATCAAGCGCAATTGTCCAAAGCTGCGTAACAAGAAGCCTCCATCATCTGCTCATGTTGGTGACAGTAGTGGTTCTCTCACTGTTTCTACTTCAGAATATGCAAAGTTTTTGCAGCATCAGGATCGGACTTCTTCCTCAGGTCCTACCACTGCTCTTACTGATTCAGGTAAGCCAACTGCTTGCGTCGCTTCCTCGCCAACTAAATGAGTCATCGATTCGGGTGCTACAGATTATATGACAGGTAATCATAGTTTATTTTCTACGTTTGAGCCACATCAGAACCTAAATCCAGTCACTCTTGCTGATGGTTCATAATCCATTGTTCGTGGATCTGGCACAGTTCAACCTATCCCTTCATTATCCTTGTCTTCTGTTCTTAGTCTTCCTGAGCTCTCCTTTAATTTGTTGTCAGTTAGCAAGCTTACTCGTAATCTGAATTGTAGTGGCTCATTTTTCCTGATTATTGTTTGTTTCAGGATCTTACGATGAAGCGTATTATTGGTAAAGGACATGAATCAGGCGGCCTCTACATCCTTGATACACCACCATCTTCTTCAGTAGCTTGTGTCAGAACTATCACTCCTATGGATCGGTTGGGTCATCCATCTCTTCCTTTGTTAAAGAAATTATATCCATAATTTTTTGGGTTGTCGTCTTTAGATTGTGAGTCGTGTCAGTTTGCTAAACACCATCGTATTAGTTTGAGTCCTCGAGTCAATAACAGAGCTGATGCTCATTTTGAATTAGTTCATTCTGATGTCTAGGGTCCTTGTACCATTACATCAAAGACTGGTTTTTTATATTTTGTTACATTTGTTGACGATCATTCTCATTTGACATGGCTTTATTTAATGAAAAGTCGTTCTGAGCTCTTTACTCATTTTTCTGCCTTTTGTGCTGAAATTAAAACTCAGTTTCATGTGTCTGTTCAAATATTAAGAAGTGATAGTGCTAAGGAATATTTCTCTGATACATTTCAGTCTTATATGGTGAAGAATGGCATTCTTCATCAATCTTCTTGTGTCTACACTCCGGCTCAAAATGGAGTTGCTGAAAGAAAAAATAAGCATCTCCTTGAAACAGCCAGAGCCTTATTGTTTGCCATGGAAGTTCCTAATCACTTTTGGGCTGATGCTGTGTCTACTTCTTGTTTTCTCATTAACCGTATGCCGTCATCTGTTCTGTCTGGTCTATCTCCTTTTCATGTTCTGTTTCCGGCCAAGTCTTTATATCCTATTGAACCTAAAATCTTTGGCAGCACCTGTTTTGTTCGGGATGTTCGACCTCAAATTACCAAACCGATCCCAAATCTGTCAAGTGTATTTTTTTTGGATATTCTCGAGTCCAGAAAAGGTATCGATGTTTCTGCCCCAGTCTGAACAAATATCTTGTCTCGACTGATGTCATGTTCTTCTAGCATACACCATTACACTCTAGAGTCCACTTCTGTATGTGAGAATGATGATTCTGATTTTCTTAATCTATGCAGTTACATCATTTGTTGAGTCAGTTGCATCTGAGCCTGTTGAGTCCACATCTCTCTCCGATATGCCTCGTCATCCTGTTGTCCAACACTATACATGTCATCCATCTGCTCCAGCTACTAAAAATTTGGTCTCTTCTTCATCTGATTCTGGTCCTGATGATCCAATAGCTCCGTCGTCTGATCCTGCACCGAGTGATGATCTTCCAATTGCCCTTCGCAAAGGTAAACGTTCTTGCACTTATCATATATCTTCGTTTGTGTCATATGATCAGTTATCTCCCTCTTCTAAAGCTTTTGTCTCCACTCTTGAGTCTATTCCTAAAATTATTTCTGAAGCTTTAGCCCATTCTGGTTGGCGTGATGCTATGGTTGAGGAGATGAATGCTTTGGATAATAATGGTACTTGGGATTTGGTCGATCTTCCTACTGGCAAACACCATATTGGTTGTAAATAGGTGTTTACTGTTAAGGTGAATCCCGATGGTTCTGTTGCTCGCTTGAAAGCTCGTCTTGTTGTTAAAGGGTATGCTCAAACTTATGGTGTTGACTATTCTGAGACGTTCTCTCCAGTTGCTAGGCTTACCTCTATTCGACTTGTGATATCCTTGGCGGCAAGTCATCATTGGCCTTTATATCAGTTGGATGTGAAAAATGTTTTCCTTCACGGAGATCTCAGTGACATAATTTATATGGAGCAACCACCTGGTTTTATTGCTCAGGGGGAGTCTCATAAAGCGTGTCATCTTTGCAAATCATTGTATGGTTTGAAGCAGAGTCCTCGTGAGTGGTTTAGTACATTTGCACGTGCTGCTGATGCATTTGGCTTGTAACAATCAGTATCTGATGATTCTATTTTCTACAAACATTCAGAGGCTGGTCTTGTTCTATTAGTTGTATATGTGGATGATATTGTGATTACTGGTAGTGATTCTGCAGGAATTACGTCTTTGAGAGCTTTTCTGCCTACTCAGTCAGTTTAAGATCAAAGACTTGGGAGAACTTAAGTATTTACTTGGTGTTGAAGTGTTGAGAAGTAAGAGATGGATTTTCTTATCTTAGAGGAAATATGTACTTGACTTGCTATCTGAGACTGGAAACTTGGGTGCTAAACCATGTAGCACTCCAATGGTCCCTAATTTGCAGCTTAGTAAAGGTGGTGTACCATTTGGAGATCCTAAGAGATATCGGAGACTGGTTGGCAAGCTAAATTATTTGAAGGTGACACGTCCTGACATTGTCTTTCCGGTTAGTGTGGTCAGTCAGTATATGTCATCCCCAACAGTAGATCATTGGAAGACAGTAAAACAGATTTTGCGCTATTTGAAAGGAGTACCGGGACGTGGAATTGTGTACAGTGATCATGGTTATGATAGGATTGAATGCTTCTCTGATGCAAATTATGCAGGGCCGAAAGAAGATCGAAGATCTACTTCTGGATATTGTGTGTTCTTTGGTGGAATTTAATTTCTTGGAAGAGCAAGAAATAGAAAGTGGTGTCTCTCTCAAGTGCAGAGTCCGAGTATAAAGCAATGGCTAAATCTACATGTGAAATTTTATATCTATACAAGTTTCTGAGTGAGGTAGGATTGAAAGTCTCAATGCCTGCTAAGTTGTGGTGTGACAATCAGGTTGCTCTTCATATCGCTTCCAACTCTGTCTTTCATGAGCGAACCAAACATATTGAGATTGACTGTCATTTCATTCGTGAGAAGATTAAAAATGGGCTGATTGCTACTAGACATATGAAGGCTGAAGGTCAGTTAGGAGATCTGTTTACGAAGGCCTTGAATGGGGTTAGAATTAGTTATCTTGTAGCAAGCTGGGCATAATTAACATCTATGCTCCAGCTTGAGGGGGAGTGTTGTAATGTATATATATGGTAGTTAGTATTAGGTTTAATCTTTTCCATATTTAGCCTAGTATTAGTGTGTATATATATGTGTCTTCTTCAGTTAATTGAATACTGAATTTTCACCCCACTTTGATGTTCCTTACGATTCATAACACAGCTCAACCCTAATCTCTTCCAAAAACTCTAATTAGTTAACAAAAATTGAATTATTTAATAAAATTGACTGAAAATGAGAAGTTAAACAATCGTCTGGAGCTAATCATCGATCAATGTCAAACTATAGAATTCATAGGTTGCTGTGGTTTCTAGGATATATACCTTGTACTTAGCATCACAGGTGAGCCAAATCGACCTCATATCACCTTTTCCCTCTCCATAGAGCTTCAATTTGAAACCAAAAAACTACGGAATCAAAGGTATATTGGAATGACAAAGCGAAAGAAGATCTGAGGATTCAAAGATCTGAGCCCACACTGTAACAGCAAACCTCAAACCATACCATAATAAATAGTCAATTATAAGCCAATTTCTGCCAGAGAGATAACAGATAAATCACCTTCAAAACCTATCGACGGCTATGCTAGAGAGATGCTCCCAATTAATTAGCAAAATCGGAATTTTTATGGATCATTCTTCCTCTGTTGATTTTCTCAATCTCGAGTAAAATCGAAGGTAAAATCTGGATGGAGGATTGATTTGGAAATCAGCTATGGAAGAAGACATCACGAGGTGATAGAGTGAGAAAGAGAGAAGAGCGTGTTTTTATTTTTATTTTTTAATTGGGAATTTGGTACAATAAAAAATTATACTCCCTCCATCTTAAGTATCAAGATACCTTTCTTTTCGGCACGGAACTTAAGATGGAGTTTTTAGTGTGTAAAGTGTAATGTGTGTAGGGATGTGATGTGATTTATGTATTTAGACATATTTTTAAACTAGAGCATCATAGATGCATAAAAACATATCCATGTTTGATCTTAAATGAAAGATCGTATCAAGACCTTTAATTTGGTATAAAAATCATAAAAATCAAATAACAAACGAGAAATTTATGATAGTTTAAATTTTTAGGATTTAAATTATATTGGGACACGTGTTGAGAGGTGTGTGGATGATGAGATTTAATTAGATAATGTTAAGTGTAATAAGAGATTTACTAATTGTACGATTAATTAGCTAACTATTTCCCAAAAAGGAAATGTGTCAGAATACTTGAGACGGAGGGTGTACTTATTTTTATTTTTGCTTTTAAAATTGGGATTGGAGTGGATGGTCATGGAAATTGGAATAGAGAGAGAGTCGGAAATTTTGCTTTCATTACAAGATTTAAGTTTATATTTATAAAAATGCCACAGTTTCTTTTACTTTAGTGAGAAAGAAAAAATTCGTTATATATGCTAAGCAAATATAACAAAATTTGATTTCATTGCATTAGCTTGTCGCATACACTATCTTTTTTGTAGTGTGAATGGATGATGAGATTTAATTAGATAATGTTAAGTGTAATAAGGTAGTATTTACTAATTGTACTATTAATTAGCTAATTATTTTCCAAAAAGGAAATGTGTCAAAATACTTGAGACGGCTCAATAAAGAAAGGATGTTAGAATACTTGAGACGGAGCCCCCAACTTTTGCTCTCGTGCTACAAATGTAATAGCGGAACAGAGTTCAAGTCATATTAGGCAATCAATGATAATTATCTCTTAAATTTTGACAAAACCCTTAATTGCAAACTTAATAATTCATGTATTAAATAATAGTGATAATGCATATCTATACCCATCTAGCTTAACAAATGTCAAATTACACCCACCAACTTAAAAAGTACAAATAATACTGGAGGCAGTGACTTTTCTATCCACTATAGGATAAATTTTACGATATTTATCACTAGGATAGTTTTTTAACAAAACTACCCAAATTTGAGGTGGTGAGACAAATATACACTTATGACACATTTCTCTTTCTCCATCTACTTTTTTGTCTCTTTCCAGATTTTGTCTCTTTCCAGATTTGTCTCTTTGCAGATTTTATTTTTTTTTCCCGTTTTTTTCCTTTCTTTTTTGTTTTTCTAAATGTTAGAAAATACGAAATTTATATTTTTTACGAACAGTAAGGAGGTACGAATTTGTTCAATTCGTACCATGTTTTGAATTGTTGAAATATTTTCTCCTACTGCTTTCAATGAGGTACAAAATGTGAAATTCGTACCAAAATCGAATATGAATTTTACATTTACATAATTATTATATAGTTATGTCATTAACTATAGGTACCATTTGTACCAAATATAGTACGAATTGCATAAGTGAGTATGAAGTTCTAGGTACGAATATGAGTCAATTCGTACCATTTACATATGATATATTATGAATTACGAGAAAAACAACAGAAAAATGAATTACGAATTACTATTACCTATGATATATGAAAACTACAAATTTGTACCATCTATTTATCACGAAATGTGCAATTCGTATTTACCTATGACTAAACTTGTGCAATTTGTACCATCTACCTATGACTAAACTTGTCTCTTTGCAGATTTTTTTTTCTTTTTTCCTTTACCATATTTTGAATTGTTATCTTTAATGTAATATGCAAGGTGTGCTTGTTGAAAACATTTTCTCTTACCTCTTTTAATGAGGTACGAAATGTGAAATTCGTACCAAAATTGAATAAGAATTTCACATTTACATAGTTATTATACAGTTATTGGTATGAATATGAGACGATTCGTACCAATTGTGTGTAATATAGTACGAATTGCATAAGTGAGTATGAAGTTATTGGTACAAAATATGAGTCAATTCGTACCATTTACATATGATATATTACAAATTACAAGAAAGCAACAGAAAAGCGAATTACGAATTATGGTTACCTATGATATATCAAAAAGTATAAATTTGTACCATCTATTTATCACGAACTGTGAAATTCATACCAAAGTCGAGTGAGAAATTCATATTTACTTAAATATATGATTATTGGTACGAATATGAGACGATTCGTATCAACTAGCTATAGTAAAGTACGAATTACATAAGTAAGTATGAAGTTATTGGTACGAATATGAGTCACTTTGTACATTTACCAAAGATATATTATGAATTACGCTTGTTTTGAAGTGACTTGGTCTACTGCAACATCAAACTTATTGATTTCAACAGAGACAAATCGTAACAACACCAAGCATAACTCACAATTCGTAACAACGCCAAACATAACTCACAAATCGTAACAACATCAAATCAGAATGTAACTCATAAATCAGAACTCACAAAATCAAGCAGAGAGCACACATGTAAATGTTAAATAAACCATTTCGTACAAAACCCTAAAATCGAACCATGCCTAAAATCAAGTAAAAAATCATCGGAAGCAAGACATATCAGTTAAATCGCACCACCAAATCAGGGGAAAAATCCCTAAATTCGGAGGTACCTATCAAATCATACCAACTCACAAGCTAAAACCAAATTCTCATTTTTATTAAGCAACCAACAGACCGATTTGTACATGCAGTTCAAGCTCAGCGCATCAGAGACAAATCATAACACAAATCGTAACAACACCAAACATATACTCAAATCGTAACAACATCAAATCCAAACGTAAATCACAAATCATATCTCACAAAATCAAGCACAGAGCACCAAATTCTCATTTTTATTAAGCAGCCAACAGACCAATTCGTCCATGCAGTTCAAGCTCAGCGCATCAGAGACAAATCATAACACAAATCGTAACAACACCAAACATATACTCAAATCGTAACAACATCAAATCCGAATGTAAATCACAAATCAGATCTCACAAAATCAAGCACAGAGCATACATGTAAATGGGCCTGGAGAAGCCCAAACGAAAGCCCGAAGATCTAATATGCAGTTTCTCTTTCTTGGATCTCGTAGCAAATCGGAGCGGATAACTGAGAAGAAGACGACGCGGCGGAGGTGCTACGGCGGCAAAGAAGACGACGCGGCGGAGGTGCTACGGCGGCGATGGCTGAGGGAGGAGAAGTCGACACAGCCACCGTTTCTGGGAACTCATCGAAGGCAAAGACGTCGGGTTCTTTCCGATGAGAAGATGACGCGGTGGCGGCGGAGGCACTGCGGCGGCGACGGAAGGAGGAGCCGGAGGGGCTGCCTGCAGCCACCGAGAGAGAGAGAGAGAGAGAGAGATTTCAAATTTTAAAATGAGGAGAATGGTATGAGGAAGAGAGAAACAGAGGAAATATAGGGTTTTGTGAGAGAGAGGTTTAGGGATATATACTAAGGGTATTTTGGGGCATTCAAGTCAAATTTGGGTAGAATTATTAAAAAACTATCCGGGTGATATTTATTGTAAAAACTATCCTATAGTGGGTAGAAAGGGGCATTTCCTCAATAATATTGTATCCATTAACATCAAATTTTTGCCCTTTCAGACAAAAATATCCTTAATGAGTTGACTTTGACTTTTTGATTTTTTTTATTTTTTTCGTAATTTTTTTTTTTGAATTTCTGACATTTTTTGGACTAAGACTATTGGGACTATTAGTACCAAATAATTTCAATAGTCCCAATAGTTGAATATTATTTTGGTTTATATTTATTTTTCATTCTAAGAACCTAAATTATCTCTTCCCCTTCCCGCATGCTCTTCTCCCTTCCGCCTCACCCCTGCCAAAGCCCTAAACGTCAGATCCATCAACAACTGCAGCGTCCTCGCCATCTCTGGCATGTCCCATTTCTGATATTGGGACTATTGAGACTATTTGGTGCTAATAGTCTCATTTCTGATTTAAGTTTTCTTCATCTTGTTTGAGCGTATTAGGACTATTTGGTGCTAATAGTCTCATTTCTGAATTAGGATTTATTCATCCTATTTGGACGTATTGAGACTATTTGGTGTTAATAGTCTCAATAGTCCTAGTTCCGATTCAAGGTTTATTCAACTATTGAGATTATTTGGTGCTAATAGTCCCAGTCTAAACAAAAAGTCAGAAATTAAAAAAAAATTGTAAAATTTGAAAAAATAAATTCGAAAAAAACTATAAAAAAACCAAAAAAATTAATCAACTATTGGGACTATTTGGTGCTATTAGTCCCAACCCAAAAACGTCAGAAATTAAAATTAAAAAAAACGTAAAAAAAATGGGAAAAAAACGTAAAAAAATAAAAAATAAATTAATTAAAAAAGTAAAAAAAAAATCAGTCAAAGTCAACTCATTAAGAACATTTTGGTCCAAATAAATATAATTTATATTTGTTATGTTAATAGGTATAATTTGACATTCTTTATGTTAGATGGGTAAAAAATTACCTCTATTAAAAATATTAGTGTTCGTGAGTCTAGCCTTCAGAAAACTGTTCGATAGTGTATTCAGATCGTGAGTCTAGCTCTAGCCATCTAATTAAATCACGTAATTGAACATTTAATAATTTGAAACCATAATAAAATTGTCATTATCGGAAGTAGGAAATCTTGTTTTTCACTTATCATCATCAATTCGCATTTTAAATGGAAAATGATTGATTAAGCCACAAAATTGCTACATTTGGAAAAGCATATATATATATATATATCATTCGAAAAAAGGGGGTGTGCTGTGTTCAGATTGATTAATTAGGATATGTGGTAAGAGAAACAAAAGTCAATGGTGATATATGTGCTTATAATGTTGAGTTGGAAAGGGAAACATCATGGGATTAATTATTAATGTGGCAAGTAAAAAGAGTAGATTTAGAGGCAGGAAAAAAAAAAAACCTTACACTATAATATAGTGGGTAAGTCAAGATTATCATGCTATAAATCACAAGATTTAGTTGCATCCCATTTCCATGTATATGTTAATTAAAAATATGATGACAAATAATTGATGTTCCTTGCCAATTTAAATTATGGACCTCGGATACCCTACACCATCAAACTTGCATGAATTTGGCAGCTTTTTTTTTATTTCACTTTTACTATATATGTTGGTTGGTGACTTATTATTCCATTTCCTCTTAAATAATTAAAATAAAATTCATTCTTGTGAGATTCGCTTCCAAAAAAATGTGCATTTCGAAAATTTTACTTATTGTATATTTTCAGTACGTATGTATATAGCAAAATGAGTTTGTTCATTTTTTGGCGCTAGTAGTTTGTAGCATATGTCCATAAAATAAATAAATAAAATACCGTGGGAAATCAAAATCGCTATTAGCATGTTTAACTTTAGACCACACAAAAAGAAGATGAAAGAAATCAATTAATTTGTGTGAATATGCAATTTAGATAAACCAAGAATACTGTAATCAATAATTATATAGGAAACAAACAAGTGTGGTTTCTTTATATCATCGCTCAATTACGTTAAGGAAAACTCTATTGTTCACTCTTGGCACACTTAATGTGTACACAATTGACGTGATAATTATATATATATATATATATATATATATATAAGAAATTATCATAAATATATACCCTAAAAATTAAATCATACAATTTTTTTAATCCTATTAAAAAAACTAATCCCTACTTGAAAAAATTGTTAACGTATCATTAATTGTGAACACACTTAGAGTGTCTGCGGTGCAGTGGAGCGTTTCTGCAATTACGTAATTAGAGAGCATAAAGTTTTAAAATATTTTATACTATTATATTGGGCTAATTAACTAGTCCAATAAAAATTTAAAAAAATATTACAGTAGTATATAAATTTATTTGGATTAAATCATGAGCTAAGATACACATTAATTAAGTTTGACTTTATGTCAACCCTATAGAACTTGATATTCAGTAACATATTACATTGTTTTCAGCTTGAATACGAGTATAAAACTATTAAAATGAGTTACAATAGATAATATAATAATATTCCTATCAATAATCAAAGTTTCCCTTGCCTATTTAATTTGTGTAATTGCTTATTCTATGGAAGTTTCATCTTCTGAAAAACTAGATTAAGACAGTCGTTAGATGAAACTATAATATAAATTGGGACATTGTAACAACATGAATAAATGATGTTTCATTTAAGTAAAAAATTATGATACATCAAATCATTGGTGATTTAGTCCAGTGTTCCCATGACAAAAAAACATAATATTCTGATTTGAGGTAACAACTTTCCAAATCGAATAAAGGTTGCAAGAAAATCTATCGACTGTTGATGCTTCATCTCCATGGAGAAATGGGCCAATCAAATTTCCACATGATTTCGAACAAACTAAACCCTTTATTTTTTTTTTTTTTTTTTTTTTTTTTAAAGGTATAAGTAGGTGCTCTTGATGGTTAATTTAAAAGTAATTTGAATAGATCGTAATATCATTATACAAAAAGTATAGAAATACTCCCCTACATACCGTAGACATACTTAATGTGTTTATTACTGATGTGGTAGTGCTAGATCGTTTATTTTTTACATTCATGTAAGGTTTAGTTTTTTTAGTAAAATTTAATTTTTTTTAAGATATAATCCCTCCGTCTCAAAATTATTGAGCATATTTTCCGTTTGGGCCGTCTCACAATTTCTGACTTATTTTCCTTTTGGAAAATAATTAGGGAAATTAAGGTACATTTAGTTAATCCCTTATTATGTACACTTAAATTTACTTAATTAAATTTTATCATTCACTCACCTCTCACCACATATCTCAATATAATTTGAACTATAAAATTTTAAATTATCATAACTTGCTCATTTGTTCTCCGATTTTTATAATTTTTATACCAAATTAAAGGTCTAGATATGATATTTCATTTGAGATCAGACATCAATATGTTTTTATGAATCTATGATGCCCTAGTTTTAAAATATATCTGAATACATAAACTACACTTCATGTCTAAACACAATACACTTAAAACATTAAACACTTCCGTCTTAATTTTCGTGTCGAAAAGAAATGGCTCAGTAATCTTGAGACAGAGGGAGTAGTTTTTAGGGTATATTTATATTATTTTCTTTATTTATAATATTGTCACGTCATTCGTGGGCACATTAAGTATGCCTACGGTGGATATTGGAGCATTACTCATAAAAGTATTTTATACATATATGTATAGTAGACATTCTGAAAAGTGATTCACTAACAATTTAACGCTTTAAGTTGGTTAAGATCAAGTGTAGTATCTTAGAGCATCCCCAATAGAGAGCCAAAAAAGTGGGTCTCTCCTACTTTTCCGGTAGAGAGAGCCCCATCGGCCCACCCTAAAATCGGCCCCAGTGGGCAGGCTCTCTCAGAATTTTTTTAAATTTTTTTTCTTAATTTAATTTTTAATTTTTATTTTTTATTTTAATTTCTAATTCGATTTTCCTTTATTTTATTTAATTAAAAACATGAATTAAATTTCTTAAACTCTGCATGTCCACAATTCTTCGATCAAATCGAAGATGAGTTGTCCGTGATGGCTTGCGTTGCGTAAACTAGAAGTGCACTCAACATAATCCCGAAAGAAAGCTATAGCTCCTTGAGACACTCAAGCCCCGGTATTGCCAGAAGCCTCATCTTCAAGGGGAGTCTATTCCGTCGCCATCACTCCTTCGTCCTCGATTATTATGTTAAGTGGTCCAGCGAGCTTCCATTTTTGAGTTAATGCAGAGCGGCTGTGCACTTCTGAATGGTTGTGAAATCAACCCTTCCTATAGCATCTTGTCGTTTCTGGAAATACGATTCGCAAGACTCCAATACTTGCACCATGCGCAAGAACAACTGCCTCGACATGCGATAACGATGACGAAATGTAGCCTCATCCCAGGTCGGGTTTTCGGCAAAGTAATCATTGAAAAAGCGTATTGCACCGCCTTCTCGATCTCGATCTATGTATTGCTTGAATGAACTCGACGTCGGAGCTTCGGCTCTTGGGCTTTCTTCTTCTTCTTTTGTGCTTCTACTATCTTATTCATAAGATCGTGAGATTTTTGTAGTTGTTGAAACATGGCCAGCACGTCGGAGGAGGAGCTTGAAGAGGTTGATGATGAAGACATATTTTTTTTGTGAAATTTTTGTGAAGGAAGATGGAGAATTATGTTAGAATTGTGTGAGAATTGAGATAAATTGTGAGTATATATATATATATATATATATATATATATATATATATTGGAGTGTTGAGCACCAACGTTCGAATTCAATTATTAATTTTATAATATATTTTTTAATTTTCCGGCTGAAAATTCAATTAAAAAAAAATCGCCCGTTGACGTCATAATAATGTCACCCTTGGGCTCGCACGCGTCTCGCTAGAGTGAGCCGTTGCCCTCTGATCTCGGGCTCCCCAACCACGAGGAGAGGGCTCCGGGTCTCGCTCACGGCGGTGAGCATGAGAGCCCCCACCGCGTTGGGAGTGCCCTTATAAATGCTATTTAGAGCAGTGAGGAGCCAAATGATCCCCTATTGTCCACCGCTTATGTGGTAGTACAACGTGAATTGAAACGTATATTAGAATAAATTTTAAAAATTAAGTCATTTAAAAATATATACAAACCTATTAAGAAAATGTCATTGTAGTAAATTAAAACCTCCTGATAGGAATACTGTATATAGGAATAACCTCCCTATAGTAATAAAAAAATCATGGTTCTGAACGGGGGCCAGTTTTATTTAGGAATATCCTCTACATTGCAATAAGTCATATTTTTTTCCTGTCCCGTTTAAGGATTTATGTCTCCATGTAGGAATAAATTACAATTTATATTAAAAATATATATAATATCATTAAATAAAATTTAAGATGACCTAAAATACTTATCTATGATTGATTGTGATAACATTTTAATTTTATGGGTTGTCACTATATCCTTCAATTTGTATGTACGTAATAACTCATCTACATATACACCCTCTTGTTTTAACAAGGTAAATGTATAGTTTGGTCAAATTTACATTAATCATGTACATGAATATGTTAAATGTATCGATATGATATAGTATTTAATTGGATACTTTTTAAACAAAAAAATATATTTTTTCTACCTAAAAACTATATATAGAAATAACCTCCTTATAGTAATTATTTCTTCTGGTCCCAACGATATGACTGTATAGAGATTTTACTGTATTACCTTTTCACCAGTGATATCTCTAATAATGTGGATATTTTGGTGGTGTTCAATAATTAATTTATGTATTTGTAGTTTCAATATTTTTTTTTATTATCAATTAAGATCCATTAATTCAATTCTAGTTTGTATTAACTTTGTACATATAATTTATAATTGACTGTTATAGAGTTGATTATTCAAATATTTGGGTATTTAATTATAGAAGTTTTAATATACTACTCCGTAGTACTCTAAAATACTATTTTTTTTTTTCAAATATATATTATTTAAATAATAAACTAAAAAGGCTAGTGTTACAACCTATGGGAATAACAAAAATAATTAAATAGACAACTCATCATTTTTCTATTCTTAGATTTTGTTTTATTTAGACACATTAATTTGCTTTGTCGTTAATTAGTATAACATCTTGGTAAGTTACGTAGGGACTCTTTCTTCAGCATTGAAAAGGAGTGATTTAAATTTGGCAATGTTTTGCAATCGTATTTCATTTTAAATAAATAAAATCAAACGACTATAATTACTTTTCCACCGTTAAAAATATTGTGCAAATTTCACATAAGTTCTAATGAACTAATAAAGTTGCGTTTCTATGCAAAATCTCCATTATTTTAATGTGCTAATGTTAATATGGCAATACCATGTCAATAACTTTTCTATTTAGAATTTTAATTTTTTAGCAGGGTTTAGTTTTTTTTGTATGATTTATTTTTAGATATATATCTATAATAGTTTTCCTTAAATATATCATCATCATGTGACGTTGACACATTAAATATACTCACGGTAGGTAGAAAAACATGTTTTATTATTTTATATCTCACGTATATTCAACAAGCAAGTCAAATAGTATAGGGTGGAGAGAATGAAATATTGCTTTAATTAAATAAGGAAGTATATAATAAATAATAATGATATTCGGCTATAATGTAGTCGGCTATAATAACAGCACTAGAGTTTTACTTCTAAAAGAAAATAGAGAAATGAGTGTTTTATCGAGGGAAAGGGCGAGCATTTTCTTAACCTTTGAGGTACGTTTATGGAGTGCTTGAATCTAAGGTAGAAAGTTATCACTCACAAGAAATAGTATTTCATTTTCCATCAAGGTTCATTTTATATTCTCAACGGCGGATGTAGCAGTGTTACGTTGACTTTTTTTTAAAGTTAATTTTAGTTTTTTTAGTAGTCTTGATTTTTGTCTATAGGGTTTAATTTTATTTATAATAATTTTTTAATATATATTTTTATGACGTAAGCCGTGAACACATTTAGTACGTCTATAATGAACACTGGAGCATTCGTCCGTAACTAACTACTCGTAATCTTCATTTCTTCTAAAATATTGCAAATGAATTTTCCGGTGGAATAAAAAAAAAAGGGAGAGAGAGAGAAGAAAGTGGTATAGTGAAACAATAATTTCATGAAATTGATAAAATTGGGAATAGGAAAGAGTATGTATGATGGGAATAGAAATTGATTAAAGGATGGAAGGAAGAGAAAAATGGGGTGGGGCTAATAATATGATAGAATAGAATAGAGGGGGGCAGAGGAAAAAGGGGCGGCAGAAAATGATCCCTTAAAACCCCACAAAAATCAGAGAGGACCATACATACCATAAGCAATTGTTGCCTTTGCTGTAAGTAAAAGTGATAAAAACATTCTCACTTCCCAAGGAGAAAGAGAGAGAGACCACTGCCCAATAAACACTCTGCTTCCTCGTCCGCCGGAATATTCTCCCCCGCCCAATTATTGCCCCTAATCACCACCCATTAATCATACTCCCTATCCCCAATAACTATGACCGCAATTTTGAAATAATATCAAGAATAAAATAACCATTAATACTTCCATGTATAATTAATCATCATATAATCTATGATTCCATGGACATGGAATTAGTCATTCGTCTCAATGCATGATAATCACGGATGGATTATTTTCATGATTAGATCACGTCAAGTTTTGCGTTCAGCCGATTATGGCTCATTGGGCCAGATATAGAAATCTAACCGGAACGATTTTTATGTGAAGTCCAGTTCAACCCGAAATGTATTTTTGAATTAGATTAGACCTCAATATCTTCGGACCCATAGAATTTCGGCATGATATTTCTTAGGTTTCGCAAATACTCAACGTGCTCTGATTCACCCTGTATTTTGTCACTTTAATTGTAAATGTGTACAATATATTTTTTTCGGATCAATATACATACATATGACACGACCATATCAGAATGGGCATGGGTTGGGCCAAACTAAAATTAAATAGAACTGAGTCGAGTAATCTCGAAATTCTACATCGCCTCTATGCTTTACTAATACACAATTCCTAATAATTTTATAGATTTATTTCAATAATTATTTGATCTATAGCTTTAATTCATTTTATTATTAATTAAAAAATGCGATATTTTTTAATTATGAATATTAAGATATATAAATTGATTATTTAACAAAAAAATAAACATTTTATTCATGTTTTTTATTACTCATTCTATTATGGTAATGTTATTCAATAAAATAAAATAAAATAAAAAATATATATATTTCATTCATGTTGGATACCAGTTATATGAATCGAAATACTTGTTCATTCCTTTTCTATTCTCGTTTTATTTTTAAGTACATTTCATTCTTTCTAACTTTCATTCAAACATATATACCACTCACCATCTTAATATTATATGCAAAAATTATATCAACCAGCCAATTTACCCTTTTACCCTAGGCAAAAATTTTACTTTTTTAAAAAAAAATTATATAACAATTAGGAGTAAAATGAGTCAATTTGTCACTATCTTTAGTATACACATTTTGACACCTGAAAACACTTATTTGGAATGAAAAGAGTATTTTATTTTTTTTCATAATTTAAAGATTTAATGTCAAAAATATTTACTCATGAAATAATAATGTTTCCTACGAAACAGTCACCTTAATTGCGTCAAAACACTTGACTATCAAGTAAGTTCAACTCCAACCCACTATAATTGGGGAATGAGCACTACCTATCCACCAATAATAATATATCTCACCCATTTATAGACATATATATATATAGGTAGTAGATTATATGAAAACTAATTATTACGTGAAACCTGCAACCCATTATAAAATGTTACATTTTATGCATAAAATGATGCATTTTGTGCATAAAATGTTGCATAATAAAATATATTATTTTATATTATTTTTATGCATATAATGTATCATCATGAGAATTTGCATAATAAAATATATTATTTTATTTTATTTTATTTTATTTTTATGCATATAATGCATCATTATGAGAATGCAACATTTTATGATAAAAATGCAACACTTTTATGCATAAAATACAACATTTTATGATGGGTTACAGGTTTCACGTAACAAATAATTTTCCCCATAACTCATCCCTATATATATATAACCCAATTTTAAACATCGTCACATTCCTTTATTTACAAACGAATCGCAATGCACATGGTGAGTTTCTTACTCCACTCAAAACACATACATACCAACCTTTTGTTACTCAATTAAAACCTATGTCATACACTAACCATTGTATAAACGGGCACAGAGGTTTTGGCTAAGACAACCAGAGTGCATGTACAGGTACATGTACAATTCGACTGTTCTAGCGAGTTTATAACTATTTTTCAATGCTAAAAATATAGTATTTTAAATTCAATTAGTTGTAGCTCAAATTATATATTTGCAATAGAAAAACATTTATTGCAAAAACTCCAAAAACTTAAATTTAAAATAGGCCTCTAAATCTTGAATCATTTGAGATCAAATTGTTTTGAAATTTTATCTCCAAGAGCCGAGTCTCGTTAAAACCTCTTTTGTGAGAATCAAAATAATTTGTTTAAAATTATAAATTATATTATAATTAAGTGTAACTAATTAAATTTAACAATAATCATAAATGTAAGTATACTAATTCAGTAATACCTGTACATATATGTATCATATTATATAGGATAACACTCCAATATTATTAAATGTTAAGAATAAAAACAAAATATCCTATTATATACCGAAATGTGGAGTTGTGGTTGGAGATAAGTACGTATGATATTACTCTACATGTTCCTCTTTGCCCACCCAACCAAAGTCTCTCTCACTCCCTCTCACATGTGGGGAAAGTATCTTGTTAACTAGTGCGTAATACTCAGTATTTCATTTGTTTAACCGTCCGCAAAAAAAATGTACATATTTCATTTTATGACGTGGACCTACATATATAATTCTCTTTCTTCACCCTCAAATTTTATTGTTACGTCTAGCTAGGGCTGCAAATGAACAGAGCTACTCGGGACTTACTCGGTATTCGACTCGAAAAAAGCTCGTTCAAACTCGAATTCGTTGATAAACGAGCCGAGTTCGAGCTCGTTTAATTTAACGAGTCGAGCTTGAGTTCTAGGGTATTCGACATGTCTTGCTCGCAATCGTGTTCGGCTCGTATATTAATTCGAACTTGTTCGCGAGCCTGTAAACGAGCTTTAACATATACGGAGTATGTGTGAAATTAATTTCAAATCACAACCAAAGCTAATTAGGCACTACACAACAATTATTACTAAAAAAATAGTAACTTATAACATTAATATATATCACCAATTATCATCAATTCATTTATTACATTGTACATTTATTTATTATTTATAGTATTAAATACTTTTAATTTTTGTTTGATGAATTTCATTTTAATTTATGTTCATTTGGAATGTTAAAAGAAAATATTTTTAAACCATGTCTTTTAAACGAGCTCAAAAGCGAGTTCAAGCTCGAGCTCGAATTAAAATAAAATTCGAGCTTTTCACGAGCCGAATTCGAGCTCAAATACAAACTGAACTCGAGCCGAACTATTTATCGAATATTTAGCGAGCCGAACTCAAGCTGAATTCGAACTCAAAAATTTTACCTCGAGCCAAACCCGAGCCCGAACATGTAAAATATTAAACGAGCTGAATCCAAGCCCGGATATGTAAAATATTAAACAAGCCGAACCTGAGCCCGGACATGTAAAATATTAAACAAGCCGAATCCGAATCCGAACATGTAAAATATTAAACGAGCCGAACCCGAGCCCGAACATGTAAAATATTAAACGAGCCGAATCCGAACCCGGACATGTAAAATATTAAACGAGCCGAACCCGAGTCCGAACATGTAAAATACTACCTCTGTCCCTTTCAAGTTGTTACACTTTTTTCAGCAATGTTTTCAAGCGTCTTGATAATGAGTTTTAAAATAACTTTTTTAAAAAAAATTCTTTTACGGGAAAAAAGTTATTTTAAAACTCATCATCAAGACGCTCGAAAATGCTTGAAAACATTGCTGAAAAAAGTGTAACAACTTGAAAGGGACGGAGGTAGTATTAAATAAGCCGAATCCGAACCTGAACATGTAAGATATTAAACGAGCCGAATCCGAGTCCGAACATGTAAAATATTAAACGAACCGAATCCGAACCCGAACATATAAAACATTAAACGAGCCGAACCCGAGCATGCCAATACTCGGCTCAGCTCGGCTCATTTGCAGCCCTAGTTACGTCAAACAACATAAGATACCATATCAAGTGAGATACAAACTCCATTTTAATATTTACTTATTGTAAAATTTAAATTTCATATCAGATAAAATTATGCGCATTTATCACTGACCGGACGGGAGATAAATCTAAATAGATATATATACTTTTCTTATGAAGTAAGTGCTCTACCCCTCTTTCAAATATAGTGAGCATAAGGGTAGAGATTGAACCATAACTATCACCCTATAGTGGATTAATATCCACTGACAGTATATTATTGAAGAAATATGTTTTCTTTTCTACCGACTCAAGTCACTCAAATATTGTCCATCTTTATACAAAGAGAGAGACAAGTCATGCTAATTTTTTAAGAAACTTATTTAACATTCGTGTGTTCGTACATATTTTTTTTAATAAACATGTAATAAAATCTTATTGGAATTTTACGAGAAATGTAATATAAGATCTCTATGTATACACCTAATTAGATTGTAGTTTGTAATTTTATTAATTGTTCATTTTTTCCATTAATTATAAAACCGAAATAATACTATGTAGGATATTCATTTAAAAAATATATATTATTAATACATGCATAGTGTAAGATATATATATTCTACTTTTGAAAAAAAAAAAAAGATTGAGCTTGTAGTACTGAACTATACGTCTTTTATCCTAAATTTGATTTTCTCTTCCACTAAGTTATCACAAAATTAAGCGTTAATATGCACTGTTTTATCCCAAAAGAGAATGTATAGGACTGTGTCAATAGTAATTTAATTAAAATAAAATGCTAGTAGACTAAAAAAACAAATCTTCAGCTGAAACAGATATATAAAAAATGAGAAATGAGATTCAGGATAAAAGCAGACTAAATTATTTTTTCCAACGTCGACGGTTTGTTAATTTTAGATAAACTAACGATAACGAAGAAAAATCGAGGAAAAAATCAAAAAAATTGATGAGCAATATCATCTAAAAATGAATCCTCAAATAATATTTAATAATGGATATATATCCGTATATCATATTAAATTCCCGAAGAAAAAAGAAGATATCTTTCTTAATGATAGTTATTGAAGAGTATATATAATATTTAGGGCACACTTGGGTCAGCCAGGGCTCACCGTGAGGCCGGCTAAAATATTAACATTTTTATTCGTGTAGATTAACACGTTTTTGTATAAAGATTGACACTTTTTAAAATTGGCACTTTTATTCGTAAAATAATTATGTTAAAAATTGACACTTTTATTCATATAGATTAATACTTTTCTGTGTAAAGATTGACACTTTGACCGGCACACTATGTGGCCGGCCTCACCCAAGTTTTTGCCTAATATTAATAATTCAAAAGGATCGAAAGATCACAAATTAATTTATTTGGTAATTATTGGCATGCTATTATATTTCTATTTTAATTAATTATTAATATTATTGTCATTATTATTTGGTCTGGCTCTATATTTTTTTCAACTTGTAAGTATATTTCCTTTTCTAGTTGTCATAATTGATGAAATGGACATTTGCCATAATATTTTGGCCACTACTGAAAATCCTTTGTTGAGAACTTTCGAAAGGGACATAATAGATGTTGGGATTTTGATTAAAATATTACCTAAAATTTGATAAATTCCATCATTCATCCTCCATTCTTTCTGTAGCCTTTCAAATTCTTGAAAGTCAACCTTTAGAGTTTAGATTCACAAGTAATTATAGGAATTTAATTTAATTTTATAATAATCTTTTGCGATCAAATTTTATCTTGTTTTTTTTAATAAAAGAAAATTATTCTTAGGGGTGGAGTTTGTAGGAGATCAATCTCTATCTCTATCTCTAACAGAATGAGTTGTACTACTGGATTACCAAATATAAAAATAAAATAATTATTATAATTACATAAATTACAGCTGAAGCAACGCCATCTTTCGCTATCTTGTGCTAAGATATAGTATTTCGTTAAAGGGAAAAAAGAAAACTATAATTGAATCTAGTCATTGGTTTGAATTGCTCTCGTACCTACCGTGAGCTTAATGTGCTACACTAATATCACGATAATAATTTTTCAATATGGAGTAGTTTAAATTTTTTTAGTAAAATTTAAATTTTTTTGTAAAATTTATTTTTAAAATATATATTTATAATAATTTTCTTTAAATATACTATTGTTACACCGGTAGGGGAGCATCCGTGAATCATCGATAGTCATCCATAATTAGTCAAACAATTAAGTAGTATTTGGTAAGATCTCCAATTTTGTCATTTTCTTGTGCTAAAGAAGCTATAGTGAAATTGAAGGAAAAAAACACAGATTACCCACCTCAATATATTGTTTTACTGTGGTGGTAATTATTTAATATTTCTCCCACCTACCTCAAAAGTAACCATGACAACTCTCATCATCATTTCTTATCTCAAATTCCCCACCAAAATAAAAGAAGCAAAAAAATAAAAGAAAAAATCGCCAGAAATAGTATTGGAATAAATCACAAAAAAATTGGAAAATGGGATCCATTCCATCTGAAGATCTTCCACAAACATATTCCTGGCAATAAAGACAGAAATAAAGAATCCATAAATGCATTTTACATAAATGAGGAAATCTCTGGTCCCTTCAAAAATAAAGTTTTATCTGATTTTGGTGTTTTCTTGATTTCTTCTCTTCCTCCCATGTCCTTTTACCCCTACCCCACAGGCCCCACACACACATATATACATACATACATTTATATATACACTCCACTTTAACTCCGTTATCTTTCTTGTCTTCTTCTCAGACCTGACCCCTACACAGTTTTCCAAATTCTGCATTTCCTGTCTGTGTGTTTTTTTTTTCTTTCATTATTTAATAGTCTCTTTTCTTTTTAAGCTTTTGGACATTTGGTTCAGAGCGCTTCAGACATCTTCATCTTCGTCGTACTACTCTATGCTCTTTTTCTCTCTTCTCTTCTCTTCATTCTCTCTCACACTCACTCACAACCATTCATCCCCTCTTACTTTCTTTACCCTCAAACTCAGTGTGTCTGTGTGTGCTTTTTCTGCATACCCTAATTTGAGCCCAGCCAAACACACTTTCGCTTCCACCAAAGTTTGCTTTTCTTAGTTTTCAACTTCTGTTTTTAATCATCTGTGGAAAAGACTGCATTTGTTTGTGTTTCTTGGTTGTGCTGTGATGTCATGAGGTGAGGGTTTTTGGCAGCTTATAAAGAAAGAAAATAAGTAAAAGAGACAAAGAAAGGAGAGAATTTTGTGGTTGGCAGTTCATTGATAGTGATTTAGTTTGAATCTGAGAAGGGCTTTCTGCATTCTTGCATTTTCTTTCTTGGACATGGCTGCAGAAAAGTTTGATTCAATGATGAAGAAAACCCTCAAGAATCTTTGCTGTAGAAATGGATGGTGCTATGGAGTAGTCTGGGGTTTTGATCAGAGAAATTCTTTGTAATCCCTCTCTCTCTCTCTTTTGCATGTGTTTTGAAATGCATAACATAGCTTCTTTTAGTTCATTGCTCTATCTTTTCTCTTCCACCATTGATTCCTAGTCTGTTTTCAGTTAAATCCCGCTTTAATAGTGTTAAAGTATATGCTTGATTTAAACTGTGTTGCATTTCTTGCATAGTTGACAAATAGGGCAGTCTAATAATTTCTTTACTGTATTTTTTTCCTCTTTCTGTATATGTGGGCTCATAAATTCTCTAATGTAAGTTTAACTAAGAACTATTTTCCTGTTTGCAAGATTTTTTTTTTTTTTTTTTTCAAAAAAACATTATTCTATCACACATTCTTTAAATGAAGCATTATTTTCCTTTTCTGTTTGCTGTCTAGAAAAGTAACAACCTTTACTAATTACTCACCTTTCTTCAAAACAAAAATCTTGTCTAAACGTATACTTTTACTAGATTGATGATTAGCTGTGTTCCACTATATTTTCTTAGCTAAATGATGTTAAATCATAGATAGCTAAAATTCTAATAGTATATAATTGCTACAGACAGCCTAATTACAAGTCTTGAATTTATTCTCCTGTCATGGATAAACTTTGACTAATTTTAGCAATTATTGGAACTTCTTTTTGCATGATTTAGGCTATTGACATTGAAAGATTGCTACTATGAAGAACAAATGGGAGCCCTCATTGATTCTATGCTTCTGCAAGCACATGTTGTGGGAGGAGGGTATGATATTTAATGCTATTATTTATAGCATCTTTAAATTTAATTTTCTTAAAATCACCCATATATTTACAGAATAGTTAATTAATGCAATTATTGTGCAGGGTAATTGGCCAAACTGCATTTGCAAAAAACCATCAATGGATGGATTCAGATGCTCATCATGAAAGGCAAAATTTTGCAGGATCACTTGATAGTCTACACAGTTTTCCAGGTACCACTCAAATCTGTCATGCTTGAAATGTGTGTGCGTGTGTGTGTGTTTAATTTATTTTCTTTACTGGGTATAATAGTGTGAACATTCTTCTAATTTGAAGAATAATTTTCTTGGCACAGGAGGATTCTGAGTTCTCTTGCCAATTCTCTATGGGCATAAAGGTGTGTTCTTTGGAAAAAATTTAATATGATTATTGATCTTTTTAAGTTAGATATCATAATCTGCTCCAAATTTAATGATTTTATTATTTATTTCTTTATGTTGTAAAGATTAATTTATCCCATTTTGTTTACAGACTATTGCTGTAATCTCAGTTGAACCATGGGGAGTTGTGGAGCTTGGATCCACTCATAAGGTTAGTAGTATTTCTGTATGAAAAAAAACACCGCAACTTTTTTCTACAAAACTCTCTGAAAGAGTGAAAAAAGGTTGGGATTTTTGTAGGTCTAACTTGCTACTAACTATGAACACGCTTTTCATTCAAAAGTGCAAAAATCTTTGGCTTCTTCATTTTTTCTCACAAGATTGGTGCATCTCTCTTATCTTGCTTATAACTAGTCAATCTATAATTCTTTGTTGCAGAATCCTGAGATCAAAGACTTTGTCGATCGAGTGCAAATACTTTTCAGAGAAATGGATGAAAGTCCTGAGATTGAAGCCATAGGAAATGAGCTTCAATCTGATAGCCAACTTTTCCATTCTAGTATGCAGTTTGATTCAATTTTACATTCTGAAAGTTTGATGGGAGTAGATCATTCTTTATTCCTTCCATCTACAAGCGAAAACTTGATCTTTTCCGAAGCTTCTTCAGTTGAGAATCCAATCCCAACTAGCAGCAATCAATTCGAGCAGTTGCTTTTCGAGTCTGCTAATTTCTTCGATTCCTCTGCTTCTCTCCAAGATCTTAGCAGTTTTAGTGAATGTTCAGTACTAACTTCCTCTTGGCCTAATCTGGCATCTCTACTAGAGGATAAGACGTCCTTTTCTGTATCAAGAAATCAAGAATCTTGCAAAGATTCATTCTTGAAAGACCCTTTCGTCCTATCTTCGACCCCTCAACAATTCTCAAGAGATATGTCCACTGCTCAAAATCTTAGTTCTTCTAAAGATCAAAGATTCTCTGGCTTACTAACTGTGGAGGAGTTCTTTGGGCAAAGTAGTAACGTTGCTAAGGCCATCTCCAAATCTGAGATGGAGAGCGACTTCTCTCGGATGATTTCTCCGCATACTGGTAATGATCTTGCTACTCTAGTTAGCACAGATATGCCACATTCTAATGGATTAATTCCAAAGTCGACTCTGAGTGGAACTCCTCCTCTTCCAACCAATTCATTGCAAAGTTCAGTGACTAATGCCTTGAGATCAAGTAATGATGTTAAAAAGCCAATGATTTGGAATCAAACTATGATCCCTGAATCTGAATACATCTCAAAGAAAAAATTTGGATCCATGATGAGCAACTCCAACAGTTTGTTCTCCAAATTAGGCCTTGACCACCTTTTGGATGGTGTTGCCAGTACTAGTAGCCCTTCTTCTTATGAAAGATCTCGATTTGGGGAGGATCGGTCATCATCTGCTGCTAAAAGAAGAAGAACTGATGAATTCTCATGGAGCCAAAACCAAGTGAAATTTGATGGTGCTTGTTATGATGGAAAAATGAACCCTGAGGCAAAGAATTTTGAAGTTAATAGTGAAGACTCCAAGAAGGAGGCGCATTCGTGTATTGATGATAGTTATACATTGGATGCTGCAAAGACTAGCTCATCAAGGAGACAAGAGGAGCAGGTCAAATCCAAGAAAAAGAAGGCTAAACCAGGGACCAAACCGAGGCCGAAAGATAGGCAGATGATCCAAGATCGCCTTGCAGAATTGAGGGAGCTCATTCCCAATGGAGAGAAGGTGAAAAATGGATTTAACTTGATCATATCTTTGTAACACACACACACACACACATACACACATGTATATAATAGGCTATTGACATGTTTGTTGCTGATATGACAGATGAGCATCGATCGTTTGTTGGAAAGAACCATCAGACACTTGAACTTCATGCAGAGTCTCACTAGACATGCTGAAAGTCTAAAACAAAATGCTAAGCCAAAGGTATTAAAAAAGAATTATCATGTACCTATATGTAACACTAAATCTTGTATCTTTGCTGTTGAGAAGGCCTTAGCCTATGCACCGGTATTAATTTGCTTTTTTTTTTTATTATTATTATAACAATACAGAGTATGGATATTTTGAAGAATCAGTCCATGAATGGTGGTGATGGTGGAGTTACATGGGCATATGAAGTAGGCAATGATGCTATGCTTTGTCCATTGATAGTCGAGGACCTTACTACACCCGGTCAGATGCTTATAGAGGTAATAAAAAAGTTATCTATAAATCAAGATATATATCGACACACTGTTTACATCTTGGTTGATTAACAAGCAACTTTAACCTTTGTTTGCAGATCCTCTGCGAAGAACATGGTTTCTTTTTGGAGATTGTAGAGATAATTCGAGGTTTTGGCTTGACCATTCTCAAAGGAGAGATGGAAATTCGTGAAACGAAGAAGATATGGGGTCATTTCATGGTGCAGGCTCAGGTAAAACTGAAATAAGTACTAGAAATAGAAAAGGCTTTTGCAATTTTCTTGATCTTTGTCAACTTTTTTTTTTTTTTTTTTTTTTTTCTGTTTTGAGGGGAAATTTTCTTGCATAGAGTTTTTTGTCTGACCGAAATTATGAATTTCGTTTGCAGGGAACGAGATTTGTGACGCGTCATGAGATATTTTCTTCTCTCATTCAGCTCTTGCAGATGAATGGGCAAAGTGCAACCAGTTTCAATAGCTCAGCCTTCAACAATTTTCAAACTTCTGCTTCATTTCCTCTTAGCTTCACTGATTCTCTTCAATGTGCAAACTTGTGACATTGTTCTTGAGGAATAGTAGTTTATATAGTTTTTATAAGTGAGAATGAATACAAAGGCTTATAATAGTCTCAGCTGATGTGAGAAATTTGAATGTTGGAGTCTACCGGTTTTTTGCAGGTGCTGAAGTAGTGTGAGATAGATGTATATTTTCATATATATATGTATAATAAGTTTTGATTTGTGTGTATTTTAGATGTGTGCGGTATAATGTATTGTAAGAGGAGAACTATGCTTGTGTTCTCCAATCTTTGAGGATAGCTTATTTATTGGAGCTGATAAACGAATCAGTTCTTTGTAGGCTAACTTCTATATTGTAATATTGCATTTCTGTAGTGTTTAAATTGATCAATCAATTGTGTGGCTCTATCTGTTGAATAAAAAACTTGCGATTTTTTTTTTTTTTTTTTTTTTTTTTTTTTGTAATTTTTTTTCCCACTTTGATTCACGCCATCTTTCTTGAGCTTCAACCCTAGTGATTTTTTTTTTTGTAATTTCTTTTTCCCACTTTGAATTCAAGCCATCTTTCTTGAGCTTCAACTACGGTTGAATTGATGTGGCCTCGGAGCTTCTTACTCTTCCATTCCGATTTCCAGCAACAAAATTTACCACAAATTGCAACAATTGGTTATCTTGTTGTAGCGCTGCTTTAAATTTCAATTAATTATATTTAAAAAAAAAAAAAAAAAAAAGCTTTCGAGCAATGATAATATGTATATCAATTTTAAGAAACTAGTGAGCTCCAAAGTCCAAACTCACCAAGAAAAAAAGAAATAGTGAGGTGGAAATCCCACTTAAGACCTTCTATCTTTGTGTTTTAGTGCGCTAATAAATATTAAGTCAAGTTTCATTGTGAAATGAGACGAATTTTATTATATCCAGTATTTATGCTACCACTTCTAAAATATGTCATGATCCTAAGAATTTTTCTTTTTTCCAAAATTTTCTTCTCGTCTTTTATGTATTACTGAATGTATTTTCTTTTAGTTGGGTGTATTTTTTTTTTTTTCAATATATATTTTTTGGTGTGCTGTTGTTACTATCTTGATTCTTCTAAAAGCCTTCCTTTCTTTTTCTGAAATGAAAAAAAGAAGGCATTGTCAGTAGTATTCGAACACAATCCCTACAAAATTCGATGAGAGAACTATACAGGTTGTAATCGTTAGCATCACAAACATAATTTATAAATGTATATAAATTATATCGCGCCCTCATGTTTTCCCGGGGCTTGAGGCGGTCGCTTCAATCACCTCATCACCAGCCGGCTCCTTGAAAGCGGTGATGGAAGGACAGGGGCTTGAGGCCGTGGTTTCAATCACCTCATGGCCAGCCGGCCCCGTGAAAGGTGTCATGGAAGGACAGGGGCTTGAGGATGTGGCTTCAATCAACTCATGGCTAGTCGGCTCTGTGAAAAAGGTCATGGAAGGACAGGCAATTCGACTTTGGTGAATGACAAGAAACTAACTCTTCCATTCTCAACTACACAGAACTTAAGAGGAATGCCACCATAACGTGTCTCAAGATCATTGATTTCTTGTCTCGATGAAGGGTAGCCTCTGTATAGAAAAATGGTATTTTTGTAACTATGAAGTGATATAGGTCTCATATATATCAAATTTTACACAAAAGAAAGAAACAAAATATGGAGAGTTTGTTAAGTAGTAGTTGTATCTATGAAGAATCTTAAAATTAAAACCCGAGTGAAATGTATAGAGAAACTTTCAGCACACAACAAAATTGATTGTCTTCAAATAAAGCAAGTCATCAATAACTAACTAATAATAGGGAAATAGCCTCATTTCTCACACAAAAGGCATAGGATGAGCAAAAATGAAAATGGATGTCTTCTATCACCTACTCATCACTTCCAATCAAGCACAAGCGAGTCGAAACAATAGTTAATCAAGTAAAAGTCTCCATAAGAACAAAATAAGCATGCACTCGAAATCCCATACGTATTCATCATATAGCATATGTTAACGACAATTGGTAATAATCTAATCCTGAATTTGAAGTAATATTAGCTGATCAAGAAAATGATGCCGAAGATAGTTAGTTTAGTTACCTGGCTAAGCAGAGCCTAAAAGATGGATTTCCCGGCGAAGACTTTCTGAACTTGCTATTAGGAGGGAAAACATCGAATATTGGTCTAATTCCACTAAGATGCATGTTACCAAAAATCTCTGTAACCAAACTGTCTTCATCATTTCCCCCATCTCTAGAACTGCAGAAATTTTCCATACCCTCAGCACTGATATTATTCTTCACATTCTTCATGGACCAAGCCACACCATGTCGACCAACAATATACCCGAGAAACTTGAGGTGCCGGTAAACCTCAAAAGACTCCCAAGAGCATCCGTATTTATCCTTGTCTTCCGATAACTTTGTGTAAATATCACTCAAGAGAAGGGGAGTATCGTCAACATCCAAGATGTCTAATGCACCGATTTCGGCCAAATGCCTACACAGAAGTCAGACATATCACTCCTCAAATACATCTACTAACAAGTGACAACACTACCCAGAAAAAAAATGAGGCCAAAAATCGAAGTTTCAGTTATATCTCCGTCTCAAAATGAGCAAAAACATAATCAAAAATCTTTCATAGCGAAACTGATTGACATATGAATGGACTGAGCAAATCATATCATTTAATTCTTCTCCCCTCGATTCGGAGTAACATAAAACACAGAAAAGAAAGCAGCAAAGTCAATTATCAAACTATCCATCATTAACTAAGGCAATTCCAACTCAAAAGGAAACCTTTCCCTCACTTAATTTCCTTTTTCCCTTAAAGCAATGGACTCTAACATTAAGCAGAACTACAGCCAGTTAAATGATCCTTGAATTCAACAAATTTTTCAAAATCAACAAATCAGAGTTCATAATGCACCTAAAGAAAACTATGCTGGAATTATTGATGAAGAGTTTCACATACAGAGTTTCTTCTATCGAGCAAAACATCTTCCCATTGCGAACAATCCCAGTTGTAATCCACATTTTCCCCTTTTTCTCCAGCACCTCTGCCATTCCCAACTCTTCAATCCACCGCACCTTCGACTTATCTTTCCTGCACATCACATAAATATTCCTAAAATTAAACAATTTCCTCACACAGAAACTCCACATAAAATTTGATTTCCAACACTATACCTAAATTGCAGCTTGGGTATGCCATCGGAGGCAAAGCAGAGTTCATCTTCAACGAAATCCTCAGAATCAGTATCACAGTTATACACTTCGTCATCGGAACTCAAGCTCTGTGAAGCAACAGTTTCCATTCCTGAGAGTGCAGGGAACTTCAAACACAATCGGGAAGAAAATTAATTTTTAAAAAAAAGGTGATAAAATGGCGGACCTACTTGTGGGCCCCCACGGTGGTCTTCGGAGGCTTTGGGGTAGATATCAGCAGCCTGATAAAGCTCCCCGTGTAGCCGCAGCCGCTGCAAATTTCAGTTATTTTCGTTTCTTTTTAATTGCTTTGAGAAAAAAAATAGTGAAAAGTGGAAAGTGTAGCCGACCCGCAGAAACACGGTTTAGTTCATGTTAAAAAAGTGATCGACCTAATTATAAAAAAAATTATACATCTTATGTAAACTTGTAATGTTTTATTACATAAACTTCTAAAGAGAAGTTTTGTATGTTGGACTCAATTTTAAAATAATTAAAATAAACTTACATGTAAATATAGTGAATATAGTAGTACATTTTATGAAAAATTGTAGTCTCTCCGTCCCGTTTAAGACGCCACGTAGAAAAATTGGGTCAAAAAAAGGTTTGATTGAAGATTTTAACACAAAACCCCTAGATAAAGAGGAAAATCTAGGCTAATGAGGTTAGACTTGTAATATTAATGTATTTGAAATTTTTCAATAAAAAATTAGCAAATGTAAACACTAAAATAGGAAAATTGGGAAAAATAATGTTTGATTGAAGATTTGAACACAAGACCTCTAGATAATAAAGATAAAAGTTTAGTCTAAGGGCCCATCCACTAGACTACATTATTAATTATGATAATTTTTTCAAATGTTTAATTAATAAAAATATAAAACAACAATTTTACCGGCAAGAACTTCGAATCACGGTTTAATTGGTTCAACCGGTTAAACCGGAGTCAAACCGTTCAATCGACCCATTTAATTAATTAATAATTCTATAATAATGACTCAAATATATAAATATTCATCCTTTCACAACTAAAAATATTAGTAGTAATTCAGAAGACTGAAGCTGTTTGGGAAGACTGAAACTGAGTTAGTGTATTGCATTGTAGCTGTTTGGGAAGACTGGGTTGCAGATCACGATGCTAACATATTGTAGTATGTAGAAGAAGTAAAAAAAATAATTCACACACAACCTTATTTAATTAAGATTATATAAAAAATATCAGATTTGAAAGAATATGCAGAAGCAAGAACTAAGGAGAGCACCCGTAGACTACTTTATCACAATGCAGAAGCTACAAAATGAACTCAAAGTTTCACATATCTAATCTACTCTTAACCAAAATTATTGACCCACGCTAATCTCTTTCACAAAATCACAAAGAGAATATTGAGATATACATCAAATTAAATAAAATTAAAAAAAAAAAAAAAACCTGATTTGAAAGAATAGTGTTCGAAAAACTGCAGCTACAAGGCTACAGTGGTGAACGATGGAGCGACGGCAAGATTTGTGGTGGCCGGCTGTGAAGGATGAAGAAGTCGCAGAACTGAAGCGGGAGAAATGAAATACCGAAACAGGGATAGGGCACAAAAATCTGATTTTCAAAATGTTTTAAAAAAAATAAAAATATATATATATATAAAATTGCCTTTTTCACAAACCGGAGGTAGTCAAACCCGGGCGCGTCAAAATCGCAGGTCTTAATGCTACCCGGCCCGGTTCCATGCCCGGGTCACGGTCCGACCGGTCACAAGGGCAGCCCTTCCCAACATATTTTTCCATTAAAAATTATTTCGGTCGATTTTGTTGTTCGCCGGAATGCGATTGCGTCAAATCCACCGAGAAAGAAGAGAAAGCGAATAAGAAGAAGAGAAAGCGGAGGGAGTGGTGTAATATTTTCTTTTTCGTTTCTTTTCTTGTTCTTTTTATTTTTTTATTTTTGAATTTTAGTTTTTTTATGAGTACATGTAGAATGATTATTAGTTGACTTTGACGAAATAAAGGCATTCGAACTTATTACTCCACTACCGTATATAAAGAATTAAATTGGATAACATAAATTGATACTGTATATATATAGGGGCAACTAGTAAAATAGTCACTTTAAGATAGCAAAGATAAATAATTACCATATATATAAAAAAGATAAAAAAAATAGTCACTTAGATGAAAAAGATAAAAAATACTACATCCATCTCATTTATTTAGTCTCATTTACTATTTAGCACGTATTTCTACTGAAACCTAGTATGAGTTTTAAAATATAATTTTATAGTATCGTTTTTGTTATGGGATACTATGAGTGACATGAAAAAGATAAAAAATACTACATCCATCTCATTTATTTAGTCTCATTTACTATTTAGCACGTATTTCCACCGAAACCTAATATGGGTTTTAAAATATAATTTTATAGTATCGTTTTTTTTACGGGATACTATGACACTCATAGTATCCCGTAACAAAAACGATACTACAAAATTATATTTTAAAACTCATACTAGATTTCGGTGGAAATACGTGCATAATAGCAAATGAGACTAAATAAATGAGATGGAGGTAGTAGTCACTAATGAATTTCGTGAATTGCTTGTTTTTTTTCACTAATTCACGAATTCACGAAATTAAATTCGTGAATTCAGACATTTTTTTGAGTAAATTCACGAATTTTGGTGAATTCGTGAATTCAGGCATTGTTTGTGAGTAATTCACGAATTGGTTTGTAAAATTCGTGAATTGCCTTATATTTTTAGAGCAATTCACAAATTAAAATTCATGAATTAGGCAAGGGCGGAAATATTATGGTAAGAGTGACTATTTTTATTTTTTTTATTCAAGTAGCTATTATTTATCTTTACTATCTCAAAGTGGCTATTTTTACCTATTTCCCCTATATATATTATGTATATATGTGGAAAATTAATTCCTAATAAACTACAAAATTTCTTCTACAAGTGATCAAAAAAACGCTCCAATGCCCACCATAGGCACACTTAATATGCTCACGGTGATGTGGCAATGCCACGTCGGCAATCTTTCCCTTTAGGGTTTAATTATTTAGGTAGGATTTAGTTTTTTTATAGTAAAGATTAATTAATTTTGGTAAATTTTTTATTAATTTCCTTATTCATATCAATGTCACGTCATCTGTGGGCACATTAAACGTGCTCATGTAGGCATTGGAGCATTACTCTATTATGGAGCATAATTATAACAAATATATCATCTATAAATTAATTTGTATAAAGACCTTCATTTTTCTCCCATTAAAAAATTGAGGTAGTTTAAAATCTCTAATCAATTTTGAAATCGATTTTAACCGCAAATATATGGATAAATTGATTGTGTACATTCTTTTCTTTACTTTTTTTTTTTTTTTTTTTTTTTTTTTTTGTGAGACAAATTGACTGAGTACATTCTTTTTGTAAGATGAGTGAATGATTCAAGGAAAGCCAAAGATTAGCGAGGATCAACATGTCTAGGTTCATCATTAGGTGTCTAGATTCATCGTTGCTTACTCACGTGCTACCTCTATACATGAACTACTCCGTACTATAGTTTTCAAATGTACTCCGATTGGATTTTGGCCATATAATAGGAGTTGGATCAATTTATATACCAAAAAGAAAATTTAGGACCTTGTAGATTGTCCAACGCATTAAAAAGTTTTAGTCGAGAATCTCAATTCTTCTTGCTGTTTTTTCATTTGTTTTTTCATTGTAAAATGTTTCTCTAATTAGAACTTAGAAGAGTGTATCACACATTCACACCCAAATACTAAATCAAAGTTCAGTCTTATTGATTGATCAGTCTAAGTTTTTTGATATCATGATTCTGAAACTAAGTGAGTTTTAGGTCACAGTCCATTAGCTGTATAAATTAAAGAATATATTTAACGTTGTGTAAGGTATTCATCTCTTCAGAGATTCGGATATAAAAAAAATAAAAAATCATATCTTTGGAAATAAAGTGGACATAGGCCGTGTTAGACTGAACCACTATAATTAGTTGCATCATTTATTGTATTAAGTATTTTCAATTTGCTTATATACTTTCATGATCATTTCATTGCATTCATTGATATATTGTTCAAGCATAGCTCTCGGTTTTCCATAAGCTTAACAAAACGATTCTTATAAGCACAACATATTTTATAAAAGTGTATAAACGGACTGCACAATGAGTACATTGGTACCCAATGTACTCATTGGTACCATGTACTCATTGTGCAGTCTGAACTCTAGCATTGTTTGTGAAACGATACTTTCAGCCTTTTAAGTTAGCATTTTTCTATGAATCATATATTATCTCACTATTTAGTAAAGTATTCACTGAAAGAGGCTAACATACGGAAAAAAAATAAAAAAATACACAATATATTATTATGACTTATTAAAAGTCACTTTATTTTATTTACAATTTCTCTATTATTTTATATTTAACAAAAGTTTTCTTAAAAGTATTTCTTTACCTTTCTTAATTTTATTATAAATAATGTTGGGTACAAACAACATGTCTCGCATCGGAGATATAAGAAAGTTATATCTTGTATATAAGGGGAGCAACCACCATATTAGAATGATGCCTTTTAGGAAGGAACCGAAGAACAAAACCGTGCGAATTTAGCCCAAAGCGGACAATATCATACTAATATGGATTCGGTGGTAGCGCTCGATAACCCTAACAAATAATTTATTTTTTGTAACATTTTATGGCACGGTGGAAATAGTACTATCAGTCCATGTCACTTAGCCTACTTGCACTAAAAAGTTAAAACACATGCACTTCATCAATTTTGTATTCTTGTTTAGGTATTATTAGTATTGCATTTCTATTTGTATTTAACTTTTTAATACTTATATCTATTATCTATTATAAAAGAGTAAATTCTTACAATTTTTTTTGCCTAATATATCCCTATTGCCAATCTATTTTAAGAGTAACAATTATTATTGAATTAATTTATATAAACTTTTTTACTTCAACTACAATTCTACTTCTTCGCTCTTATTTATCTTCTCAATTTTCCAATAACATTATTCATCTCCTCAAGAATCTATTGCTTCCAAAAATATTTTATAAAACTCACAATAACAAATAACATATACTACATGATATAAATAGTTAAATGTAACAAAAATTGTATTATTTGTAACATATTTTTCAAATTAATAAAAAAAAAACGTATTTACGTGCAACACGTAATCTCTGCTAGTAATTTTAAAATAAGTGTTAGTATAATTAGTCTCTGATAGTAAATGTCCACATCGAGAAACATAAAATGTAAATTTCAACTAACGCTGTATATATATATTTTTTATTTTTCATAAAGAGATAGATAGCTCTTACTCTACATCGAAAAGTACGTGCGAGCCATCATGTAGCATTAAAATAAACACGTACTATTAAAATAAACACAAAACTGTAGTAATAATTAAGGCATGCAGCACATGCATTCATACACTCAATTAGTAAAATTATTAGCTACTACCGTTGGCGAAAATAATGGATTTGAATCTCAATTCCGTGTGACATCTTCTATTGTATTAATTGATGATTATAACGTGTTCATAATATTTCCAAAATTAGTAATAATGGAGTAAGATCTTTCTTAACAAAAAATGATTGATTAAAAAATATATATATGAAGACGTGATAATCATTTATTTATGCAATAAAAAATGTCACACAAATTGCAATAAAGAATCAAAATCCGGAAATAATCATAATGATATATATCTACCCCCACACCAAACCTTCAACATCAAACCCATCAAATTCTTGAATTTTTATTTATGGAGTAAGTAGGTGCAGTACACCTCCCATCTACTCCTTGATTCCTTCCATATTCTCCCAAGAAGATTCATCATCTCTCTCTCTCTCTCCTCCTCACAAATGGAAGAAGAAGCAGATTCATCACATCAAATCACCTCCCCTCTCTGTAAGATTCCTCAACCAGCAGAATCTTCTTCATCTCTTCAATCTCAATCTTAATTCTTTTTCTCTTGCAATTTCAGTGCCCACGTCCACACACAGAGGCAGAGAGGAAGAAGAGGTCGAGGTCGAGGTCGACGACAATGGCGGCGAGGAAAACTCTCCGATCAAGCAAGTCGCCCTCACGGTGTCGACCAGCGACGACCCGACCCTACCCGTTCTCACCTTCAGAATGTGGTTCCTCGGGACGCTCTCGTGCGTGCTCCTCTCATTCCTCAACCAGTTCTTCTGGTACCGGACGGAGCCCCTCTCCATCACGGCCATCTCCGCACAGATCGCGGTGGTGCCGCTGGGGCAGCTCATGGCGGCAAAGATCACCGACCGGGTATTCTTCCGGGGGAGGCGGTGGGAATTCACGCTCAACCCGGGTCCCTTCAACGTGAAAGAGCACGTGCTGATCACGATCTTCGCCAACTCCGGTGCCGGAACGGTCTACGCCATCCATATAGTTACCGCGGTGAAGATTTTTTACCAGAAGCACATCAGTTTTACGGTTTCGCTCATTGTTGTCATCACCACGCAGGTATATTATACTATGTACGGAGTATATATTTTTTTATTTTTTATTTTTGGGAAGAAGATGAAGATGAAGAAGAAGATGAAATAGTAGTAAATTGATGAATGGTAGGTGTTGGGGTTTGGATGGGCTGGGATTTACAGAAAGTATTTGGTGGAGCCAGCAGCTATGTGGTGGCCGGCTAACTTGGTTCAAGTCTCACTCTTCAGGTAATATATATCTTTTTCTTTTTTCAAATAATCATTTTAATTTTTATATATATATAAACATATATGTTGAGGGTTAATCAAAATCACTAGGTTTAATTAGGTCTTAATATAATAAGGGTGGGGCTCTATAATTAGTCTC
Organism: Mentha longifolia; assembly: GCA_001642375.2. Taxonomy (NCBI): domain Eukaryota; kingdom Viridiplantae; phylum Streptophyta; class Magnoliopsida; order Lamiales; family Lamiaceae; genus Mentha; species Mentha longifolia. The sequence continues at coordinate 27,560,824 of CM038113.1, forward strand.
AGCTGTATTGCGACATTACTTTTAGTGGTTTTACAATTAATGCAACACCATCAATTAATTTTGAGATTTTTTAAATTGCATATTTCCTTGTCAAATGTCAATGAGTAAGATTAAGATGAGAGGAAGATCGGTAGTTTGGGTTTGTTAAATTGCATATTTCCTTGTCAATCGGTAAATATTAAGATGGAGGAAGCTAAGTTCGATAGTTAATTTGCGTTTAAGTTTTGAGATCCTCTATCATCGTCGTGCACCAATCGTGATTTTTCTTATTTTTTTTTATAATTTTTTTCTTCACCAATCCGTTTAAGTTGGAGAAGGTGGGGTCGAGATGCAAGTCGTATACTTTCGGAGCTCATCTTGATGTATAGATGGAGCTCGTCTTTCACGAAAAATACAAGCATCGCAAATTAAAAAAGAAAAAATAAAAATCATTATAATTTTGAAGATTAATAATTGGTATCAAGTGGGTCCGAGTGGCCAGTTAAGTCGTTATTTAAATAGTTAATTTGAATTTTCTAATTCTTAAAAACCAATTCCATATAATGGCTTAAGAAACGTTTTCTAATTCTTAGAAGCAACCACATTTGGATAGCAAATGTCAAATTGTAGGTAGTTTTTTTTCGTTTAGTGGCCAATAAATCATGTATAACTGCGTTTGCTAATTCAAAGAAGCAATTCCATTGCATAACAAATGTCAATTTTATAGGTAATTTATTTCCATTTCTTGACAAAATGTCATATTTGATATTTAATGCATTATTTTTGGAATTATTTGTTGTCATCATTAAAAATGGGTTCTTTATACATCGTATAATCTATAATAGTTGGGCAAAGGATTCTTATCTAATATGTGGCCTATCCTGTTACACGCATGTAATACCTCCAATCCATAAAAGTAGTCCCATTAATTTTATACATGTATTTTCACCGAAACTTAGTATGAGTTTTAAAATATAATTTTGAAGTATTTTTTTTACGGGATACTATGAGTGTCATAGTATCTCGTAAAAAAAAAATACTTCAAAATTATATTTTAAAACTCATACTAGATTTCGGTCGGAAAACGTGCTAAATAGTAAATGAGACTACTTTTATGAGTTAGAGGTAGTATAACATGGATTTTACTCTACAACATAGTGGAAAATTAAATACAGTGAATTAGTGATTGGTCCCTGTTTTTGACTTATCTAACATTTGCTTATTTTCTTTTTAATTGCTTCACCATTTCAGCTACGTCTCCTATTTTTATTTTTGGATAATTTTCAGACTTTTTTACTTGATCAAATATAAGTAAATAAAAATCAATTCCAGATCAGTAAAAAGAATTATTCGTTAGATTTTTTTTCATATATGCAAAAACAATGATATGAATTGAAAAAGAAAAAAAAAGAAAAAAAAGAAAGGAAGAAAGCAATGATACGATATATGGGAGATGCATATAACCAAAATTATATGAATATGTTCGATTTCATTAATACTGCAAAATTTAAATAATGTCCATATTTAGGAGCAATTCTAAAAATATTCAAATTCGTTATTGGGATCGGAAAATCATTTGGGGTCCAGATTGAGAACCTCAACGCGTGTGAGTTGACCGATCTGGTGCTCATAAATAATGTTACAATGTCCACCATGAGTATATTTAATGTGTCAACAGATAACATGACAATATTATAAATAAAGAAACTATATATATATATATATATATCATAAATATTATACCCTACTAAAAAAGAGTCAATCTAAATGAAAAAATTATATACGTAATATTGACACATCAGTGGTGAATACATTAAATGTGCACACTAGGAAAACGTTTCTATGGGGGCCGTATGAGATAGGTTATCTATCAAATTCCAGATCTAAAAATAGTAATATCTATTTTTTTTTTCTTTAATTTAGAGAGTTTGAATGTTAGAAAACTATGAATTAGTAATAAATTTAAACCTGAAAAAGCTATATTTTGTTCCCTTTTTTGAAGTACTTTGACTTCATATTTAATGAAATTAATCTCTAATTCATCCCAGTACAGGAAACAGTTGTAAGACTAAAAAAGAGTTGAAATGTTTAAATTTTCTGAATTTTCATCTTAGTTTAATGACTAATCATCTGGAACCTCAAAACTCATGGTACTTTTCGATCATGACCCTATTAATAGTAATTTGGATTATTTATTATATTTTCGTATTGTATTTTTTATTGTATTGTTGAATGTGTTCTTTACATGTTACATGTAAAATATTTTCAAAATTAGCAATAATTAAAAATTCTACAAACAAAAATGTTGAATTTAGAAATGCTTTTAACAAACGGCAAAGATCTAACAATGCAATAAAAATATAAGACGAAAATGCAATAGATGATCTAAATCGAGTCAATAGATCACGTATCTTTTTCCAAGCACTAACTAGATCAGTACAATCTTCTAAACCAAATACAGGTTTTGTCTAATACCCTAATGAATGCTTACTCATATTAACAAAATATATATATATATATATATATATATATATATACTTAGCTAACAGTTGGCAATGAACCAGGGCTCTCCACGAGAAAGACGAAAGGGAGAAAGGAGGAGTGAGCCGCACCCAGTTCTTCATTATCGCCTTCGTATGCAGCTTCGCCTACTACATCTTCCCCGGCTACCTCTTCCAGATGCTCACCTCCCTCTCATGGATATGCTGGCTCTACCCCACCAACGTCTTCGCCCAGCAGCTCGGCTCCGGCCTCCACGGCCTGGGAATCGCCGCGGTGGGCCTCGACTGGTCCTCCATCTCCGCCTACCTGGGCAGCCCCCTCGCCAGCCCCTGGTTCGCCACCGCCAACGTCGCCGCTGGCTTCTTCCTCATCATGTATGTCGTCACCCCCATCTCCTACTGGACCGACCTCTACGACGCCAAGTCCTTCCCCATCTTCTCCGAGGACCTCTTCACCGGCGCCGGCCAGATCTACAACATCTCCGCCATCATCGACCCCAGCTTCCACTTCGACGGCGCCGCGTACGCCCAGCAGGGGCAGCTCCACCTCAGCACGTTCTTCGTGATGACGTACGGGGTGGGGTTCGCGGCGCTGAGCGCGACGGTGGTGCACGTGCTCCTGTTCCACGGGAGGGAGATATGGGAGCAGAGCAGGTCGAGCTTCAAGGAGAAGGAGAAGGACATTCACACGAAGCTGATGAGCAAGTACAGGCAGGTGCCGGAGTGGTGGTTCTGGTCCATCCTCGTCGGTAACATTGTGCTCACCATCTTTGCCTGTGAGTATTACAATGAGCAGCTGCAGCTCCCATGGTGGGGAGTTGTGCTCGCTTGTCTCATTGCTATTTTCTTCACCCTTCCCATTGGGATCATTACCGCCATTACTAACCAGGTATCCCCCTCACTTCTTCTTTGTTTTGATTGTTTAATTGTTTGTTTTATTAATAAATAAATTACTCCCTCCGTCCTAATAATAAACTTATTTTGACAGACGCCTGGTTTGAACATCATCACGGAATACATCATCGGATACATATACCCGGGCTACCCGGTGGCCAACATGTGCTTCAAGGTCTACGGCTATATCAGCATGACGCAGGCCATCACCTTCCTCCAAGACTTCAAGCTCGGACACTACATGAAGATCCCTCCAAGAACTATGTTCATGGCACAGGTACGAACGCACGTATCAGTTCAGTTCAGTTGGTAAGACGATAGTTTATCATGTAAAATAAATAAACAGGTGGTGGGGACCCTGATAGCCGCCTTGGTCTACCTGACGACCGCGTGGTGGCTAATGGAGACAATCCCGTCCATATGCGACCAGTCCTCCGACAGCGTCTGGACATGCCCAGGCGACCACGTCTTCTACGACGCGTCCGTCGTCTGGGGATTGATCGGGCCGAGGAAAATGTTCGGAGATCAAGGTCTATACGGAGCGGTGAACTGGTTCTTCCTAGGGGGGGCCGTGGCCCCCTTCCTAGTATGGCTGGCGACGAAGGCCTTCCCGAGTCAGGAGTGGATCCGGCTCATCAACATGCCCATCCTGATAGGGGCGTGCGGGAGTATGCCGCCGGCGACGGCAGTGAACTTCACGTCGTGGATCATACTGGGATTCCTGTCGGGATTCGTGGTGTTCAGGTACAGGCCGGACTTGTGGCAGAGGTACAACTACGTGCTGTCGGGGGCGCTGGACGCAGGGCTGGCGTTCATGGGGGTGCTGCTGTACCTGTGCCTGGGGCTGGAGGATATTAGCATAGATTGGTGGGGAAATAATCTTGATGGTTGCCCCTTTGCTTCTTGCCCTTCGGCACCTGGGATTGTTGTACAAGGTTGTCCTGTTGTTTCTTAATCAAATACTCTGTAGTCTGTACAGATTCAAATTAATTGTTTAGACTATATATTTATCATCTTTTAAGAACTTAACAATTCGGGGTTGTTCAAAAAATTTGATTTATTGAGCCATTTTCTTGATTATTCATTTTCACGGGAAGGAAATGCCCGGCCCCATGCATATTTGCTGTGACGATTCACTCAAGTAACTGTATTGCTAATCTATATATATATAAAAACAAAATGATTTTGACAGTTTTTTTTCCCACCAATTTTAGGGTAAATTAGTCATTTTAATTATGAGAAATTATTTTTAAAATTGCAGTTATCATTTTTAAGTGTACGGAATTATTTGCACGATTTTAGTATGGACGTGGGGAGTTATTTCTAACAACTGCTATTGAACGAATTTGGAGATTTAAATCAGATATGCGCCGCGGTTTCCATCCAGCATTCACTTTCTAGGTCATCTCTCAATCTGGGTTATTGTTATTCGGCATATATTCTTGATGGGTTAATGTATATTGAATGATTGAAGGTTTCATTTTTGTGGGTATCAGGTTTTCTTGAAGGAAAATTGAAAATCAGTCAAGATTATGGAATCATCATCCGGGGCGCCAGAATTTGATTATCTGTTCAAGTTGTTGATAATAGGAGATTCTGGGGTTGGAAAGAGTAGTCTTTTGCTGAGTTTCACATCTGATTCTGATGCTTTCATTTTGTCCAAGTAATCGAGACCTTGGGCTCATCGAATTCGTGGTTTTCGTTCACTCAAATTCAGTCCGGCTCGGGTTCATATTTCTTTCAACTTCTTTTGAAGGAATTTGGAGATTGTGAAAGTGTGACAAAATTGAAATAATTTCGAGCGGCTCATGTTGAAAGAACATGTAAGATTGTGAAAGTGTGGCAAAAATGATATTGTGGTAAGCATGTGATAACCATTTTCGCTCCTCTTTCATTGAGAAATTGATATTTGTTTGATAAATGTGGTCTTATTTCAAACAACTTAGATGCGTATGCATGTTGATTTTCTCTCCTGATACAGCCATTAGGAATTTCTGAGAGGTATTGTACATATTCTTCTTCTTTTTTTTAATGACCATTCATCCATTTTTGTACAACCAGAATTCAGGAACAATATTAATTCATTTGGGCAAGAGAAAACCAGAGATGAGTTCGTTGAGAGAGTCTAGATAAACAGAATAATCGATCAAAGAACATGAAATAGAAAAATGGAAAGTCGAGATAGATAATGTTTCTCTGTAAGTTTCTGAAATTTTGACTCCTCGACGTAGCTTGAAATTATTTGGAAAATATTTGATTTTCGTTGATGATAAATCTTCTTTCCTTGCATCCAGTGGAACTACCTTTGTTTCTAATAAATGTCTTCCCGAACTAAGTATTTGTTGAATTCAATATTTTAGTTTTTACTTTGTATCAACTTTTTACTAGATTGCTTAATTGTTAACTTTGATCTTGGGAGAAAAATAAAATAAAAAATAAATCATATCTTACATCAGTATAAACCATTTAAGTGTATATGTTGTTTGATTGGATCCATGACTGCCTTCAAGCAACTGATTGCTTTGACATGAACCATTCGGATGTTTGTATTAATGATTCATGGCTAAACTTCAAGCAATTGACTCTATGCAATAAGTGGATGCTAATACTCATAATTGAATATGAAGCTTTGTTGTCGTATCAAGTTATAATATTTTGATTTACCAATAAAATTAAGTTTTTGCCATCTCGGCATAACATAGGGCCCAAATGAGATGTATTATTGTCTCATGGAACTTCATTATTTTCATTTTCAATTGTAAATTATAGTTTTTGAAACCTTTTACATTTATTTAGATATATATAAAGCAGTTTTTATAGCGTTGAATCAACAGTTTTCTGTCTCCCACACCACGTTTCAATTAACTTCCTACTTATCTATCTATGCAATCGTCTTCCCCTCTTCCTAAATATGAAGTATATTTATGAACCTAATAGGAAGGTAGTGCGTTGAACCAAAGCCAAAGCACAGATAACTTGAAGATTTTATTTGTATATTTATTTGGTAAATTTTCGATTCATCTCGCTGCCAGAGCCTTATTCTCACTCTAAAGTCATCCTCTCAATCAACAACTCACAATTTTTCCTACTCTTTCCAGGATTAATGCTGCTGGAAATGGAGATCTTGCTTTAATTTGATGAAAGGAATTTCAGCAAGGGAAGTGTTAGTGCGACGGTGAAGCAGAGAGACGCATATTGTAGCATAAGGTAAAGAAAACTTTATTTCTGATTTCACCATTTTTTTTAAGCACAATTTCAATTTCTCCCAAGTCCTGTTTATCTGCATTTTTACTCTTATTTTTATTTTTATTTTTATTTTTGAGTGTTTTGGTGCAACTAGCTACAGGCATGATGTAGAATTGTTGAGACAAGGGCAAGTAAAATGTTATTGACTAACATAAGATTGTATATTAATGAAGTGATGAATTGAAGCTACAACATGTTTTATTTGTTATGTCGTTCATCTCACTGTGTCGTGTAAAGGAAAGCAAAAGAAAGTATTTGCTGTCAAAGATATATAATCTCACCATTAGTAACATAGTATTCCATATTTTTTGTCTTCCATTGATTGAATAAAAGAATAGTATGACATCTAACTAGCATGGAAGTCTTTGGTAAGTGTAGAGTTCTTATCAATACATAATCGATATAGGTAGAGACTTGGCAAAGATAGTTCATTGTTGAGAATAAGCAATTTTCATTTGGATAGATTTAGTGATGAACGTAGAGAACAGAAACAGTGATTTCTAAACATTTAAGATTGTCGAAGACTAAATAGGAGATAATTTCTTGCATGCTTGAGAAATCTTATACTATTTCTATTACGGAGTAAATTAAATTCTTACCTTTAAGACTCCTGATGGCATCGAGGAACTTGGAATGAATATCAGCCCATTAGGTATTCCCTTAATACGTAATTGCAAACGACTAATTAATCACACAAAACATATAGAATATCAATTAGTCATTGTTTAATATAATTAATTAAGATAATACATACAACATACTGGCAACATATTCGAACCAATTAGCATAGCCTGATCAGTATTGCTATTTGACTCTTGATATTGCAGTTGGAGCGTTATAGTTTGCAAGGAAATAAAAGGGACAAAGAAGCACAAGAAAAATTCAACATATTCCGATGAAAGACAAGATCACATGAGACGGTTGATATTAGATAAATTGATCTATTGTCGTTTGTAATGTATAAATTATGTCGGCGGCAAATGATATTAAGAAATTTTACTATTTATATGTGGTTTGATAATAGATTTTGTTGCGGAATACTGTTTTATAAATAGTAATGTACTATTTTGGTTGGTAATTTTGATAATTTAATGTCGAAAAGTGATATATTTGTATTTTGGATGCATACATTATATATGAAAAATCTTTTTGCAGTTTTCGAACTTTCTTTTAGCAAATTTTGTTTGGATATAATTATATTTTACTATTCTATTTTAATACTTCCTCCTTTTTTGCATTGAGTATGAATATATTGTGAAGTATAAATAACGAAACACGTCAAATTTGACGGGATGGTAGGAGTATAATATATGCCCCGTGCATCGCACGGGTTGCAATACTAGTACCGTTAAAAAAAACGAAAACCGTGATTGCAATATATGTCCCATTATTTTAGTTTTTAGACTTCCCTCACCCTCCCATCTTTCAAACTAAATTTAGGGTGTGTTCTATTTGAGTGATAGGGAAAAGGAGGGAAATGAAAATGATGAAAAATATAATTCTAAAATATGGCCCTCTATTTGGTTTATCACATGTTCTCTAAGCTGGAAAAGGTGTGGAAAAACCAAAAGGTGGGAAAATATTTTCACTCCAACCGAGGATGAAAATATTATCCCAATTTGATGTGAAAAGGAAGTAAAAGGGCTGGCCCGGGGAAAAAATTTCCCTTCTGCCCGGGAAAAATTATCATTTATACAGAACATGGGAAAATGTGGGAAAAATGAGGAATATTTTCCTTTTTCCTCCATAGAGTACGCCCCCTTAATTTAAGTGAAAATGGTATGAAATAGTCATTCTCACTTAGCCAACAAAAAGCGCAGCCCATAAGATAGTTTACAAAAAATATACCCACTTTTTGTCATTTTGGACGAAAATACCCTTACTTATTTCAACTTTCCTTCAGCTTTTCCCCTAGTTTGAGCTCCCGCTTTCATTACATTTATTGTCTCCTTCTCCACTTTCTTTGCTTATTGGTGACGAGAAACGACGAGAAACTCTGAGCTCGACATTGGCTTAGGATTCCGGCAGCCTATCAACGATTTCGGGACCTTGACTGTTTCTATTAATATCATTCTTCCCATCAGCAGATTTTTTTGTGCTTCGCTCTGCTGTGCAATTTAGGGTAGGAAATTTTCAGGCGGCAGGTCATCGATTCCATCAGCGGAGGTTCCTCGAATCTGTTTGAAAGGCGGCGTTCTAGATGGCGGCGGTTGAACCGAAGGTATTTTCTTGATTCAATAGTTTTCTGTTGTGAATGATTTATCTAATTTCATTTAATTATTAGGTAGCTTTGTTCAGTTGAATTTGAGTATGGAATGTGAGTTTATTTTTGTTAAATTGGTGTTTTGTATAGCTATTTTAAGATGGGTAAGCTAAGGTTGTGTTTGATTCGAGTCTGAGTTGAAATATAAATTGTAGCTGTTGGAACAACTGGGTGTAATAGTTCATGTTGTTCCATGCAATGCAGGGATGGAACAGTACCCAGTAGTTCCAACTGTTCCATGCATGCATTGCATGGAACAACTGGAACTATTACACCCAGTTGTTCCAATTGTTCCAACTACCCATGTGCTGGAACTTTGCCTTATTTAATGTATTTAATGCGTTGCATGGAACAACTGGAACTATTACACCCAGTTGTTCCAATTGTTCCAACTACCCATGTGCTGGAACTTTGCCTTATTTAATGTATTTAATGCGTTGCATGCAGATTCGGCCTAAAAACATATTGCTTGCCCATGGAGGGGAATGGTCTGAAAAAGATAGCACTTACATTGGCTTTGAAAGGGAGTTGATGCCTATACCACCTGTTGGCTCCATAGGATACACATATTTGTTAAGTAGGATTCAGGCACGCATGATGAAGCCGAAAAGTAAGTACTTGTATCAAGTAGTTGCATTGGTGAAGTCCGCGATGGGTGATACCGTTAGAATGAAGATTCTAGATGATTTTGATATAACGTATGTTCTGGATGAGTTGGAAGCACCTGTATTATACATTTCTACAACCCCGATAAATGAAGAATTATTAGAGGTTGTGAATGACCATGCAGGAAGGCTGAATAATGACATAAATCTGGTGACTAATGCTTCTGGGGCTAGGAAAACAAAATTGGGTCGGGATTTGGATAGGAATTTGGATACGACTTTGAATAGGGATTCAGATACGAATTTGAATATGGATTTGGAGAGAGGGAGAGAACGGAATATTGACACGGGTGTCGATTGGAATGAAGATTGGGGTTTACATGATACGGATTTGGATGGGGTCGGTGATCATGATCCCTTCGCGACATCTGGAGACCGTGCAGATAATGATGATGTAGAGAGCCTTGAAAATATACCCATCGGCACCCTTCGGCGTAATGTGACCTCAGTGGGTAGTAGGAATGATGTATTCGAGGGAGATCACGAGTATGTTGGGCAGTGGATCATCCCCGGTGCATCATTTCATATGAAACAGCCTAAGACAAGAGACAATTTAGGTAATGAAGGCATCGGCGACGATACACTTTGTAAAGGTGCTATATTTGAAAACAAGAAGAAATTGGTCACTGTGTTGGGGTTATATCATCTTGCTAATCACGTATCATTTGATACGCCGCGTTCCTGTAAGAAACGATATGGTGCTTATTGCAAAAACAAGAAAGAGAATTGTTCTTTCGTTTGTACAGCACTAGCATTGGGTTCCGCATGGGAAATACAAGAATGGGCACCGCACACGTGTAAAAAAGATTTGAGATTTCATTCCGAACCAACCATATGCGCTAAAGTTTTAGGTGCATATTTTGTTCCAAATTTGATGACAAAAGGTGTTGTTTTAAGGCCGAGTGATATCCAACCGATGGTGAAACGGAAATTTGGGGCTAAAATAGAATATCAAACTGCTTTGAATGCCAGAAATCATGCACTTACAATGGTGTACGGCGAGTCACACGAGTCATTCCAAATGCTTCCGAAGTACCTGTGGATGATAGAGCACACAAATCCAGGATCTGTTACTGAATTGAAAGTCGATGAGGCTGACGGGAGTTTCAAGTACTGTTTCATGGCTCTCGGTGCATGTGTTAGGGGATTCAATGCGTGCCGTCCTGTCATTGTAGTTGACGGTACACACCTGAAAGGGAAATACAAAGGCGTACTGTTGGTGGCTGTTACAAAGGATGCAAACGAGCAGGTCTTTCCATTAGCATTCGGGTTGGGGGACAAAGAGACTGACGAGTCATGGACTTGGTTCTTTCAACAGCTCCGACGTGCCTTCGGCTGTCCGGATAAGATGATGATCGTTTCAGACCAACACGCTAGCATCAAGAATGCAATGGATGTTGTCTACCCCGGCGTAGCCCATGGGCTTTGTGTTTACCACCTGCAAAAAAACATCAAGTTTTGGGGAGATCATGCCATTGCGCTCTTCCAATCAGCTGTACACGCCTACCGAGAACGTGACTACAACCTTGCAATGACAAATCTTAAATCTCATGCTCCAGCTGCATATAACAAGGTACTGTGTGTTGATCCGAGACAATGGGCTCGTTCTAAATCTCCTGTGCCCCGTTACCTATTTTCAACATCTAATGCTGCCGAGTGCTTCAATGGTTGTCTTCGATGGGCTAGAACTTTGCCAGTTTGTACTCTCTTCGAGTGTATCCACTCTCTCATCGGGCAGTGGTTTGTAGAACGGCGTGCTCTAGCTACCAGTCGAACTCACGAGTTAACTAATTTTGGACAGTTGAAATTGGGCAGGGCAGCTGAGTTGGGTTCGACTATGAGCGTTGAAGCAATTTCTCCAACAAAGTTCAACGTATCAGCAGCGATGAAGCATCACGTAGTGGATCTTGACAAGAAGCAATGCACTTGTCTTATATTCGATATCGACTTCATCCCTTGCTCTCATGCTTCAGCAGCCTTACAGTAACCATGTCATGTTTGAAATGTGGTCACTGTTTTTCATGCAAGTCTTTCTCGGTTTAGGGCTATAATTTAGGATCCAGTTGGATCTATTTGCTCCAATATAGTTCCAACTGTTCCAATTGTTCCAGCATTAACATCTTAAGTGGTTTCTCTGTTGCAGTCACACGAAGCAGTCGCCAATCCCATACGTATCTCGTTATTACTCCACTGACGCACTCCGTGAAAACTATGCGGGTGAGGTGATGCCAATTCCGATGCCCGAAGATTGGAACCTACCCGCTGCAGTTGAATCGTGGGTCGTTGGAGCTCCGAAAAATCCTAAACAGGCCGGTCGACCGCGTGTCAGCAGGATAAGGCCCGTGTCCGAATCATCATCTCGAAGCAGAGGCACCCCTCGATGTACTCGTTGTTCGCAGTTCGGACATTATCAGAGTACTTGTGTTGTTCCAATATCCATTCCGTCTGCCGGAGAGGTTTCTTCATCAGGTACGAAACGCCGCAGGCCGAAGACATGCGGCATTTGTCATGCTACTGGCCATACCCGATTGACATGCATTCATAGGGTTCCGCCACCATAGAGGAACCAATCAAGCGTTATCGGCTTGTAATCTAATTTGAGTGTATCGGAACTATTTATTACTTTAGATCCAACTGTACCAATTGTATTGGTAATTAACATTTCATATTTCAATTAATTAGATTATTTTCAATGTGCTTTAACCGTCATTAATTGGAAGGCTTCAAGAATAATACTCATTGTATGCTTTGTCAAATCAAGTATCTTCTCTCAGAAAAAAGGATTTTGTTTTTATTTTTTTGGTTGAAGATTCTCTTGACCAAGCATGCTTGCTTTGAGAAGAATGGCAGCCTTTGAATGGTCAAAAGATTCCCTCAAATAATGCATACGCATCCTCTCCAATATTTCTAAGTGCTATAAGTCCCTCTTAGTGGTTGCCTTTTTTCCATGTATTTCTTAGTTATATTTCGCTCACTTTTCAAATGGATTTCTCCAACCTCCCATCTCAAAGACAATACTTCTACAATATCCCATGGAACAAGACTCTTGATAGACAGTTCATTGCGTGTCTTATCTCACTAATGGAGAAATACCCCGACCTCAAATATGATCATGCGCCGGCAGATGCCTTATTGGCGGCGAAAGTCATTCTCTTGAACAACAATCCCAGTCTAAGCCTCGATTGGGAGGATCTCTACTGCCGTTTCGGTCTCCTACGAGACCGCTATCAAACCTTCAAGTGGGTTCTTGCATATGAAGGGTCCGACTGGGATAGAGAGATTAATCGTGTATTCACTAGCGATGATAAATGGAATGCGATGTTCATGGTAAATACTCAATAATTTGTTAACCTCCATTTACCTATTCATTTATTTATACGTTAATTTGTTTGCAGGAGAAACCAATGGCTAAAGCATACTACAGCCAAGGCGAGCCACTTTATGACGACATGATGATCCTTTTTGCACTCGACGACGTCAAGAATGAAGAACTTTCGCATAAAGTGATTAACTTGGACGAAAGTGAAGCTTCGGATGATGTGTCCGTTGAAGTAACATCTCCACCCTTGAACTCCTGATGCCGTAGACTTTTTGAGGGCCCATCGAACCCACCTTCATTCCCCGCAATGAACTTCGGCCCAAGAAAGCCACGCTATATGGAAAGCCAAAAAAAGTCGAACAGCCAAGGTCAAAGCTCAACCGCATCTACATCGCCACTGATGTGGTGGAAACCGTGACGGGAACACTCTTGGGGGATGCTTCAGCCATTGGTTATTAGTTATCACTTGGGTCACTTGGTTGTATTAGTTATCATTTCGCTCACTTGGTTATTAGTTATGACTTGGTTGTATTAGGTATCACTTGGTTCACTAGCAAGTCCATCTCTTTAGTCTTAAGTGTTTTATTGCTTACTTGGATCACTTGGATCTATTAGTAGAAGTAGATCCAAATGTCCAAGCATCGCACTTGGATCACTTGGATCTATTAGCAGAAATAGATCTAATTGTTCCATTCCGCACTTGGATCCCTTGGTTCTATTAGAAGAGATAGATCCAAATGTCCCAGCATCGCACTTGGATCACTTGGATCTATTAGCAGAAATAGATCTAATTGTTCCATTCCGCACTTGGATCCCTTGGTTCTATTAGAAGAGATAGATCCAAATGTCCCAGCATCGCACTTGGATCACTTGGATCTATTAGCAGAAATAGATCTAATTGTTCCATTCCGCACTTGGATCCCTTGGTTCTATTAGAAGAGATAGATCCAAATGTCCCAGCATCGCACTTGGATCACTTGGATCTATTAGCAGAAATAGATCTAATTGTTCCATTCCGCACTTGGATCCCTTGGTTCTATTAGAAGAGATAGATCCAAATGTCCCAGCATCGCACTCGGAACTCTTGGATCTATTAGAATAAATTGATCCAAGTGTTCCAGCAGCCCACACAAAAGATATTGACTGAATCTTAATTATCAGGCAAAATATATCAAAGAGAAGACATAATATTATGAATGCTTCTGAGAGACCCTACTAATCGAACCCTAACAAGCATGATTGTTTACGATTTCCCATCCCACCTACACATGCACAAATGGAGACTACAACAAAATATGCAGTTTTTTCTGCAAGCCACCCCCTGGCTAAAACACAACATGCTTCAGAAAATAGAATAAAAACTGTTTGTTTCTTTCACTAAACACCAACCCATTACGCTCTGAATTAAGCCCTTTGATCAAACGATAGGACACACTGTGCTCCCGTCCGTACTGAATTTGAAGATTGACTCTGCAATGTGATTGTGATAATTTTGAATATCATCCATGGTCATCTTCTTATCAGCCACCCCCTTAAGTCAATTTTCGGCGTATAATAACGCTAGTGGCCCGCAACTTGCGCTGTCACTTTGTTTGATCTTGTTGACTTTAGGAATATGATGCTCCCATTGCGAGTAGATGGGCACGACTTCTTCAAGCCTTCTCTCGTAAAAGTTCATATACTTCAACACTTGTGGGACAATACGCGCTACCGGCTCGAATGCGACTGATCTAATTTGAAGGTGGTGGGCTTCGAATTTGTGCTGGTTCGAGTCCTAAATCTCCAACGTGCACTGCGTCAGGTCTAGAATACACGTAGCCCAATGCTTGTTGAAGCAACACACCATGATAACCTATTCGAACAATATTTCAATGAATGTTAGAACACGTGGAACAGTGTTGGAAAGTAATTCCAATAGTACCAACTTCAGTGCAAAATATTTACCTTATTTGCATCTTCCCAACTTTCCAGGGCCCCCCACTTGGGCAACCGTCCATCCACAAACTTAGATAGCCTCTTAAGGTCTGCCTCCTTCACTTCTTCCTCCTCATCAAACCTGACGGATCCCGTGCGATCTTTCTCGATGTCAGTCCAAACCTCCAATATAGCTTGCTGAAAGTCGACAGCAGCTTGTGCATAAATAGAAAAATCTCACGTGAACTTAAGTAAAATGAACATGAAATTAGTAAAATTTACATAGAAAGTGGATCCCGTGATCCGTATCCCCTTCTTCACTTTATGAATTCCGGCTAGGCTCGGGTCCGTGGCTAGGATAGACAAGTATGGATCCACATGCTCATTCTCCAATTGATATCCTGGGTTCTTGATATCAAGGAAATACTCTTTACCCACTGGATACGGCAAGCCCACATTTCTCCTGAAATTGAAATGACTAAAGAATTAACTGAACAGAACAATGGAACAACATCTACACATCGGAACTACATGTACACATCATGAAATATGGTTCACTTACTCCTCTCCACCAGTCCCCCTTAAGAAGCGTTGGAAGTTTGTGCCCCTCACATCGTTTGGTAAGAAGG
Organism: Mentha longifolia; assembly: GCA_001642375.2. Classification (NCBI taxonomy): domain Eukaryota; kingdom Viridiplantae; phylum Streptophyta; class Magnoliopsida; order Lamiales; family Lamiaceae; genus Mentha; species Mentha longifolia. The sequence goes on from CM038113.1 coordinate 27,576,234, forward strand.
GGCTCCTTAATGATGCTGCAGGTTTTCTTTTTCTCCCTGCTCCTGCTCGACTGTAAGTCACTACCGGCCCTTTGCCTTTTCTCTGCCTTGCCTCCTCTTCCAATTATGTTTGAAGTGTTCTCACTGATTCTTGTGATGTCGGCTCGGGTCGGGTTACGATGGCAAGGGGAGTTGAGCATGGTTGCTCATCATTCAGAAGCTCGTCATTAAAAACTTCCTTCTGAAATGACCGTATCTCAGCCAGCTCATTTTCCATTTGGGAAGAGCTGAGGTGCTCTTGAATCGTTTGGCCGGCATCCTATAAAGTTTTAAAGATCAGAGTCATCCAACGGATGAAAAATCTATTAGTTGGAAAACATGGAACAATTGGAACAACTGGAACAATCGGAACAGTTTGAAGAGTTGTTCCAACTGTTCCGCACACTTAAAAAATTGCTCGGAAAAAAATAAAGTATTTATACCAATCCAGCAGTTTCACCGTCTCCTTCAACCTTCTTTTCTCCCTCCCCATCCTCGGCATCTCCTTCAGCCTCCTGTTGTCCCACCCCTTCATCAGCGTGGGGTGTACCATGGCCCTCTCCTTCAGCCTCCTCATCGGCTACATAAGTGCCATCATCGAACCCACCTTCATTTTCCTCCCAAATTACCTCATCTTCTTCCTCAGCTTGGTTTTCTCCAACCTCGTGATGGTCATTTTCTTCTTCAATGTTCTCTTCTCCTTCACCTTCATTCTCATTTTGCGTTCTGGTCGATATGCGTGGTGCTCTACAAACATTATTGTGGTAGTTTTGGTCACGGTCGGGAAAAAGGATCGCCGTCATCTTGCTCACAACAAGATCAACTACTTTCTCTGCAAAAACACTGCTGCCCTCGAGCTCCTCCCTTGCTTTTTTTGCGGCCTTACTGGCAATCTGGGCAACCAGTTTCCTCTTCCTGCTGCGTGTCACAGTGTATGGGGCTTCGTCTTCTTCGGCAACACCGGTGCCTGCGCATTGACCTCGCCTTTCACCAGCTGCACTCGACTCCGGAGGCATATCGGCCCTCCGCATCGGTGGTATTTGTGGAAGTGCTCTTCCTGCTGCTGCTCTTCTCCTTGCCGTCGAGGCTCTCTCCAATTGAGAAGTGTAGATCAGAGAGAATGGCGTCCCTTCAGCCTCTACGGACGTCACATAACTGCGTTGTACCTCCTTGTCATCAGGCTCCAACCGCGAAACAATCTTCAACATAAATTTTGAATGCATCAGTAAAGATTATTTACACGAAAAGGGAAACAACCAAAAAAAACAAATAAGTTATAACATAGCCTGGAAGAGTTGTAACTGTATACCAAAAAAGATCCAAATGTTCTAGATATTCAGATAGATAAATGATCAACTAATATATTTATTTTCCTGGAACAGTTGTAACCATATACCAAAATAGATCCAACTGTTCCAAGTGTTAGCATGAAACAGTTGGATCTATATACAAAAATAGATCCAACCATATATCAAAATAGCCTGGAACAGTTGGATCTATATAAAAAAATAGTTCCAAATGTTCCAAGCAAAGAACACGCTAATAGGTGAGGGTTCTCACATGTGTGATCTCGATATCCAGATAAGTTAAGCCTCTATTGTAGGTATAGCATAGGCCACGGGGACGACAATTCCTTCTCACCCTTGCACCAAAACTTTTTCCCAAATCTGGGAAGGCCTCATATATCCAGCCCTAATTCACAAAAAAATACAAACATTTAACAATCCATTTATGCAACTAAAAAGGTATTACAATGAAATGATTAATACAAGCCACATACCAGGAAAGCTAGAGTGTTGCCAGTCAAGTGATAAGACTTGGAAGGAATATGCTTTTTCACAGATCGAATTGAATTCACCAAAAGCTGGTAAGAAATGCTGCCCCAAGGGAACTTAGCCCATCCTTTCTTGTCCTCGACCAAGACCCATACCCAGTTGGGTATCTTGGAGGATGTTGCGTCCATTCCCATGATAATGTGTGCCACAATAAGAATCTGAGAGAGCTTCACGCAATCCCCAGCATCAAGACCTTCCCAGTTCTCGCCAACCATGTACCAAAACCACAAATTGTTTGGTGAGATAGGGTTGTTTTGGAAACACCGGGTGTAGAGAGAGTTCTCTGGTATCTCGTGCCGTGCAAACGGATCAAAATTGGTGGGCCCAAATCGGAGACCAGTGACGAGCGCAAACTCCATTCGTCCGAATTTAACTACCTCACCATTTACCCTGAAGAATATCGCAGTAGGGTCAGGGTCTGGGGTCCCTATTGCTTCCCGGCTGACTAGATGGTGGATGCACTTCCCAGACTTCGATATTACAGTTGGGTATCTCATAAAATGTTTGAACACACTTTTGCTCATTGCTGCTTCAGCATCTGCTCCGAATTCCTCCAGCCTGCCCTGAATGACAGATATGATATCCTCCTTGCCAGTGAGTAACAATTTGTAATTTTCTTCATCTTGCATGTGCTTTCGGGGTTCATCCCAATTAACCTTCAAAAAATAAGCACCAGATGTTAGTAAAATAGAGTGTACTATACTATAAACATGTCTGATGGAACTATTTCGCTTAATAGATCCTTCTGTTCCAAGTGTGCCAACAGAATGCACATGGACTACTTGGAACAGATAGAACAACTTTCATAAATAATTCCCATTGTTCATGACCATCACATGGAACATGTGGAACTGTTTATGAAACAGTTGAAACTGAACCAAAGAATTGAGGTTCCAGCAACCTAAACCGCCAAAATAAACCAGCGCCATTTGTAATACCACCCAAAAAACCACCAAAAAACAAGAGAATAAAGAAAAACAAAGGATTTGCATTGTTGCAGATGTTCACCACAAAAAGTTGGAATCGAACCCAGCAATTTAACAAAGAGAGCAACAATGAAGAACCAAAATCTTAAACATATTCCTCCCAATACAACAAAAATTACAGTAGATTAACAAAACTCAGTTGCATGTTGAAATTTTTACAGAAAAAATATAAGAAGAAATCATAAAATCAAGTAATATACCACCAAGAATCTACAATAAGCTTAAAAATCCATAATAATCATACCAACAGTAATATTCGTCAGAAAAATCCACAACATTCATCAAAACTCACAACTTTTAAAGAAATCGAGCATAAAAAACAAGAACCACACAGAAAATACATAAACCCACCAATATTCTTCAAAATCCACCGATTAAAATCGTACCTCGACTTGGTTTTCGGGATTTGAAGTCGACGCAGAGGCCATTGCTGGTAGCGGATGTAAGGGTTGGGCTTCTCGGTGGATCCTTGGTGTCGTCGCGGCGGAACGTCGGCGGCTAGGGCTTCAAAATCCGTGCACAGAATGTCGCCGGCTAGGGCTGCAAGTTTCGATCTTCAGAGAATGGGAGTCGGAGAGAGAGAGAGAGCGGTTGAGGGTTTGGAATCGAAATGAGGAAGTTGGAGAGTCTTCTTGCAGTTTTGATTACACGAAAAGGCGCGCCGATTGGGCAAAATTCAACCATTTTCGTATTTGAATTATTGAGGGCAATTTCGTCCGAAAATACAAAAAGTGGGTATAACTCATGCAACTTAAGTTGGTGGGTATAATTTTTGTTGGCTAAGTGTAAATGGGTATTTCAAATAATGACAATTAATTTAAAGTATAAATATAAGTTGTAACAATTTGATGATTATATATTTTCATATTAAATTTATTCTTTAGCTTGTCTACGAAACTAACGGGTCCGTGTATATCGTAATGTTCAAACTCAATTCATTTTAGGTGATGAACTTTACTAAACAAAGCCATCAAACAAACTTTTATCAAATCGAACTTCAAATAGTTTGCGAATAACTTGGCTTTTGGCAGCCCCTAGATATAAATAAACAATGAGATTTAAAGATCAAAAGTAGTAACTAAAGAATAATAGCGTTATCAACGTCTTGACACATTACTCTACTTATACAGCTGAGGGTTGATGCCAGCTGTTTATTACTTAATTAATTAGGAGTATTGTTTTCAAAAAAAATAATTAAATAGGACTAGTATTATAGTCCTCGGCCTCAGACAGTCTTTTCTTGTATGAACTAAGTATTATCGTGATATGACGAAAACACCTTAATCACCGACATATCATACTAATTTTGACCTAAGAAACCAAAATTATAACCAAATAAATAAATAAATTACAAATGATAAAAAGTCCTACAAATTACTCTCCAGTCTCCCCCCATCCATAAATAAAAATGATACTGTAACCAAAAAAAAAAAAGACAAAACAAAACACTAATAACAACTAAATTATTACAAATGATAAAAAGTCCTACTTCAACAAAACAAACTCTCCAGTCTCCCGACTCTCCCCCCATCCATCCACAAATAAAAATAATACTGTAACAAAAAAAAAACGCTAATAACAATTAAATAAATAAAATCATCAAAACATAAAAAGGATACCATTTTCATTAACCAATAAAGAATTACACACACAAAAAATGCCGTGCCGACAAATCTCTCGACTCTTTTCAAAAGAATCATTCCGTTTCATTTATCTATGGTAAAAAACTAAAAACAAAACCACCAATTTCAAATTACATAAATCAAAATTTTAATATCAACAAAATAATAATAATAATAATAACTTAATATAAACATCGATCGCCTTCTTCTACATCACAAGAAGCAAAGGCAACAAAATTGCCGCCGCCGCAGCCATCAAAAGCGGAACTCCCATCGGCGGCGAAAACGAACCGGCCTGGACCGGAATCGAGCCGAAAACGGTCGGATAGGAGGGGGCGGAAGCGGGCGGAGCGGTAGCCGGCGAGTCCTCCACGTAGGATCCATTACCGGACACAAAAATATGAAGCTTCTGCGATTTCCCGCAGTGGCCGTCGACGCCGCTGGTGAAGTAGAAATTCCCAGCTTTGGTTATGTTGAAAAGGGAGTTGCCATTGTTCATGTAGAAGATGGGATCTTTGAGGTTGCAGTTGTCGTAGGATTCCTTCGTCACCTGGATCAACGAATCTTGGCTCGGAGGGTACAAGAAAACTGCAACAAGGATTTACACATTCATATTCAGTGTGTGTGTGTGTGTTTGTGAGAAATTAAGGAATCTGAGGATGTTTTTGAGGAATTAGTTACTTACAGAGGGAATCTCCGATCTTGAGGCCATTGAATTTCTTGGCCCACTTTGTGTAGACGTTTGGATTGGAGGAGGAGGGAAGGCCCCAAGCGTTTAAATCTCCGACTTGGTAAATGCTGCAGAGAACTTTGGATTGGATTGAGAGGAAGAAGAAGAGGAAGATGAGGTTGAGTAAGAGATTTGATTTTGGAGAATTTAGAGTGGCCATGTTTTGAATCTTGAATTTTTGACAAATGTGGACAAGTTTATGGAGAATGTATAAATGGAGGTGGACAGTTGGAGTTTAGATTCCAAGGGAGTGATTTGGTAGATCGAGATGGGGTAAAAGGGCAAAGATGAAATGACTAAAATGACCTTCATTTCGTTTATTTCGATATTCAATTGGGTGCTTTTGACTTTGGCCAATTATAGAAAAGTTAATCTTTTTAAAATATACGAATTTTTTATTTTTATTTTGCACATGATGTTTGAATAGTCACCATTGTCTTTCAATTTTGCTCATGACTTTTGAATATGAGCTTTTAGGTTTTTCGATTTTTGCCATGATTTTTGATTTCCTAAATTAAAATGCGAAAATTTAAGTTATATCAAAAGTTAAATTACTTATAGATTCAAAGGTGATAACTTTTTTACGGATATTCGAGCATCCTTAACGTTGCAATCGAATTTCTCCCTTTTGTGGGATTCATGTGAAAAAAGCTCTCCCGGGTTTTCTCCTTATTAATTGAAATTATTTTTTTAAATTTTTTTTAGTTAAACTTAATAAAAGAATTATAGAAATTTAAAATAAAATTACTCAAAATCCTAAAAATTAAATCACAAAAAAATAATTAAAGCCTATTCGTCAGCTCTTTTGTGCTTAACATCAATGAGTTCAAAATGCACAGCTGCATCATTTTACCAGTGTCATTCATCAGCATCTTGTACTCCCACTTTTTTGCATTTTCACATAACTATCAAGTTTTTTGAGAACGCCTATCGGATTGAGTTTTTCTTCTTCCTTTTATTCTTCTTTCATTGTGGGTTCCTTGCCCTTGTACTTGGAATATAAGGGTGTGTTTGGTTGATAGGTTATAGTAAGATAACTATAATAATCTAGGTTAAATGAGTGTTTGGTATCCAAGACGAATAAACTTGGGAGCCCGTTATTATATCAAGGCCCGGGCTTATTTCCCTATTTCACTCGGACTATTAATCCGACCAAAATGGTCGGATAACTTATCATGTTTCAACAGTAATCAAGATTAGGAAATAAAATTCCCATTTAGCCCTTATATACATAAATACTATATTTAATAATATATAAAAATAATACTTAATTATAGATATAAATTCCACTTTGCCCTTCTATATATAAATAATAGATTATAGAAAATAATGTTACGTAAATTACAAAAAAAAAATATATATATAAATAATATTTAATAAAAATTAAATTACATTACAATTTATAGAAAAAAATTATAAAATAAAAAATAGATATGTAAATAAAAAAATTAAATTAATTTACAAAATACAAAAAAAAAATAGATATAAAAAATTTACAAAAATAGGGAAGTGTTAGGGTTTTTAGAAGATAATTATGTATAAATAAAAAAATATAAGGTTATTTTTGTAAATTACCAATTTAATCTTGAGTTTTATCCATTATACCAAACATCTATTTAACTTATTTTACTTTTTAATCTCACCTACCAAATACTAAAATAGATAATTTATCTCACTTTCTATTCATACAAATAGTCTCATGTTTATTAATCTTACTAAATCCTAACTTCCTATCAAACACAACCTAATAGTGGCTAGTGGCATCATTGTACAATGTGTTCTCAATGTTGTAGATGGCTTTGTCTGTTTGGCTAGTCCCTCTTCGTAGCAATGCATTGGTGTTAAAATTCTTCATACTTTTGTGACACATTGTCATTAGCACTTCAACTGCATAAGCTCTCGAGCACTCATGTTTTTGAGTCGGACAAAGTTATAGTGATGCGTCACTCTATTCCAGAAGTCGGAGGCGGTTTGAGAGTTGCCAATAGCCAAATATTGACTAATGATGTCTCATTGAGCAGGCTCGTGCTCAGAAGCGTATACGTGAGCCTGCCCCAGCACCCTCACGCGCGCACGCGCCGCTCTATAAGGGAGGGAACGGCACGCCGGCGAACGTCTATGCACACCACGTGTTGGGATGCTTTTAGATAGTTTTATCGCTAATTTTTGATAAAATTATTATTTTAGTTTTTTTTTTTTGGTTTATAATTAATTGTTTAATTTTTAATACATATAAATAATGAATGTCAGTTCACCTTATATAGTTGTTATAATTAAAATTGTGTGTTTTTAGTACAAAACATATAATACAATCATATATGCGGAGTGTGTTTTTAGTACAAAACATATACAATCATACATGCGGAGATGATTCGAACTCCCAATTTATTAATTGGAGAAAAAACGTTCTACAAATTGAATTAAGTTTCATCGTCATTAATTGTGCCGAAAGGTACGATAATTGATTTTATATAAGTAAATAGAGTAAAAAAAAAAAAGGAGCAAAACATATAAGTTGTATTTGATTTATATAGGACTTTCATACTAGCTAATTAGTACTTATTTACACTCGCATATTACTTATTTCTTATATCCTTACCAAAAAAAAAAACTTATTTCTTATACATTCCAAGTAGGAAAACAATGTAAACTATTTACCTAGATTAATAATTAACGCATGATCTAGTAACTACAAATAACTTATATTGGATCAATGGTTTAAATTAATATTATTCATGCATGTATCTGATAATTATGTATAAAACTTATAGATGATACAAGATATATACGTCGTTTCTTTATATGATAGATTGTTATATTTCCCTGCATGGACGAGAATCAACGTTATCCTCTCATAGGGCTCACTCTCCAAAGTGCACCTCTGTCTTTCCCATTTTCTCTGAATCTGGTTTTGTAATTGTTGGACATATTATGAGTGAAAAATTAAGGAAAGTTACCATAAACTACCACTAGCTTTTCTTTTATTCTGGAGAATAAAATAAATGCATGTCAATTGTGAAGGGGAAATATAAGTCAATTATTTGAATAAACATGGCACGTGGTACAGTTGGAAATGGGTGCAGCTCAACATGGGAATTAAACTTTATGTGCAGCACATATTATTGTAAAGACAAGGCCATAGGAATTGGTCATTATATTCTGTCACTTCCCCATTAGAGCATATGCACTAACTTACATTAGTTATGATAATTGTCCATAATCATGATGCCAGATCTAACTAAAACCTTAATCTCGACGATTATGTGAATAATAATTGGGGCCTTGTTGTTTTCAGTGGAAAAGAGCGGATTACTTATATACATCTCTTAATTATTAATATTAAGAATAATAATTTATAATGGATAAATCTTCCTAGTTCCTATAAACATGTTCCGATCCAAGATAATAAGCTCTAGAACCGTATTTGGATATCTATGCCTTGTTTGAAGACTTGACCGGGATTTCGGGTCATGATTCAATTGGTTAAACAAATTGAATTGTTGATCGGCACTTAATTATCTATTTACAAGTATATGGGGTATATGTATTAGAGTAGAGAGTAAGGTCATATCCATAAGGTCTAAATCGAAGGATATAAATACTATTACTAAGCCAGTCAAACTTATTTAAGTTGAGGTGTTTAATCGGTATAGCTGCAAATTCAACTAAACAAACAAAAGTAAAAGGGTGAAGACAATGGGAGGAGAAAACTACTCTAAAGACTAGGCTTCGATAGATTTGCAAATGAAATGTACTCAACAAAACCAATTTATGATTGAATTCTACTTGTTGGGAACCCCACTCAGTTTGTCAGTTTTGATGATGTTTATCGAAACCACACTTAGATTGTCTTTATTCTTTTCTTAGAGTTAGGTTGCTAGATCAAACTGCCATGTATAGCTCGGTTTGATAATTGCAATTAGATAGATCTTAGTCAACCAGATTGAAGGAGTCAGCACTTGTCTTGAAGAGTTCAAGACTCGCAGTTTGAATGAAGTTCATTAAAGACTCCGGTTTGAAGAGATAGTCTTGACCTGCCTAAATAGGTTGAACGATCTGGCTCCTGCATCTCTTAAAGCGAGCTGGACTACCTCAACGGGAAGAGAGTACAATGTGTCAGAGTACCGTTCCGACACATCCAACGGCTAGAATTTATCTTCTCGCCTATAAATACGGCTTCCCTCAACCAGATTTTCTACGGGAAATTTAGCATTCAAAGCCAAAACTCTGCCGAACTCTCAAGCATTTCAAGCCTTCAACTCAACGCTCGAAATCAAGATAATTTCCCAAGTGTTGAGTGCTTAGTGAGAATTCTATATTCTGGTTCTAAAATTACTTGACAGTTTACTGCTGCTCACGTGATTGTTAGAGAGTTTCTAGTATTTTATTAATTTATTTCTCTTGTAGAAGCTCTCACCTGTAATTTATTTCTACAAAGTTAGAATAGACTTTGAGTTAGATTAAGATAGCAGTTTTCATTTTATTATAAGTTGTAAAGAAAGGTTGTAAGGGTCACGACCCATAACCCGTGCTTGGTTTTCGTCGAGGAACTGACGAAGATCAAGACTGGTTCGCAACCAGTGAAAAGAAGAGAGAATGAAATCTAAAGTAGGGGATTTCAGATCGCAAGATCTGACGTGGATGTAGGAGGGTTATCTCCGAACTACGATAAACTCTCGTGTCTCGATCTCTCTCTCTCTTTATTCTCTCTTTACAGCTTATCTGCTCTTATAAACTGTCATACTAATAAGCATATCGATCTGTATGTTTATCACAACCTGTTAGTTTAGACAAGGATTTTCTCAAGAGTTTTCCAACACTAGCCACCAACTTCCGCACTCCGGTTTAGTTTAACAAACTCAGTTGTTCACAGTCTGAGTTGGATAAACTGAACTCACACTCTGATCAAACTACCTGTTGGAAATTGGTGTATTCCCCTCCCCCCATACACCAATGAACTCTTTCCTGGACCAACAAGTGGTATCAGAGCGGTGGTTCTTTTGACCATAGTCTCTGAATACTAGAAGTTTTTCCAATTTTTTTTTAAAGCTTTTGGTCAATTAGGACTACATCCTAGAAAATATCCTTTTACTGTTATATTGAACTGTCATCATGGAAGCATCTCTATTTTGTGCATGCAAGGATTTTTCTATCCAAGGATATAAAGATTGGAGCTTTCGGATCAAGATGTGCCTTCAAGTGCATCATTACCTGATGTGGGTGTTAGGGTTGCTATGTATACTAAAGCAAAAATGTGTTTTAGTATATATGGCATGTATTCCACTGGTAACAATCACCTATCTGAATAAATATATTAATAAGAATAAGCACTCTATCTCATGTTTTAGAACACGTGGACGGCTCGGGTGTCGGGGAGATCACGCAGCGTTCAATGATAATTATGAGATATAAACAGTGTCACAGTCGAGATAGCTTGGGAAAACTATCGGTTTAGACTACAACATAACGGTAGTGGTGGGTCTCAGTCGCTAGTTATGTTGGTACGGTGGAACGTATTGACAGGATCGAGTGAGATAAGGTTCTTCTGATACTGACCCTAGCAATAGGTGAAGAACTAGAGATCTCAAGATTTAGAGATATGATCTTAATCTCAATATGCTCTTAAATACGGGGATAACTCTAAATAAAGTATCAGCCCTAATCTACAAATTGGGACAGAGCGGTGATTCAGTTGTGATTCTATAGTGGAATGCGTCACAGCTCTAATGAAATAAATGCTCTGGGTTGATCATGGTTATTTCATTAGGTAAGGCTAAACTCTGTCTGATACATAGATCCTTGGGGTGGCCCAAGAGCTCTTCAGGATAGGAATTCAAGGTATTATTGAGGGATATCAGTGTTGGACTGAGAAGAGGCATTATGGGCTTGAGCCCAGTAATGTGACGCCTACAGTGGTGTAGGGGACGCCTGTTTCCTCTTGTGTTTATCTGATCTCAATAATTGTACTCTGGTTAATTATATAATTGTGGAATAAATTAATATGTAATTAATTAAGATTTATTCTTAATTAAGGAATTAAATAATTGATTTATTAATTATATATATTATTTTCCTTATAATAATTAGGATTAATTCTAATTATTTAATTAGAATTTGTTCTAGTAATTATTAACTAAACTGGGCTTTAATTAAAGTCCGTGACTTAGTGGACAAGGAAATAAATGGCGCATGCTCCTCCTATAAATAAGGAGGAGGAGATTCTCATAACCTAATATAATACTACTGCAGAAGGTGAGAGGCGCCGTTTTTAGCAGAGGGAGAGTTCCTGGTTCCAAAGTTCCTAGACGCCCATACAGTCGAAGAACTTCGAGGAAAGGGATCACACTCCAGTGATCTAGACCCATAGATTACTCCGACTGCATAACTATGAGGTATGATGTTTCTAACTCGATTATATGATTAAGTTGCATTTAAATTATCACATCCAATTCAAAGATCTGGGGGAATTAGGAATGCTTTCAAGCAGCAGTTCCATCAACTGGTATCAGAGCCCGGTTCTAGAATTGGCTCTGTGATAATTGGATTAAATGTATGTTCATGCATTCGATTCGATTATGCTTTAAACTGTGCATGCTGCTGTCCGGGAACAACGTGTGTTGTTTTTTATCCCATTTTTATCGATTTACGTGTTGTTTTTTTGAATCGGTGAGAAATAGGTACCGATTAGAATAGGATTCATTTTTCTATAATTTATCCATGTATTTTCGATTTTGGTATTATAATTGCTGTGAATCGAGTTGGAAAAAAGTGAAGAATGGAGGCACGCAAATCAAGGAGACGGCGGCGACATGCACGCACGTAGCGGCGCATGTCACTCACGCACCTGTTCGATCATCACCGGACTGCAGCCGTTGGTTGCGGATTTCAGCCCCTTTTCCTTGTCATACTCGACGGACGAGCCAAGGGTTTAAACCCTCGGCTCAGTCGCCGTCGAACGAGGAAGTAGCGGCGGTAATTCTGCAGCGATATGGCGGCGGTAAGGGCTGAAACCCTTAGGTCAGCCGAGGCTGCTCATCGCAGGATTGATCTGAGCTCGAAGGCGGACCACGTAGTCGCCCAGCACCTCGTCGGTGCTGAGAGGAGTCTGCAACGGCGATCGGAGGCCCTGTAACGACGGGAGGAGATCAACGATGACGAGCAGCAGCGGCAAAACCCTAGGGTTCACGCGCTTGCTGCTCAAGTCACATCAATCTCAAGCCGTTCTTCTGCAGCAACTCCTTTTCAGGAGCTCGTCGGGTGGCGATGGTGGACGGCGTCGGACGGAGAGGAAGCAGCAGCAGCAGCAGCCGCGGCAACAAGCAATAGCGAAAACCTGTCCACACGCATGCTCGATGCCTGCAGCGGTGGTTCCGGCTACTGCAGCGGTCACTGTCGGCTTATTGCCGGCGTCTTCCTCATGCCGAGGATCCTCTCCGGTTTAGTGGGAGCTCCGGCGGCTTCGGCGGCGTCGGGATGAAGCTCATGCGGCAGCAGCAGCGGTGGTTCGAGCTTGGAAGACGATGATGGTGATTTGGGCCGATGTTGGGCCTGACGGGCTGGGTTCGGGCCGGACTGCAAGGGTAGCAGCCGGCCCTGTCAAACCCTACCCGGTTCAGTCGCCCAACCCGATTTTTGCCCCGGTTCGACACGTGGTCGTCCACGTGTGATTTTTCATGCGTGTGACGACACGACACGTGTTGATGACGTGGCAAATGAACGGGGGTATTCATTTTTTCAACAAATGGTCCTCGTTATTCAACGAGGGCTAAGGTTTTCCGAAACTTTAGCGTGATCGTTGACGATTAGGTTTTTCGTAACCTAATTCGTTCCAAATTCATTTGTCTCGTCTCATTTCAGAAATTAGGGAATTCCGCGTCCTAATTCTGATTTTCGAGCTACTTGCTATTTTTGGAAAGTGGACTTGAAGACCAAGTGAAGACTTTCCAAGACTGAAGCTTGTATCGGATTTTAATTAATTAAATTGTAATAGATAGGTTTTACCTTTCCCGGTCGGCAGCCTGTTTATTTGTCTTTTAATTAATTATGCTTGCTATGAATGGTCAAATTACGCAATGTGATAAAAATATGTTTTGCATGTTATTGTTGCTTTTATTAAATGCGTAATAGAAATGAACATGCCTAGGGTTTCATAGCATGGTATTTTCGATTTCAGAAGAAAGCATGTTTTATTATATGCGCTTAGAAATCATGCGGTAGGACTTAATTATCAACATGCTTTATATATCGCATAAAACCCTTTTAAACTAAAAAGACTAAGCAGAAAATACAATTAGTTTTAATTAATTAATTGGGGACCTCCATATTTGATTTTAGGCGAAGTCAAGGATTAGAATCAAGTAGACGTTCACCTACGTGACCTGCATTGATCTCGAAACCCTTGCCCGTATATTCGTCGGTAAAATTTCTCAATAACTTAAAATATTCTTTAGGTGAGTGGGAGTTGTATAACTAAACGTCCACCCTACGTGGCTTACTTATGCGGGCTCTAACTTAATCCTTAGTGGAAAATTTAAGTGAGATAATCTAAGAGGGCGTCTACAATACCAGTACAGTTCTCATTTTCTGTGCTACCTTGTAGATAAACTCGGTTAGGTGAATAATATGGTTAAAGCTTAGCTACTAATTGATGAATCCTCCCTACGAGGTCACTTCACAAAATAGTAGGGTCCGGTTAAGGTACAAGTTATTATTTCTTTAGTTCACAAGGGTCCATGTGATGATAAGAGAAATAAACTGGCTTTATATGTCATAGTCAAAATTTTCATGCTTGCCTGGTCGCCCTACGTGACTCAAGTATGAAAGTTTTGGGCTACTCGTTTGTTGGTTCAATGTTATTTTATGAAAGGGTTATAACATTGATAACATAAATTATTCTTATTGAATGAGTTGTTAACTGTCAACTTGTGTTATTTTGTTTTCAGATATGTCTTTGTCTTCTATACGCAACAAAATTAATCGTTTACTGGCTTCCCCTTATGAACTTCCTGATGATTTCTGTCAAAACTTGCAACGAACCTAGCTAGAAATGGAATGGAATTGATGCGGTTTGTCGACTTCTTCGACATGAAACGGTTCCTTAAATGTTTCACACACTTCTCTGTTACTCACCTCCTTAATGGATGAATTCTGAGTGGGGAGAAGAGATGTGAAATCTTGCTTTTCACCTTCCTTGATTGGTTTTTGGCCTTAAGGGAAGAAATCATTGGTGACGTTCATCATGATGATCTCTTTGACTTGTGCGAAGAGCTTCTCATTCTGGATGACGTCAGGATCGATATTATTAGGGAAGCAAGGAGGGAAGACCGCCTTTCCCGTCATAGGCCTCCTAATGAAGAGAAAGTCATGAGATATGAATCCACTCGGGATGAGAATGAGTTCGCCATTGGCGATTGGGTTCAAGTCGTAAGGAATTTGAAATTTCATGCTTATATTGAGGAGATCAACCAAATGGTTCAAAGCAAGTCAGCCGGAAAACTTCCGGCTGATATTGTTTACACGAGACGGAGGAAGAGACAAAAGAAAGGTATGTCTCTAAAATGTAACAAAAAAAACATATTAGCATCGGCTTAGTCCTTTATTGGACGGATTTAAACTGGTGGATACTAATTATGGTTTGTTACATGTGTTTCTTTGTAGGAGATGCCACAAAGGAGGATGAGACGGCTTCGAGCTCTGGAGTCGGCAAGCATTGATGGTTGATGCGGTTGCCGATTGCTTGAATACTTATTTTTCTTTGTTTTTATCTTTTGGTTTTGAGATTGTTAGGATGATACTTTGGTTTTTTCGATATTTTTGTTTTGCCATGGAGTGGCGGTACATTGATATTATTGGTGTTACTTTATGAATGAATTTTGGTTTTTAACATTTGTGTTAATTTTCATTTTAACACTGGTTGTTAAATGGTTCTTTCATTCATAAGTTGAAGTAAGTATCTAAGTAACATGGAGAATCTAAAAAATGATTAGATAAAAGTAATTGTTTCTTTGTTTCTCGTCTCTTTTCTCATCTTTATGTGAAATATTACTAAACTATATCTTGTATCTATAATTCTACCTTACAATCTAGGAAAGAATTGGCTTAATGGCCGATTTTCTTACCATGATTGGACATAAGGGATATTTGCATATCTTGTATTGCAAGTTAGTTGAATTAAAGATTGGTGATAAGTTGGATTGGTCATGACTTTCAATAAATGAAATGAGAAAAAGGATAAGGTGGAGAAAGGATCATTTTTGAACTTAGTTCGAAAAATGATAATTCAAGGAATGTTAGGCCAAATAGTACAAGAATGAATAGTCACAAGTATTCTGCACAAGTTCATGTTTATTGTAGTGGGAGTGTTTTAGACACTATAATAGGCGATTTTTCCTTAGTGTGTATATCAAGAAGTTATATTTTTTTGGAAAATATACATAAGGTTGGAAAAATGACCACTTAAAACCAAAGAAATGGTTTTTGGATGAGATGGTTAATAATATTGGTACATTTCATGAATCTAATGAGTCATGGGAATGTATTGGTTTGCATGGTTCATTATTGAGTTGGAAATCAATAATGGAAAGGGCAATGGCAATGGAAAGGCAAAGGTAATATGAAAATATAGAGAAAATGGGTTCTTATGTCCATTTTCATGGCTTTGTCGGGATATAAGTTCCTGATAAGATTCTATATTACATATTAACACTTTTTGTGCCTCATAAGTTACGATCCAAGGTCTTTCGAAAAGCCATGAAGATTCTGGCCGGTGACTTTTGGATTTAACGGTTATGCTAGCACAAGTATGTATCAATACATTATCCCGATTGCTTGATCAGCTCAAGCAGGGAATTCGGATAATGGGAACATTTATGGAATATCATGCATGAAATCGAGGTTTTCATGGAACATGTCGATAAATGTTGAGTTCTCATCAGGGAATAAAGATGATAAGGAGTGATTTTTTTGTATATTATGTGATAATATCATTAGCTTTGGCAACACTGTGTAAGTATTATCAGACATAATAGGGGTGGTTATCTGGACAATATAAGTTATAGAATTTGAATAAGGTGGATAGATCCTTGTGGATAGTATGCATTATTCAGGTATTCTGCATGAGTTATTGTTCTGACTAAGTTATCGATATACGTAATATCATAAAAGTGTCGGATATTTATTATTGTTGCGTGCAAAGTAACGAATATAGTTCATTATCGAATTAATGAACATGGATAATCGGGGAACCTTAATAGTAAGTGAGACAGTCGACCTCAAGTCTATGTGTTCACTTAGAAAGTTGAATCATATCTTGAAGAATCTCGGATCAGTCAAATGTCCTAGAGAGTTCCTTCATGACAAGCTAAAATTGTAGTGGGAGCTACTAAAGCAGCTGTATGATTGGGTACTTTGCTTCGTGAAATGGTAGTAATCCTATTTTGCTAGAAATCTCACATGAAATGTGGATGTTCGAGTGCAGAAGCAAAATTGATGGATTTGTCAAACCGGGAACACACATAGGAGTACAAAATTGGTTTGGTAACCAAAGAGGTTATGTTGCGAGTATAAAGGAATGTTAAAATTGGAATGTCGGTATGGCGGTTCATATACTAAGTTAAGTATGCCGGCACCTCTAAAGCACGTGGTGGGCATTGTCTTAGTTAATCCTCCCAAGGATACAGTAAAATCTGAGTATAAGTGGGAGAGATGTGAAATACAGTGAAATATAAACGATGCCATACAGTTTCCGATAGACATATTGGTATACTAAAAGGTTTTACTTTAGTATAAGTGGGAGATTGTTGGGGTTGCTATGTATACTTAAAGCAAAAACGTATTTTAGTATATATGACATGTATTCCACTGGTAACAATCACCTATCTGAATAAATATATTAATAAGAATAAGCCCTTTATCTTATGTTTTAGAACACGTGGACGGCTCGGGTGTCGGGGAGATCACGCAACGTTCAATGATAATTATGAGATATAAATAGTGTCACAGTCGAGATAGCTTGGGAAAACTATCGGTTTAGACTGCAACATAACGGTAGTGGCGGGTCTCAGTCGCTAGTTATGTTGGTACGGTGGAACGTATTGACAACATCGAGTGAGATAAGGTTCTTCTGATACTGACCCCAGCAATAGGTGAAGAACTAGAGATCTCAGGATTTAGAGATATGATCTTAATCTCAATATGCTATTAGAGATATATGTGTTGTTCACTGTTACTTTGACTTGTATAGCTAAGGGTCTATCGCAGCATCCCTGATGACTTGCATCTTAGGTAACATGAGGACACATAGTATGTCCAATTAGTTATATCGAGACACCGTGTCCGTATCAGGTTGGGAGATATCCCCTCAGGGAGTTCACAAGGATTATTATACTAAGTCATGCATGCTGATTAAGTTCAGGTATAATAATAAGGGGTGAACAGGTACTACTTGAGGAATATAAGAAGTTAATTAATTATGGAGCAGTCAGAGGATCTCTAATTAATTAATGGATATCGGAGGCTTAAATACGGGGATAGCTCTAAATAAAGTATTAGCCCTAATCTACAAATTGGGACAGGGCGGTGATTCAGTTGTGATTCTATAGTGGAATGCGTCACAACTCTAATGAAATAAATGTTCTGGGTTGATCATGGTTATTTCATTAGGTAAGGCTAAACTCTGTCTGGTACATAGATCCCTGGGGTGGCCCAAGAGCTCTTCAGGATATGAATTCAAGGTATTATTGAGGGATATCAGTGTTGGACTGAGAAGATGCATTATGGGCTTGAGCCTAGTAATGTGGCGCCTACAGTGGTGTAGGGGACGCCTGTTTCCTCTTGTGTTTATCTGATCTCAATAATTGTACTCTGGTTAATTATATAATTGTGGAATAAATTAATATCTAATTAATTAAGATTTATTCTTAATTAAGGAATTATATAATTGATTTATTAATTATATATATTATTTTCCTTATAATAATTAGATTAATTCTAATTATTTAATTAAAATTTGTTCCAGTAATTATTAACTAAACCGGGCTTTAATTAAAGTCCGTGACTTAGTGGACAAGGAAATAAATGGCGCCTGCTCCTCCTATAAATAAGGAGGAGGAGATTCTCATAACCTAATATAATATTACTGCAGAAGGTGAGAAGTGCCGTTTTTAGCAGAGGGAGAGTTCCTGGTTCCAAAGTTCCTAGACGTCCACACAATCGAAGAACTTCGAGGAAAGGGATCACACTCCAGTAATCTAGACCCGTAGATTACTCCGACTGTACAACTTTGAGGTATGATGTTTCTAACTCGATTATATGATTAAGTTGCATTTAAATTATCACATCCAATTCAAAGATCTGGGGGAATTAGGAATGCTTTCAAGCAGCAGTTCCATCAGTGGGACGTCATCAAGAAGACCTCCCATCATCTATGAATCTAATACATCAGTTGGCGGTGAGGCACTCAGGGATGTCACTACTTCGCAGCAAGTCAAAGATCCTCAATCATACACTACTGAGGAATGGAAGATTGTTGGCCTAGATCACTATGCCAATGGCTTCATCTCTAGCAGTGTAAAAGGCATCTATCTCGCCAAGATCAGGAAACTGGAGACCGCCAAAGAGATGTGGGATACTCTTAAAACTCTAAGTCAAAGGTCTGAGGAGATGCTCGAAAACAAACTCTCCATTGCATGCAACAAGTTCGACGAATTTAAAATACAACCTGGAGAGTCAATTAAAAAGATGAAGAACCACTTCATCGAGATCACACTGGAGATAGCCACCATTAAAGCTGACAAATATACACAGCGTGAACTAAACCAGAAGGTGATGCGTGCCCTACCCACAAGCTGGCACATGTACATGCACTCCATCCTGGCCGATCTGACTTCAATGATCTGACAACGAACAACCTCTTTGATCTTCTCATTGGAAATGAATACGAAATGAGTCATCTTCATGGATCCAATCAACCATCCATCAACTCAAATAAGCCAGTAGCTGAGAAGAATGAGATTGAAGGAGCCTTCAAAGCTGAGGCTGCAGCAAGTTCACAAACTGGCAAGTCAGATCAGCTCACAGGAATGGAGAAGCTAATTCAAGATTTTGCGCTGCTTGCTTGAGGGAATGAGAAAATGCAATCCTGGATGAACAAGTTCAGAAAATTTTATAAGGATTCTAAGAGAAGCTACAACAATCAAGCTTCAACCCATACTGATCAGAAAGGTCAAGGTAATCCTAACCCTTCAAAATTCAATTCCTCTAACACTCCAACTGGAGGTTGCTTTCAGTGTGGTGAACCAAGTCACTACAAGACAGATTGTCCTGATTTGACTCAAGAAGAACGAGAAGTTCTATGAGCCAAACGAGACCGCAAACTGAAAGAGAGAAGGGATACCTTGATCGCCGAAAATGCATCTAAAAAAAAGCTTACCTTATCTGACACATCATCGGAGGATGACTTCATCAGTGATGTCAACAATGATGATGAAGTAATCATAGTGGAAGAAGCCTTCCTTGCTGATGAAGTAGATGAGAATGACGATAACGAAGAGTGTTATGCATGCCTCGAAAACAAGATCGAGGAAACTAAGGTAAAGTCTCATCTCTCTCTCATAGTTACCTCTAATGATGAAATTACAGGCGATATTCCACCTGAGATGGTGTCTTGGGAGGAGTTTTGCCAACAAATGGAAGATTACAAGACACTATCTTCCATTTTTGAACAACTGGTCGTCATTGGAAAGGATCTGGAGGAAGATAATGAGAAATACAAGCTGGCACTGAAACAAAAATTTGAACCATATCATGCTGACAAGGAAGAAGAGATTAAAAATCTAAATGTGCAACTCGAACAGAGAGAAGATCATCTCAAAGAAATGCTCACAGAAAAGGATGGACAAATTAACTCAATATCAGAAAAATTGACGGATCTTCAGAGGAAGATTGATCGCATGAACAAGGAAAAGGACAAGCTATAAGAGATTCAATCAGTTCAGAGAAACCCTATCAACAAAACAGGATTAAGGTTTACTGGTCAAAGGAGAGACCAGAGTTAAACTGACAACGGCAAAATTAAGTTTGTAAGCCCAAAAGCCAAATAAACTGCTAAGCCAACTCAACAGACTCTACCAGATAAAAGAATTGAACTGAAGAACTCAGCTCGTCAACCTCATGCCATATTAATCAAAGATCACACACCGTCAACTTCAGAGAGTCAGTTCAAGAAGCAAGTTCATAAGAAGACAGACCGACCTACACCATCTAAAGGTCAATCTATCAAGAAACCTAAGGCTCAAACCGCTCACAAACTGAAGAAGCAAATTGTCCACCCAAGACAGAACCATCATAAGCAGTGGCCAACAAACTGGGTACCCAAATCAATGGTGCCAGTACGAGAATTATGAGCAACCTTTCTACCCAGTCTACCATCAATATGCTCATCTGCCCTATTATCAATCTGGATACTATGAGGACTATTTTCACTATGAACCTCAGTATCAGTTCGCACCTCAGCAATACAAGAAAAGATTGAAAAAGAAGAAGAAGACTCCCAGTGCTACCAAGACATCACAATCCGCTAACAATGCACCCGGTTCGAGTGGGTTGCTAAATCTATTTAATTGCAGGACGGGAAGCATGAGAGGAGGAGTCAAGCTGCCAGTGGACCAGTCTGGATCATCGACAATGGATGCTCAAAACACATGACATGGTACAAACACCTGGTATCAGATCTGATCGAACGTGATGGTCCCAAAGTCATCTTTTGAGGAAACAACAAAGGAAAGACTGGAGGATACGATAAAGTTCAAGTTGGTAAAATAACAATTAACGATGTCACGTATGTGGAAGGTCTAAATCATAGTCTCTTCTCTGTTAGCCAACTGTGCTCGAGTGGTAAATGGGTTGAGTTTACTTCTAACAAATGTTTGGTGAGAAACAATGAATGAGAATAAATTCTTCTTACCGGAATTTTGCTACAATCTCTATATAGTCCAGTGGACTAACAAACAGGAAACCTGCCTGGTCACCAAGTCTTCAAATGAGTTAAGCTGGCTATGGCACAAAAGACTAAGCCATCTGAACTTCAAATCTATCACCCAACTGACTAGGAAAACGCTAGCATTAGGGATACCAGATCAAGTATTCCACAGAGATCAGGTGTGCGAAGCATGCCAAGCTGGAAAGCAGACAAGAACGTCCTTTTCATCTATTGCAGCTCAATCAACATCTCGGATACTTGAACTTCTCCACCTGGATTTGTTTGGACCAGTTACTCCTTTTAAGTATAAATGGTAGAAAATATACTCTAGTAGTTGTAGATGATTATTCTAGATTTACACGGGTTATCTTCATGTACAAAAAGAATGAGACGTTGGAGAAGTTGTCAGCCCTAATCACGAGATTATGCAATGAAAAGAACTCAACTGTGTTAACCATTCAATCTGATCGAGGAACTGAGTTCATCAATCAGATGGTGGAATCATTTTGCACAGAAAAAGGAATTCATCACCAAACTTCAGCAGTAAGAACACCACAATAGAATAGTGTTGTAGAATGTATAAATAGATCGCTGAAGGAAGCTGCTCGTACAATGTTGAATGAGACCAAACTTCCCAAGAAGTTTTGGGCAGAGGCAGTCAACATAGCCTGCTACACCTAGAACAGATCGGTCATCACAGTCTGACATAGGAAGAGCCCATATGAATTGTGAAGAAACAAACTGCCTAAACTTAAATACATTAAATCCTTTGGTTGTTTGTGTTACATCCACAACAATGGGAAATCACAATTAAAACCTTTTGATAGCAAAGCTGATCATGGAGTATTTGTAGGATATTTCGAGATTAGCAATGCATTTAGAGTTTTTAATAAGGTTACCATGACATTGGAAGTAACACCTCATATTGTATTTGATGAATCTATCTGCGTGTACAGGGAAATTCCATCATCTAGTAACCCAGATTAGTCCACATATCAGACCAGCTCACAAGATCAAACTCTTGAAGAAAGTTTAAGCTGGGGACCACCAGAAGAAGATGAAGAACCAGTTCAGGTTGATCCTAAACACGCCTCATAGCCAGGGGGAACAGATGCACCTACTTCAACCTGCGAACTGCCGGTTGAACAATGTCAACCTCTATCTTCCAATCCAGATCAACAGATCAATGTGGACCAGTTAACCGACCAACTTGAGCAGCTAAACCCCTTCATTCCTCAATCTCTACCTGAATTTGACGATCCCGTTGATGAGCCCGAACTAGTAATATCTGAAGAAGAGATCACTCGTCGTCGCATACGGGTTGATGCTCACCCTGAGGAGCTTATTGTTGGGAACCCAAACACGGGTGTAAGAACAAGAAGGCAGATTGGAGAAAGTTGCCTTCTAAGTTGTTATCTCTCCTACTAAGAACCCAGTAGCATCGATGAAGCTCTTGCAGATCACGATTGGACAACTGCCATGCAAGAAGAGCTCACTAAATTCAAAAGGAATGAAGTGTGGTCCCTCGGAGATCGCCCTCATCATCAAGGTATTAATGGCGTTAAATGGATTTTCAAAAACAAGAGAGATAAAACTGGAGAAGTAGTTCGCAACAAGGCTAGATTGGTTGCGAAATGCTACCGTCAACAAGAAGGGATAGACTATGAAGAAACACCAGTTGCTAGGTTGGAAGCAATCAGATTGTTCCTTGCCTACGCAACTCATCATCAATTCAAGGTCTATCAGATGGATGTCAAAAGTGCATTTCTCAACGGTAGATTAAAAGAAGAAGTCTATGTGGAACAACCCCCCAGTTTTGAAGAAAGAGACCAGTCTAAGGTCTACAGACTGCACAAGGCAGTTTACGGACTTAAATAAGCTCCTCGAGCTTGGTATGAAACATTGGCAAAATTTCTACTAGACTCTAGATTCAAGCGTGGGAGAGTCGACAAAATGCTTTTCACTTTCAAGTGGAAGAACCATATCCTTTTAGTGCAGATTTATGTTGATGACATCATATTTGAATCAAAATCTAAGTTTTTGTGTGACAGGTTTGGTCAACTCATGCAAGATGAATACAAGATGTCTATGATGGGTGAGATGAATTTCTTTTTAGGGTTGCAGGTTAATCAATCCGAAGAAGGGATATAAATTTGCCAAACTAAGTATGCACATAAGCTAACGGACAAGTTTGGTGTCAAAGGCAGCAAACCAGTTCACGTCCCAATGCTGGCAAACAGAAAGATTGATCCAGATACTGATGGGAAACCTGTCAGCATAACTCAGTATAGAGGAATCATTGGTTCTCTAGTCTATCTTACTGCTAGTCGAACTGATATTTCTTTTGTAGTTGGAGTAAGTGCCCGATTTCAAGCCACCCCAAAGGAATCTCACCTAGAAGCTGCCAAGAAGATTCTCTATTACGTAAAAGGATCTGCAAACTACGGTCTGTGGTATCCTTATGATGATAATTTGGAACTCACAAGTTATTCAGATTCAGATTATGGAGGTTGCAAGCGAGATCGAAAATCCACATCTGGAACCTGTCAATTTCTCGGTAGCAAACTGATATTCTGGTTTTCAAAGAAACAAACCTCCATGGCCACCTCAACAACAGAAGTTGAATACATGGCAGCTGAAAGCTATTGTGCGCAGATCTTGTGGTTAAAGCAACAGCTCAAGGACTACGAAATCTCAGCCAGTGAAGTACCAATCTTCTGTGATAGCTCAAGTTCAATTGCAATCACCATGAATCCAGTTCACTACACGAGATGCAAACACATTGATGTGAGGCAGCACTTCATTCATGACCATGTGGAAAAGAAGGACGTGGTGGTAGAGAAGATCCACACTGACATTCAGCGAGCTGATATATTAACCAAACCATTACAAGAGGAAAGATTCAAAATGTTGTGTGGCAAACTCGGGTTACTCAATGTGACCTGATAGTTTGCACACCAGTTCAGCTTTCCCCTACAGTTCAAAGAAGCCAGATCAGTTTGTCATCTGGATATCAAACTACAAACATCAAACTGATTTCTCAACCTCAGTTTGACCGACTCAGCTTAAGGGGGAACTAAAGACATTGTATCAGTCTTTATTACTTTAACTTCTCTCAATCATTCATATTAATTGATGTGTGTGTATTATTATTTATTGAAATATTTTCTGACACATAATTCATGACACTCCCACTTTTGCCAAGAATGTCAATAGTTTCTTGCACGACGATCAATGGTGCATTTAATTCTAAAGCGATTGTTGCATGGAAAGGCAAACTGTGTGTCATCCACGCGATTGCCCACTCTCAGCTCACTTGCCCACTTACTCACCCACAATCTCACGTCGCACACACACACACATATCTTAGCTGTCAAAATTGCGAAAATCCTTCACAATTGTAGATTAAAACTTTTTATATATGTACACACTCATTATATAAAGGACTTCATCTTCCTCAGCAAATTTTCAATTTCTGCAACTCAAACCCTTATTCGAAATTCCCAAATCTCTAAACCTTCAATTATGTCGCAGGAAACCTCTACATCGAGCCAATATGCCAAGACCGCCGTCGTCCCCAGGAAGGTACTCTCATGGAACGAGAGGATTAACATCATCAAGCCCGTCATAAAGGTAGAATGGGTGGCCGTTCTCGACCTCTACGGCTTCGCTAGAATGGAACCTTTGTTCGATCTCATTCGTGAGAATAGGGGTTTCCTCTTAATCATCTTTGCTCAGGCGCCGTCCATTCTTCCCATAAATTGCTGCAATTTTCTACTACACTCTTTGAGCAATGGAGATCGAATCCTATACCGCTACTAAGAGATTCGACCCAACCGCTGCAGTATTCCGGATGCCTGTCACCAGTATCCCCGACGAATATATCCATATTTTTCCACTCATTCTGAGAACCTATGGGTTGAGGGATGAAGGTGAAATATGTTGGATAGATGATGTTCCGGTCGACGAAGTCCTTGCAACATACAAAGAAGTGGTGGTGAAACCCGAGGGTGTTTTTAATTTGAAGACCTTCAACTGGAGAATTTTGAAGCCGGAGTATAGAGTCCTCTTCGACTTTGTACAGAAGGTATTTATGGCATTTTCCGGCACTCACGAGTCTATGACGCTGCCCAAATTTAAATGTATAACCGCCATTGTCCACAGATTGGATGTGAACTGGGCTCGAGTTCTTGTCAGTCTGTTGGTGGAGAATGAGGGAAATAAGGTTGTGGAAGTTAACCTTGGCCGGCCTCTCCGCCATGGCTACAAGGTTAGCTTGCTCCTGCACAAGCATATGTCAGGTCGCCATTGGTCTGAAACCATGACTCTTTTGGCTGATAAGTTGTTGCCCCACTCTCAGAATCAGATCGAGTCTCAACTTGGGCTTGCCAGTTCGATCTTCCTTAAGGCAAATGAGCCCACAAGAGATCTGTTGGTGAAGATGGGTATGACTCATCAGTCTTGGCTCATTCCCAAAGGAAAGGAAGCTGTTGACAAACCTGTCGGTCAAGCAGTTGTTGCTCAACCTGCAGGACAACAGGTTGGTGGTGAGAAGAAGAGGAAAGTAGGAGGAGGTGGAAAACAGAACAAGCGAACCAGGACTGCCCCTGCTTCATCTCCCTTTCGTCTAGACAAGAACCTGGAGCCCGAACTGGAGACAGTGTCTGTTGAACCCTCAGTTCGTGAGGAATCAGCTCTGACTCCACCTGCCTCCCCTCAGATCGTGCTGTCTACCGAACCGAACTTATTGGCGAATCCAGCCAGGTTCCCCATGCTCAGTTTGAGCCCATGGCTGTCAACTCCATCTCCACTTCATTTTGTGGATAACCAGGAGATGCCTGGATCTGGATGAACAACTTGAGGCAGTCCCAGTTTAGCAAACTCAACCTGCAGTAGCAAATGTCAATGATGTAGGTGAACAAGAGTTCAATCTTGCCCATGAGGATGCTCTTTTTGATCTCCAGGTAATCTGTAACAAATCCTCTGCTCGTATTCATTCTCTTTTCCCGGGATTCAGTTCACCCCGGAGATAGAAGAGTTGGCCATCCAGTTGTAATCATATCTATTCGTGAAGGAAGGTTCCTTCAAGGACCTAGCTTCGGTTTTATACATTCATTCCCTTGAGGAACTTATCATTGAAAAAACCAAGTTGGATGAGGAATTCCACTTCCTGGATATGCCAGCTGCCCGTGAATTCTTCAAGACCTTGGTTCTCTCAAGGATGAAGAATGAATCCAAGAAATTGGGCATTGATCTGAAGCCCTACTACGCTGATCAGGCCAGTCTGTACAACGAGGCTTGTTTTGAGGGGGAACTATACTCGCCAATCAGTTTGTCTCCTCGATCTCCTCAGCAAGCTCTCACAGATCACCCTCCCTAGTCCAGTGAGGATCTGCCTAACATCCAGATCCCTCGAGACTCTGTTGTCAATCTGCTCATCACTCAGCCAGAGCCATCTCTCTCAGATGCCAATCTTTCTACCTTGGAGAATAATATTTTGATGCAAGTACAGAACAAGATCGCCGCTCTCAAAGAACAGTTTGACAAGGATGAGGCTGGTGCTGAAGAGAAGGTGGTGAAAAGGATGAATGAAATCAGTGCCTATGTCACCAACTCGATCACCACCTTACAGTCAGCCAACAACACCTGGAACCAAACTCTCAAGTCGACCATGAAGTTCGCAGTGAAGGAGGCTGTAGATGAGTATACCTCTTAGAAAATGCCTGCCCAGATCAAGGATGTAGTGAAGAGTGAATTGGCAGTATTCACTATGGAGAAACTGCAGTTCCACATGCGAACTCACATTCATATCTGATGGCTGACAGAGATGGCCAAGGCATCTGAACTCGCCAACTTGGAGGCTAGTATGGAGGAGATTGACAATAATTATGTTGAGCTGAATCATTCCATCTCTCTCTCCACTGCCGCAGCTACCAGGAAGGAGCAAGCTATGCAGCTGATATCACCTATATCCTCAATTTCCGCAAAGCTATGGAAGCTGACATGGCTGTAATACGTGAAGATAGTGCCAAACTCTGGGAAGTCATCCGAACCAATCTTGGTGATGATATCGAAAAAGGGGAAGGTAAGGTGATGAAAAAGCCAGTCGCATCTAGCAAGGTTGCCGAGCATAAGGCCCTCCGATCTTCCAAATCTCAATCTTCCCAAGCTGCAACATCTTCCCAAGTTGCATGTGCAATCCCTCTTCCAACAGCAGTTCCATCTCTCTCCAAATCATCTCAGCTTTCGAAGAAACAACAGGTTGCTGCTGAAGACCAGATCATGATGGATATGGTGCTTCAAGGTTTTAGAGTGGATGTGGTAACTGATCCACTAGCACAGAAACAGTTCATGGAGGACAATGTTGCTGCTGAGAGGCGAAAGAAGATTATCGAGCGCAACAAGTGGCTCATTACTGGAAGCAAATTCAAGACCTTGAGCAATGCGGTCCAGGAGGAGGTCATCTTTTCTCATACTAACCAGGAGAAGTGGAATAACATTCAATATCAGTTCATCCTACTCCGCCACTTCATCCACCTTCCTCAAATCATGGGACCCATTGAACAGGTTTATGCGCAGTTCTTGGATGAGATCTCTGAGGTTGAGCCAGATCTCATTTAATGAATCAAAACTGAATTGAAAAAGAGGAAGATCCCTCTTACTCCGCCGCCGAGCCGCACCTTCATTCCACCTCGCCTTAGTGATTGAAAGACGATCGATCATCCGAGCATAAAGACTTTCATTCGGGCCACGGCCAGATTCTTGAATGTGTAGGTGGATGACGAGAAAGTGGAATACATGAGGATCCGAGACGGGATCTATGTCAGCATGGGACTCATTTGTCCGGACAAATTGAAGGAAGATGCTGCTGCTGCAAGAAGGCAGAAGAAGTAACTGGAGAATAGATCTACATTCATCTCTTTTGGGTATCGAGCTTAATTGTAAACTGCTTATATTTATATGCTCTGGTACATTAATGAAGGAAGATCTGTTTGGCATTGATGACAATCTCTCTTTGTCCAGTTTGCTTCTTTACTATTTTCTTTTATTCCGTCCAGTCTATTAATTTCTAATGAACTAAATTATCTAATTCTTTACTTAGGAATCATCTTGTTGTGGTGTTGGTTTCGACATCATCAAAAAAGGAAAATTGTTGGGAACCCCACTCAATTTGTAAGTTTTGATGATGTTTATCAAAACCACACTTAGATTGTCTTTACTCTTTTCTTAGAGTTAGGTTGCTGGATCAAACTGCCATGTATAGCTCGGTTTGATAATCGTAATTAGGCAGATCTTAGTCAACCAGATTGAAGGAGTCAGCACTTGTCTTGAAGAGTTCAAGACTCACAGTTTGAAGGAAGTTCGCTGAAGACTCCGGTTTGAAGAGATAGCCTCGACCTGCCTAAATAGGTTGAACGATCTGACTCTTGCATCTCTTGAAGCGAGCTGGGCTACCTCAACGGGAAGAAAGTACAATGTGTCAGAGTATCGTTCTAACACATCCAACAACTAGAATTTATCTTCTCGCCTATAAATACTACTTCCCTCAGAAAATTTAGCATTCAAAGCCAAAACTCTATCGAATTCTCAAGCATTTCAAGCCTTCAACTCAACACTCGAAATCAAGATAATTTCCTAAGTGTTGAGTGCTTAGTGAGAGTTCTATATTTTGGTTCTAAAATTATTTGAGTGTTTACTGCTGCTCACGTGATTGTTAGAGAGTTTCTAGTATTTCATTGATTTATTTCTCTTGTAGAAGCTCTCGCCTGTAATTTATTTCTACAAAGTTAGAATAGACTTTGAGTTAGATTAAGATAGCAGTTTTCATTTTATTGTAAGTTGTAAAGAAGGGTTGTAAAGGTCACGACCCATAACTCGTGCTTGGTTTTCGTCGAGGAACTGACGAAGATTAAGGCTGGTTTTCAACCAGTATAAAGAAGAGAGAAGGAAATCCAAAGTAAGGGATTTCAGATCGCAAGATTTGACGTGGATGTAGGAGGGTTATCTCCGAACCATGATAAACTCTCGTGTCTCGATCTCTCTCTCTCTCTCTTTATTCTCTCTTTACAGCTTATCTGCTCTTATAAACTGTCATACTAACTAGCATATCAATTTGTATGTTTATCACAACCTGTTAGTTTAGACAAAGATTTTCTCAAGAGTTTTCCAACACTAGCCACCAACTTCCGCACTCCGGTTCAGTTTAACAAACTTAGTTGTTCACAGCCTGAGTTGGATAAACTGAACTCATACTCTGATCAAACTAACTGACTCAGTTCACCTTAGTCAGTTCGTGTTTGCCAGATCGCACAAATCGCAAAACTGTTGGAAATTGGTGTATTCTCCCCCCCCCCCCTCCATACACCAATGAGCAATGAACTCTTTTTGGGACCAACACTACTTGCGTAGGGCGATCATGTTAGTAGGTTTAGCCCCCTCACGGAGGACTAACCCCGTGAATTACGATCTAGAATTGTTGTCCCCAACTAATAGCTAGTCGATAACTTCAAAACAAATAAAAGACCATCATACCATCACTCGAACTCTCAACTCTCCCACTTTATTAAATTCTAGTGTCAAATCTCCTCTCTTTAATATCCAACACAATAGATATGCATAAATAATAGCTAGTCAATTAAGCATGCAAAATAATCAAGAGCACAAGGAATGAGTAACAACTCAATTCATAAATTGATAAAATCGAGCTTCAATTCATCAAAAATATATCTTGTCAAATCCCTTGGATAAAGGAATTTAACTACACATAATAATGATAAATATAAATCACAAAACAAAGAAAAACATGAAAAAATAACAAGAGTCGAGAATTTAGAGATCAAATCCTAGAATGCTTGGTCTTCAGTCTTGATCTTCTCTTCCAAATTTTTAATGGTAGATGCTCTCCCAAGATAGATTGAGGTGGAGGATGGAAACGAAGCGTGTAGATTTAGTGCGTTAGTTGTTTAAAAATGATGGCTTTGTTAGAACCGGGACCGCATCGGATGTTAATTTAATTAATACAGATTATATTAACATAATTCATCACAGATCTTAAAGCGGAAACCGATCTGAGAATTATACCTGTTTGTGTAGATCCAATGGGGATTTGAGTAGAGGAAAATATCTTCCACACACTAGATCTCTGCACACGAGATCTAGCTCTTGAAGTAAACCTTAAGATCTTCTAGAGTATTCCCTAGCAATGAGAAGAATTTTGTGTGGGCAAAAATCTTTCTTCTCTTCCTCTCCAAAACCGGCGCCCCACTTCACCAGAATGAATTCTGTGAATTTCTCGTATATCACTGTATCCACTTATCCCTTATTTATAGATACGAAGCGGAGTAGTGGACAAGTTATGGTTTAGTTATTGGACCAGGAGATGCTCTTTTGGGCTACTCCAGGGATCTGAAAGAGGATTTGGACTGAGCCTTCCAATATAATTAAATAGTCCAACTATTCTCTAGGCCCGAATACTTTATTTAATTATATTAATATTATCGTCATTCCACTATAGTAAAATAATATTGCACTGCCGTCCATTTCCCAAATTATTACATACTGAGCTCCTTTTTGAATTATATTATTTTCCGTACTTAAGATATCACACCATTAATTAATTAAAACTACCGACTGCTTTAATTAATTAATCTCTAAACCGAGAGTAGTACCCGCTCGACCTCATTATTATACCGGAATAAATTCCACTTGTAAGATTTGATATAATAATCCTTAGAGCGCCTCAAGGGGACATCATCAACTCGGATCACCAAGACACGATTTCTAGCTATAATATTAACTATCATAATTATAATATTATTACCATACAGAGATTAAAGAGTTGCGATAACTCTCACTCATTGATAAATCAAAGTAATAATAATTATAAATATATAATTGAATATTATGACAACTAGAATTAAGAAATAATAATCGTCCGAGATGTCAAATCATTTATTAAGTTAGTATAAAAGGATTTATCTCACCGCGATCCTGTTCAATGCAACTGTGGATGCATCAGTATAAGCTAATAGACAAGACCAGCTAATATCAAGCATTATACTACAACCTTAACAAGTAATTTGTCCAAGATTACTTAGGTTGCGCACACCATGTAACTATATAAGAATGTAATGATATGATCTTCCGTATGACTACCCACACCATATTACCTATAATATATAGTACTGGACGTTTATTTGCATAACCATAACACGAATTAATATGCAAATCATATGACAATATTTATTTTCCATAAAACAGAAAGATACAGTTAATATACATGCATAAAAGTATATTTTGCAGTATATAACCCCAACAGACTTGAAGTTGAATGAGAGAGACTAACCTTGAAAAAATATGTTAAAATGAGTATTGATATGTCAGTATTAAGGAGGGACTTGATTAACAAGTTTGGGGAGGAAAATAAGAGAAAATGGGGTAAAAAATGAAGAAACCCGAAAAAAATATGGCGTGGAGCGGTCGCTTGGCCTAATCGCTCACGCCAGTAGAAACTTAAGCCTTGAGCGCGCGGTCAACACCATAACTCCGAAGCTGGGTGCATGTGACCGCTTGCTTGACAGTGCGCAAGCCCAAAAAGTTGTTATTCGATGCATGGCCACGCCCTCTAGGCGCTCGGGTGTGCACAACTCGCTCATTTCTCCTCGTTTTCATTCATTTAGATTTCATTTCTCGTTTTGTTCCTTCTTATGGTTTCCTGTCAAGCTGAACTTCGACGTGAGATTATTCATTCGAGAGTAATAGATTGTTGCATATTTTAACCCTTATTCTTATGTAACATTGTCTTGAAAACAAACGGACATAAGAACCTTATACAATGACAACATCAGCAATGTAATTTGTGGGTTCAGGCGTTCAACAATCCATTTTAATTTTATCTTGTTGTAAGGGAAAACCTACAATCAAGTTGACGTCGAGTATGCCCTGTTCGACGGGTTGGACAGTAACAAGCTGTCAACTAGAAATAAACGTAAGCAGGGGCAAATCCAGAATTTTTTTTCGTAGAGCCTCACTGTTCTTTAAAATTTTTGTGATATCGAGTAAATGATATACTTTCATATTTTCATTGGCATTCTTCATCCGTCTCATAATCTACTTACTTCTCTTTCATTTTTAACTTATATTTCTCTTTTCCGATATACTTCTATTCTATTTTCTCACTTCTTATCTTCAAACCGCTAAGTTAAGAGGGAGCTTCGATAATTTTTTTCACAAAAATAATAAAATTTCAAGTAACAAATAATAAAAATAAAAAAATTGGAGGGAGCCTGTGCTCCCCTTGGCCCAAGGGTACATCTGCCCTTGAATGTAAGAGCCCTTCGAAGAGCACTAATAGAGTATTAGCCAAGTGATCTCCGATGCTCAAGTTAGTAATCGATGGGAATAATTGAAAATGAAAATTAATAAGTAAACGAAAAATACTATGTAGACGGTAATTTGGATCCCAAATGGAGAATCGAGCGATGGAGGATGTAGATGATGTGTTAAGTGAAATCAATATATATGTGTAATGTGGATGATATTCATGGATTTAGTTGAAAGTGGACTACTTAGAGTCTTCTTAATGGGGCGGACTCATTCGGGCTTGCCGCCACCGAGCGAGCCCCAAGCGAAATGCAAGCGAGCCCGTGCTGACATCATTATGACGTCGGCCAAACAATTTATTTTTATTTTTTTTGAAAATTGAATTTTTGCCAAAAAAATAAAAATAAAAAATCGGCTTTAGCCGTTGAAGCCCCAATGGCTACTCCCACTCCCCACCTTTAAATTCTCCTCCTCATTCCCTTGTTCTCACACCATTTTCTACTCATTCTCCTCTGCCCTCCAATTCTCCCAAAAAATCCTTCAAAATTTTGTCAATTTTCAGCGTCTTCATTTAAAAATAAAAAATAAAAAAATGTGTGATCCAATTGAAAATTTCGTCGAAAAATATTTCGATGGTAACTACGGCGGGGTAGTTCCACAAATCCGGATGAGCAACCGAATACGCCGGGGGCAAATTCTTTGTTGGCTATCGGTTTTGAGCAATTTGCCAACTCTCCGGCTCCGTCTATGGGATTTTCCAGCCAAGGTTATCAACTGTATTCTCCGACCGATAGTCAAGGTTTCGGTCGGTTTCATACTCTGCCGAAAAATCGAGAGCCCACTCGGTTTGCAACTCAAGGGCTTGAGTCGATGAATCTCACATCTTCATTCGACAGTGTCTCCAATATTCCAATTGAAGGTGAAAGTACGCGCGAAGAAAAACACCGAGGTGCCGACAACACAAAGCGGGGCGAAGCCGCCCAAGGCATACACGCAAGAGGAAATGGAATTGCTCAGCAAAATTTCGGTTGCAGTGTCTGAAGACCCAAGAATCAGCGCTGATCAAACATGGCAACATTTTTGGGATAGAATCACAAGATGTACCTTGTTCAGAAGCTAAGCTGGGAGCCAAAGAGGGATGATAAAATGCTGAAGTTGCATTTCGGTAGAGTCCAAGCGAAATGCAAGGAATTCAATGGCTTATATTGTCAGGCGAAAAGGGTTTGCCTAGCGGAGCCAATGACGAAGACGTACACGATAAGACAGATACCTTGTTCTACAATGCCAACGGAAAGAAGGCGTATTTCAAGTACAAAAAAGCTTGGAAGGTGTTGAGCATGAGTCAAATTTTGTCATATCTTGAACTCTGATAAACGCCAAAAGGGTTCTGATGGCTCATCCAACTCAAGCTGATCTTCCGCTCCTGAAGACGCCTACGGCTTTTATGATCGGAACCAGCCGATCGAGAAAGCAAGCAAAAGCCCAAGCCCGAAACAAAGGCAAAGAAACGAGAACTTCAGAGGATTCGATTGATGTTGATGCCATGGGGGACGAAGTTTTCAGAATGCAGACCGATGCGGCTCAATCGTTTGTAGCTCTTGCGGAGATGAAAGCGAAATCTGAACAATCGAAGCAAATCCAAAATTATCAGAAGGCCAAAAGGGTAGATACGAGCAATATGCCGCCAGAGAATTTGAAAGAACATTACACCCTTTTAGCCAAGCTCAAGAGCTTGATTTGAAAATTATCCCTTGTAATTGTAATTCAATTACTCCTTCTGTCTCGCTATGATTGACTTATTTTTCTTATTGGGTCATCTCACTATGATTGACTCATTTCCTTTTTGGGAAATAATTAACTCTTAAATGATACAATTAGTAAATCTCTTATTATACGTAACTTTCTATAATTAAATCTCATCATCCACTCACTTTTCACTTTTCAGCTCGTATCCCAATATAATTTAAATTCTAAAACTTTAAATTATCATAACTTGATTGTTTGTTCTTGGATTTTTATAATTTTTATATCAAATTAAAAGTCTTGATACGATCTTTAATCATATATCAATATATTTTTATGTATTTATGATGCTCTGGTGCCTAAATACATAAACAACAATACATCCCTACACACAATACAATTTACACACTAATCACTCCCTTCTCAAATCCCGTGCCGAAAAGAAAGAGATCGATCATAGCGAGACGGAGGGAGTAAAAAAATTTTATGTAATGTTGCAATTTAAATTCTATAAATGAAATTTTATTGAAATATTTTTAATATTTCTAATTGATAATAAAAATCGAAAAGAAATTAAAATAAAAAAATAAACATTGAAATTATATTTTTGAATTAAAAAAATAAATAAATATCAGAGAGAGTCCGGAGATAGCCCAATCACTAAAGGCTCGTTTTGGAAGTAAGCTTTCTCCACCGAAAAAGTGTGAGAGAGCCCACTTTTTGGGCTCCCCATTGAGGATGCTCTTAGCCCATGTGTTTGTGGGCTGTGGCCCATCTCGACATCAACTCAATTCTCAACACTATTAACCCTTGAACACTTGATCTAAAACAAAATTAAGAAACTTTGAATTAAAAGACTTTTTGAAGTGAATTAATTTTGTTATCGTGTTTGCATATATGTGAAAGGAATTATTTAAGCCTTAAAGCTTAATAGGTTATGGAAGAGGATTCAACATCACATAAATTATCGTTTGGCCACTCATTTTAGGTCTAACTCTAACAAAGTATGCTCATTTTCACTTGGATAATTTTTTAGGGTACAATTCCACAAGTGAAATATTCCAATTTCCAATTTCTCTAAAATAAACAGTTTCGGTTGAAATATGAAACCTAACACCATTTCAGAACATGTAAAAAAGAATTCAAGCACTGCTTCTATCATTTTCACCTCTGAAACTAGGCTTTATCTCCCTCTTAACCTCAAGATTATTCATAAATTCGACCAAAGTAAATCAAGAAAGAAAGGAAGCCAGTGAAGAACACGTTATTTACCAGAAAACGAAAAAGAAAAAGAAAGAGAGTACTTATCATCACTCACTCACTCACTCACTCCAGTATTTTTCATCAATAACTGGTATAGGCACGTCCACGTCATCATCCACATACGTCATCTTGAATTTCCTCACGTCCTCCACCGCCGCGTTCCTGAACAGCCCCACGTCCGCCGCCCCCGACACCATGTGGTACCCCCTCCGCCGGAGCTCCGCCGCCGGGTCGTGCGGCATCACGAAGCCCGACAGGTGCGCCGCCCCACTTTTGAGCACCGCCTTCTCCGCCCCGCGCAGCGCCTCTTTCACCTTCTTGTGGCCGGGGTCCCACAAGTAGCCCATGCTCGCGCTCAGATCCAGCGGGCCCATCTGCACGCAGTCGACGCCGTCCACCGCCGCGATCTCCTCGATCTTCTTCACCCCCTCCTCCGACTCCACCTGGCACATCACCAGCAGTTCCTCCTCGAAATTACTCAAGTACCCCTCGTCGATGCCGTAATCCGACGCCCGGACGATCGTGTGCGCCGAGCCGCGGACGCCGTTCGGAGGGAACCGGCAGTACGAGACGGCTTTACGGGCCGATTTCGGGCCGTCGATCATCGGGAACATGATGCCCTGCGGGCCGAGATCCAGGGCCTTCTTCGCCCATGTGGCGGAGGACTCCGGGATGCGTAGTACGGCGGCGGTATTTGTGGCGGCGAGGGCGTGGAGGCAGGGGAGGGTGTCGGAGATCCCGCCGTGGCCGTGCTCCATGTCTACGACGGCGAAGTCATAGCCGGCGAGTCCTGCTATTTCAGCGATTGTGGGGGAGAAGGTGAGGAGGAAGATTCCGTAGAGGGTCTCGCCATTCTTGAGGCGAGATTTGAGTGATCGCGGTGAAGTGGCGGCGATGGCGGTGGAGGTTTTGGAGCCGTGCGGCGGGCGGAGGGGTAGGTGTTTGATATTGCTGGTTAGGGTTAGGGTTTGGTGTTGAGTTTGTTGTTGAAAATTCGGAAATGAAATTGAAGGGGTTTGCGAATTGGGGTTGGAATTAGCAGCATAAAGGGATTTTCTGAGAGTGGAGAGGGAAGATGAAGAGGGAGAGGGCGACGCCATTGCTGAGTGCTAGAGCAGTGACTGTGAGGTTGTGAGAACTGAGAAGATACTAGTGCTGTATTTTATTTTCTGTTAATATGTAAAAATGTTCACTATTAAAATACATATCTAAAAAATACCCACTTTCAAAATACACATTCACAAAATGCCCACTTTTTCTTAAATATATTAAAAGTGGGTCTCACTCTCGAATTTAGCAATCTCGGTTTCAGCACTCTTTTGTCTTTTTTTATTTGTCCTTTTCCCTATTTTGTCCTTTTCCTTTGTCTTTATCCGCAAAAATTTCCGGGAGCTCGGACATTTATGAGCGCTTTTCTCCAAGATATTACCGAGCGCTTTTTAATAATCATCGAGAGCTTTTCTTAAATTATCGAGCGCTATACAAACATCATCGGGCGCTATTCGTCAATCACCGAGCGCTTTTCAACAATATATATTTTTTTAAAAAAGAAACTTCTTCAAATTGTAGAGCGCTTTACACCGTCGATCGAGCGCTTTACACCTTCCGTCGAGCGCTATTTACTATTATCGAGCGCTATTAATCACATATGGAGCGCTATTAACCTATGTTGGAGCTGGGGGGCTTGGGGGAGTTATTAGGGTTGCTCTTAAGTATTTTAATAATTATAATAATAATAATTATTATTATTTTTACTATGGTCAACAACATCATAATTGACAAATAATTGGGGCCCATTAATAAATGATATGTTTATGATATTTGGTGTAAGTAGGGCCCATTTTTTATTATATTTTAGTAAAATGAGCATTTTTTGAAGATGTATTTTGAAATAGGGTATATTTTGAAGATAGATTTTTAAAATGGACATTTATAGATTTGACCCTTTTATTTTAATTAACCATAACAATTAACAAAAGGCATTTCATCTGGACCGTTGGGCGCGTGCACAGCACACTTTTCCTATTTTACGTAAAAAACAAAAAACAATATTTTCACTGCATCTCTCTCTTATGTTATTACTTCTACTTCTGTCCCGCTCGATATAACTTGTTTCGTGAAACAAGCACTGTAGGGGAGAAAATAGATAAAACGAACAAAAAACCAAAACGGATTCTCTGAAAGGCGTGAAAACACTTTCAGATCGAATCAATTCGACGGTTCTATCGAACTATTCGATCGGATACAATTTAGAAATTTTCGAACTTTCGTATGTGATTTGTTTGAGAATGCCGAACCAAAAAGATGAAGAATGATCAGCCGTGATGAGAAACTGATTTGCATCAGTTTAAATGCCGTTATTTTGCAACCTTTTGGAAATTGCAAAATAGTCCCTCGAAATTCCGGAAATTAAATTTCCGATGAATTTTCTACACAGCGATTTAATCAGAAATAAAAAATTTCCAAGCTGACCTGGGGCCCCCGCCAGGGGCTCTGCTCCTTGGACCCCGCCAGGGGCTGCCGCCCCTTGGACCCCGCTATCGGGGGCGCTGCCCCCGAACCTCCGTCCTTTAGGGGCTTCGCCCCTAAAATCATAATAAATTCATATAAGCGTGCACTCCGCACCACCAAACTTACATGATGTATTATTATGACAATACTGATCAAACAAGTCAATCCAATTACACTAAAATATCCAACAAGCACTACTGTATACCTCAATTATTCACTAGCTCGGATATTTAAAATTAGAATTATTTGAAAATATTGTTGATTTAACTTGCTTGAAATCAAATGACTAATATACAGTATGATTTAACAAATCCAAACTAGATAAGGCAACTGTGTTTGGGTGCTTTTAAGGGAAAGTTGTCTAGAATGAACAAATATCAGAGCATCTTTTTAGGGCTTGCGGCACTATTTCGATGGGGAGGAGTTCTCTCCAAATTTTATCTCCAGCCGCAAGCTCTTCCCCTGACTCTCTCTTATTTTTAATTCATTTTATTTACGATTTTTTATATGTTTTCTTAATTCGTTTTTCGTTCGATTTTATTTGTTTAATAAATTTTATTTTTAATTAAAAAAGAAACGAAATTTTTGGATTTTTTTTTATTAAATTGAAACGAAATACAACAATTAAAAAAAATAAAAATACAATAAAACAAACCTATTTTTCGACCTTGATGAGATGAGCCGACTCATTCGGACTGTACGGTACAACCTTCGTCCGCTCGGTTGACTCCGGATTTGGGGCAGCAGTCGTCGATGCGCTTGCTTTCTTCTTGGCTGCCGGACGAACATTCGAAACTGACTCGAACGAGCTCGATAGATTTAGCCTTTCTAGATCTTGCGTCGCATCTTGACTTCCCTTGAACGGCGTAGTTCTGAATTGATCGAATACGGGTGGGGAGACGTCTTGATAACCGGCAGGAGAAAAATCCATCACTCCCTTGGCAGGAGGACTCGCGTAGGCTGCGAATCCGAGGTTGGTAGGCCGCGGCGGCGAGGGCAGAGAATCATCGTCGCCTGGGGTATCATCGTCGCCTGAGGTATCATCGTTGGGCTGCGAGGGGAAACCACCGAGGCCTTGGGAGCGCAACATTTCGAGAAACGACTCGTTATCCATCGACGGCTTTGGTTGAGAAAGGATAGATGAATTGTGAGGTGTGGAAGATGATTTGTGGGGGTGTGTATTTATAGGAAGGAATGGGGGAGAGGAACATCGGACTAGCCGTTGCAAAGCAACGGTTATAATTTTTATTTTATTTTTTTAATTTTCAGCCTCAAAAATCAATTTTTTTAAAAATAAAATAAAATAAATTGCTAGCTGACGTCAGCACAGCAGGGGAGAAGGAGAGCGAGCTCGGCTCGCAATTGCGCACCCGGCGCGC
Source organism: Mentha longifolia (assembly GCA_001642375.2). Lineage (NCBI taxonomy): Eukaryota > Viridiplantae > Streptophyta > Magnoliopsida > Lamiales > Lamiaceae > Mentha > Mentha longifolia. The sequence goes on from CM038113.1 coordinate 27,615,619, forward strand.
GTCGAGGGCGACTCGCCAGCAGGCTCGGGGCTCGCATGACGGGCTCGGCGGCGGGCTCAAGCCAGCGAGTTCCGGCCCGCTGGAGATGCTCTCATATATTGCTAACGTAAATACTACCTCCATCTCATATATTTTACGGGACCCCGTAAAAGAGAGAATACTATAAAATTATATTTTCAAACTCGTACTAGGTTTCGGTGGAAATGCGTGTCGAAGAGTCAAAAAAGAAACAAGCCTAATATAATAGGATAAAAATAGTATTTTTCTTCCATCAACTTTCACACGAATTCACACATTTAATATACCACCGTTAATGTGACAAGAGTCACATAAATATTTGTTTAAAGGAGTTTAAACCTTTTTTTTGTGAGGTTTAATTAATAAATTATATATTTATGGTAGATTTATTAAGAGAAATTATGGATGTCAATTGGGCCAACCCGAGCGGGTTCGGGTCAGCCCTGTCAGGTTTTGGGTTATTCGGTTTGGGTTGAATCGGGTTGAATTTTTTTCGGGCTAGAAATTTTCAACTCTAACCCTAAACTTTGGGGCTCGGGCTAGCCCGTCGGTCCAAGAAGTTGACGATTTTTTTTATAAACAATAATTTTATAAAAATAAATAAATCATGTTATACCATCGAAGTCACTTTATTTCGTATTATGTTACTCCAACTTGCATAATATAATAAGTAGCTCAATGAGATGTGAAGATATTTTTCTTTTAATGATTATATTAATCATTTTTTATTATGTGGTGAAATACAAAATAGATAAAGTATTATGATGAATACAACTTATAATAGAAAATTGTAATATTTTTCACAAATATTTGAATCAAGACATAAATTTTAATATTTGAAACAAAGTAATAAAAATTGACACTTAATTAATGAAAACTTTCGGGTTATCAGGCCAACCCGCCAAGTTTCCGGGCTAGCCCTATCGGGTTTCGGGCTATTCAGTTCGGGCCATTCGGGTTGAAATTTTTTTCGGGTTAGAAATATTCAACCCTAACCCGGTTTTGGCTCGGGTTACTCGGGTCAACCCGCGGGTTTCGAGCTAAATTGACATCCCTAAGAGAAATTTTTAGAAACTGTCATTTAAGTTGAGAAATACTAATAAATACTCCCTCCGCCCACGATCTTTAGACGCGTTTTCACGCATCTTGTTGATGGGTTTTAATATGATTTTTCGGGAAGAAAAAAAAAATGTACACTCATTGTATCCCGTAAAAGATTTTTTTTTTCTTCAAAAAATCATATTAAAACCCATCACACAAGATGCGTGGAAACACGTGCAAAAAAAATGTGTCTAAAAATCGTGGACGGAGGAAGTATAAATTCTAGCCATGAACATAAAAAACTTTGGAACACACTTGGGTCAGCCAGAGGCACCATGGGGACAGCTAAAATACTGGCACTTTTATTCATGTAGATTAGCATTTTTCTGTATAAAGATTGACACTTTTAAAAATTGACATTTTATTCGTAAAATAATTATGTTAAAGATTGACACTTTTATTCATATAGATTAACACTTTTCTGTATAACGATTTGACACTTTGACCCGGCCACACTATATGGCCGACCTCACCCAAGTTTTTGTCAAAAACTTTTGCATTTTTGGTTAAAAATACTCTTACTATCAAAAAAAATAAATAATAATAAACTTGTTTAAAAGGACTACATCTTCACTTTCTGTTTTCATTTTCTAAAACCCAAATTCTCTCGTTTTTATTCCCCTGCAGCCACCTCCATCTCCTTCGGCTGCCTTCAACCTTATTTTTCGACGCCAACGGCCTCTCCCCTTCCACTGTGGGACAACTTAGAAGCTTTCTACTCAAGACGGCGAGAGGAACTCCAAAGTCGACTTCTCTGCCGTCGTCATTCAACACCTGTAGCCGCTCATCACACCACACCGTCTTATGTCATCTTTCAACGTCGACAGCCACTCATCTTCCACCGTTAGACCTTTCTAAGGTTTTCACCCGAAATCACGACGGAAATTGCAATATCGATTTCTCTTCAACCGCCTTCTCTCTCTCTATCCATCTATCTAGCAATCTCTCTCTCTATCTCTCTCTATCTCTCTCTCTCTCTCAGTGTATTTTAAGTATATGACTATTTTCCTACGTTAACACATTTATTACTATGGTATTTGGGGTTGAAGAGAGAAGCAATCCTCTCCGTGTACATAATCAACTACCGACAAAAATTTATATCATACCACAAGAACTTGGTCCTATCCAAACATATGTATGTCAACCGTGAATTGTTACAAACCCCCATAAAACCACAAAATCTATAAAAGTGATTTTAGAATTGAGAATGATACAATAAAGCTAGAATCACAGAAACTAACTTTTTCATGAATATATGGTGTTTCAATAATTGACTGTAAACGAGGAGAGAACACTGTCATGATGTATATTCAAATTCATAAATAAAAGCAAAATAGTGTTAGATATATCCTCTTACTTCTGCACTGCTTCTAAAGCCTAAACAATAATGTAAATGCACACCTTCAAGAGTCAACCAAAGGGCGGCCATTCTTTGCAGTCAAACCATCAAAACTTTTCATTGCTTGGCGCCTTTGTTGCCTTCATCATCTCCACTCAATGTTTCATCATCTTTGTGAGGTTTCTGGGGGACAGACCAACCCCGTACCTCATCTCTATAGTGTTCGTGTGCAGAGGGCAGATTATGGAAATCCTTTCTCTCGTCCCTCTGTTGAGCATCAAAGATCTAACTAAATAGAATATCATAAGAATAATATGTTTCAATCTTTGTTTTGGATAGCAAATACCTCTGTGGATGTTTTGTCACTCTTCCTTATTGATGACAGACGCTTTGCAGCCTCATTAAATATTTGAAAGCCCTGGATATCTCCATTTTTTATGCTTGCTTCTAACTGCCAACAGAAAAGGTTAATTATATCTAAAGGACAGAGGATGTGTACTCTATACTGAAAAAGATGAGACTCTTCACCTGAATGTGAAGAATGCAGAGGAGAATGCTAGCAATTGGTAGCCAGCTTTCCTCAGGAGATATGGATAGATTCGACCTGAAAAGACAAGCCTACCAAGTTAAAATGATATTGAATAATATGAGCCAGAAGCTGGAAAATCGACGTAAGATCTATGCAGCATCTCCCATTATTTTACAGTTATGCCCAAGAAAAATCCACACCTTATAATACCTAAAACTAGACAGCAAGTGCATATTTACTTACTTTGCAAGCACACTAGATAAAAACATTTTAATCATGATAGAAAGGGCTAAAACAATTAGAAGATTGTCCCAATGAAGCAAAGCTTATGAACATAATCAAAGCAATCTCCATTTGGCAACATGATATAGGAATAGCCAAATAGGATAATAAGACCAGTGTTACCAATGTAACCAGTCTCTTTTGAAGATAAGTTTGTATAAGCTTGGAATCCTATTGGATCGGTGATACATAGCTACCAAAACATCTTCAATGTATTTTGATATTCTTCAACTCATACGAAGCTCTAGACCTGCCATTGTTTCTTATTTGAGAACTACTTGGGAGTTAAATCTTTCTTTCATAAATTACAATTTCTCTCTATCTAATCAAGGATAATTACATTTCTTATGCCAAAATGTGGGCATTTCTTGACTTTATCATCAAAAGTTTTTCTTACTTTAGCCGCTAAAGTAAACAAATTTTACAATTTGTCATCATAATTAATCAACGGGCAGTCAGCGACATATTATTTTCTCAAATTTAACTCTTGGGGGTCACAAATCTTCCAGGCATGTATAAAAAGTTTAAAAGCCAAATAGAACCTAAAATAATCAACACTGGCAGCGTTTCAAAGATATTTCCGGATAAAATTCTACGAGAAGAGAGCATTCACGATGGCAAACTGCAAAATTTGTAAATTTCAATAAAGAATTTAAGATGGCGAAGGCTGAAAATGTGCCATTTCCCCTTGAATGTTGAATCAATGAAAGGCATCCTTCTCTATCTCAAGACATTCACCATTTTCAACTTAAACATTAGCTAGCTACCCTAAAATTAATGGAGAAACACCAAGCAAAGTTTCTATAACAAAGAAAAATAAGAAAGAGATTCAAACCTCAAGTAAGGGGCTAAGTAGACAATAGCATAAACAGCGTAGCGCCGCTTTCCTGTATCCAACCAAGCAAACACCCAACTCTACACCAATACAGTAACAACAAATCTCAAAAACAGTAACTAAATACCCCCAAAATGGGGAGATGAGAAGAAGATTACCATCCAATTGAAGTAAGGAATGAAGCTAATGATCCCCATAACGGCGAATCTCGCATCGGCGGAGTCAATCAAAGATTCAGCCTCCATATCCTCCGGCGAAGGAGCCGCCGGGAAAATCAGCGAGTTGAGGATGCACGCGCCGATCGCCATGGCGACCGGAGCGTCGGTGGAGAGCTCCGCCCTGCACTTGCCATTCCTCAACCTCCTCTAAATCAAAACCAAACATAAGAAGCTTCAAAAAAAAAAAATCCAGAAACGAAAAGAGAGAGACGCCAACAACCTCAGTATTTACTAGTATGTTTATGAATACCTGTTTGAGTTTCTTGAGTTGGTTGAATCGTGAATATATAGGGGTGGTGGAGGGAGCGTGAGAGGGTTTGAGCGAGAGAGAAGCTGACGGCGACGAAGTGAGGCTGAGAGAGATCATTGAATATGGTTGGACGGCGGTCGCATCTAACGTGCGCCGTGAGAGATTAGCAGCTAACTTCCATCATTTATGTTGGATTAGTATTGTTTTACTCATTACAGAAATGCGGAGTATTGTTTTTTATTTTTTTGAAAGGAGAAAATATTAAATAATTAACTCTCGAGTATCGGGAAATTTGAAATGTGTGCCATGTGCTTTGGGTTTTAGGTCTGAACTAGTATTGTTGCTCGTGCGATGCACGGGATATGATCTACGTTAATTACTATTACTATAAGAAAAAGAATAAGCAAATATAAAGATAATCGAATTTAACTAATGATAATAATTTTTTTCACATAGAGAATTTTTGATTAAAAATAAAATTATCGATATTAAATGAATGTGTGTATATAGTTGTTACTCATTTAAAAATAATTAAAAATTATAATTGGATAGGTGAACCCAAGTGATAATTGCAAACCTAAACTAAATCTTGATATATAAACAGAAACTGAAGCTTAAAAATTAAAAAATTTAAAAAAAATTATATGACACACTAATATACTGAAATTGAGATTGAGTATTCCAATTGATTTAATATTATTGTTAGATTATAATATTCAACAATAACAAATTGAAAAGATAACAATTACAAATATCTAATTTGTTTAAAAATTGACCGTTGAATATAATATACATTTATTGAAGAAAAATACAATAATGCTTGATTTATATTTACGTCGATAGCACAATCTATTGATAAATTAATTTATAAACTAACAAACAAATGCACATCATTGTAATTAATCAATGTGTATTAACCATTAGTTAGATCTCATTCACCTTTAAACACTTGTGCAATAAGTATTTGTCCATAAGATTTTTTGATGTATGTTTTGGAGGGAAAGTGGCAATATTGTAAATTTTTGCAACAATTCTTCTTTTAGATATTGTAATAGATTGTGCTCTTTATATAAGGCCGTGTTTGGTTAAAGCTACTAATCCTGAGGAGGAAGGGAAAATTTCTTGGCCTGCCAAACACGAGTACGATAGAGAGTGACGGACTTTTGGAATAAAAGTCGTCTAGTTTCTTGTATACTCCATCTGTCCCATTTAATTGTTCATGTTTTTTTATTGGGTGTCCCATACAATTGTTTACTTACCTAAATTGGTAAAAATTTATGTCACAACTAATATAATTTTAAAATCTTTTATCTCTATTTGGCGTTAGTCTTGTGCCAAACTCCACGCGGACAATTTAGCCGGGACGGAGGGAATATATAACTCTCCAGTAAAACTCCAATACGGGTTTTAAAAACAAAGACTTAAAGAATGCAATGAGTGTAAAAACCATTCCTTCCATCAGGTACTAATGTTAACAAAATACTCCGTATGATAAAATTAGAAAGGTAATAAAAGACATTGTGCAATTTTAAATTTTTTTGAAAATGTTTATTTTGTGTAGCGGATAATTACATTTCAGTTTTAGTATGATACTAGAAATTGTGAGATATCCAAATATAGTAACTAAGACTAAATTTGTGAGACGAAAAAATTAAATGGCATGTGGAATAATACACAATTTCAGCGGACGGTCTAAAAAAAGAAAAATGATACAATTATCATGAATGGAGCGAGCATTAGATAAGTGGAGGATGTGCCTACTTATGTGAACGAGAGTATTTTCTATTTTGAAATTTTCACACATATCAAGAACGGAGGGAGTAGTTGTGAGCAAATTCATGAGAAAACAAAGCAAAGGCAACAGCTCCTGCGTGGAGTGCAAATAGCTCTATATACCGGCACATAATATTACAAATTATATATTCACAGAATTACAGTTACCATATGGCATAGAGTAAATGCGCCTGTGGTTTTCTTCTATCTCATAAATAAAAGCAAATAATACACATTGGGATTGAGCTTACAACACCATCTTCTCCTCCTCTACTTTCCATCAAAACAAATCAACCCATCATCACATTCCTCATTATTCTATTTCATTCTGAAACAAGCTGCTGGAATCTTTTTTTTAACGCTCTTATTCAACATACAAGCATGATTCCAGATACACCAACAATATCTTGCAATTGTTCATCACATTTTCACCCTGAAAATCCAACACCAACTGCAAATTGTAAAGCAAATAGGGCTGGATTGTTATACATAATCACGTAGTATTAAGTTGGAGTTTTACCTGAATTCTCAAGGTGCCATGAATTAACAAAAACATAAATATGTATTCTGAAAATCAGGAATCTCCTCCCCTTCTATCTTCGTCCTCTCCATGTGTTGGTACTGTATTTAGTCTCTGTTGTAACTGCCAGCAGTGGAAAAGTGCGGTTATCAAATCAGATGTGGTATTGACAGGTTCGAGGTCTGAAACTATAAAAGTCGCTAGCAAAATGATCGATAATCATATCTGTATGTTCAAAAAGAACTCACTTGCATGTACTTAAGCTTTTCCGCAGTTAATTCATCGGTCAAGCTATTCATCCTGCAGGTGGCCATAAAGAGAGTTGAGTCTCTTGAAAAATAAGGGGTAATTTTTGATAAGTAATTTGATCATAAAGGAAGCAAGAGAATGATATGTATAATTTGACAGTGGGGAATGATTCCTTGGACGCTTTTTTGATATTGCCATTTCACGGTCAAACTCTAATGAGTCACTCCCCGAAAAGAAAAAGAAACATAAGAGGGAAAAAGATATTATAGCTAATTAAAGTGTGTTTTTCTATTTGAGTAGAGTTACAGCACACCTAGCATGAAGTTCAGATATCTTCATAAGCAGCATCCTTTCCCTTTCGGAAGAAATGGATTCAACCTGTGAAAATTGTAACGAGTATTAGCAGTGTGGCCCAGCGATAACTCATCACAATACTGTAAACAGTTCAGCGAAATATGGACAGTACAACAATATGTCTGATATCTTAGAGCTTCGTGTAAAAACAAGCAAAGATACTCCAAAACTTGGAATTTCTCTAAGCAGGATACTGATCAATGGTAAAAATTTAAGACTACAAATTACGCCAAAAAAATAGTCCAGTCTCAGATGATAGAGAACTAAGAAGAATCTCAAGCTACAGTTCTCAGATGAATTATTTGTAACAAAAGACTAGGAGAGGTGCCTCATCAAACTAACAAAAAGGAATGGATTCAGCTGAACTGAAGCTCAAGAACGGGTGAAACAAGTTTAAACTGTCCCATACTATCTAGATTCTCCCTTGTACCCTTACATATACACAAAAACTGAACAGCTCCAACTATGCCATCTTAATTCCGTCTACGGGACATGTTTCCTTATGTATCAAGAAACATATGGACAATGTAATATGATGGCATATGCAATAATTTCCACATTGCAAAGTTATGACACAACTCTCCGTTCAGCCAATTCTTATACCCAAATTTGCAGATTTCCTAATTGAAGATTAAGAAAAAATTTCTTGTCTTTCCTATAACCCCATTGTCTAACAATCATACTTGCTGTTCAAAGCTGCAAAATGAAAATTGGGGATACAGGTACGTTTCCCAATCTGACATAAGAATAGGAAATTTAGATAAAGATACAGAACAGATTATGGCTGTCTATTTCCTTCTGTGCTTTTGGACTTATGTTTCGGCAGTAGATGTTTCAGGATAGATGAAAGGAATGCTATGTTTTTGTTATGATGGAATACACATGTTAATATTAAAGAAACCCCTTTTTGTGGTTTAGGCATTTGATTGAATCTAATTTGATTTATTCATGTATAAAATACAAATATTCAAATCCAGAGAAAACGTACACTGAAATAATATTTGATTTTGTAATATTGAGAACACAAAACAAAAAGGTCTTTTAGGTGTCATTTTATCTACCATTTATTGGTAAATACAGTAATAAATAGAGTTATAATTCTTCTAATGCAATTTTCTCTTAATCATTAAGGAAGTTTGTACATTATAACAGAAATAGACATAGGGAATATAGCACTTTATCCTACAGAAAATAGGTTGTTATTGGAGAATGATTTTAAGAACACATTTTCATTCTGGAAGGTCCAGAAAATGAGCACAAGCATTGCCTACAGTTGTTCATGCATGCACAATTTACCATAAACATGGGCAAGAAAAGTTAGGATTCTAAGTTTAATCATGAAAAACTAAATATATTTCCTTTCACAGTGGCCACTTTGAATAAACAATATCAACAAGTATACTTACACTGCCATTAGTATCTGATCCACGAGGTAAAGGAGGCAGTTTCCCATTTTGAGGAGCTAGAAAAGGAGAAAAGGTTCAGCTAAAGAAATACATTATTATACAGTTATATGCTAAAATATATATCAAATAGCAACCATCAACTTTGACGCACCATTTTCAACCTCCATGGTTTGCAAGCTACTTAATAAATTCATAATAAGATCCTGGAATTGAGAGAAATGAGATCGAGATAAAAATAAAAGACAAGAAGGAAATTGCCAGTTTGCTTAAGCAATGCATACTGAGGGTAAAAGTCATAAACCCTACAGAGCATAGATGAATACTGAAACCTATCTTACTTGCTGAGTTGATGTTTGTTGAAAGAGATTCTGAAGGTGAGGCAGCAGAACTGTGGCAAGTCCATTACTGTTGCCCACTTCTTTGGGTGGCTGGCTTTGGGGCTGAATACCAGGATGTCAAGAACAGCATAAAGCGGAAAATTAAATTTATTTTGAAGAACAGGGGATAAACAAATGAAAGGAGTCAACGGTTAGCTTCAGTAATTTAAATGCCAACAGATACAAGGAGCAACGAACCATTTGTTTGGAATCAAATATCCAGTTTCCTACGCTAGCAGACTTCCTTAGTGGTGATCCCTGAGAATCACATCAACAGCGAGTTATATAACCAAAGACTATCACCATCTTCTCAAACAATCAAAGCTTCTCTTTCTAACCTGAGAATTTCGCCGGGCAACTGTGGATAATGGAATATCCTAATAATTATGTTAGGTTAGCAACAATCATGAGAAATAGTTAAGCAACAGTCATGAGAAAGAATCTAGTTCCTAACCAAGGTATACCTTAACAAGATCTACATTTTCTGAGGTTACAGAGAACCGTCCTTTTATTTGTACCAAGTTCGCTTTTGATTTGTCATCCAACGAATCTTTGAACCCTTGAAAAGAAGAAGATATAATGTGCTATCAAGAAATTTATCCCAAGCAATCCTATATATATATATATATATATGCACAACTACTTAAATGTACCTCCCGAAGATTTGATTGGGGCTGATAAACTGTTTGCTGAAGCCCGGTTAGGAAGGTTAAGAGGACCACTAAAACTGGGTGCTCTTCGCACTTGCTGAGACTTCTCAGCCACTTGGTTATCCATCTCATACCTGATGAACAAATTTTGCATTTATCAGTCAAATTGAGGTCGAGCAATTCACTTGCTGAAATGAAAAAGCCAGGAAATGACCATACGTATATAACACAGCTTCAAAATGTGCTCAAGGAAAATATGTCAATTTATATTTGCTCAAGGAAAAGATATCAATTTAAATTTGATCAGTTTTTGCATAATAATATGGAAAAATGCAGGAGCAAATAAACCCATACATTCTAGTCCAAAGTTAAGCCTTCCTTTTCCATGCTCTTCACAGCATGAAAGATAGCATCAGCTAATAAATGCACATGTTATATCAGAGCATTACTTAATTGACGTCCAACGTTCTTCAAGTTTAGCATAACAATGTGAACAACCCCCTAGTGATGTATATTTCCTAATATGAGGAAGCAAGAAGCCTTTTGTCAAATTCATGTAGTTGAACTGATATCTAGTCGGATTAAAAATAAAATTCACAATAAAAATGATCTAATGAAGTTGACTGGAGACACATGGTGCGGCAAACAAACAAGTTTACTAGGAGAGCATTTCCAATTGCATTACGCCAAGATGAAATGTCCATTATAGTGTTGTAGTGGAACTGAAGGAAGATTGGAAGAAACACCAAGATAATTGATTCCAGGTATCACCAAGATTCAACAGTTACACTATCAGCTTCACAGCCACAACTATAACGGTCAACCACAGTAGTGACAAGTATAGAGATCAGATTCATGATAAGAACAATTATCTAGTTCTCCTTGTGCTATCCATTATCAACTTCTAAATTTCTCGCCAAGTTTAGCTTACACACTATTGTTGCACAAGCATAACAAGAGTAAGATGATGCTGAAAAGAAATTATAAACCTTTCAAAGTTCCGAGCTCTTTCTGACTGTGAATTACTAAGCACCATACCAGGCACGAGTGGTCCACTTTGAGTTTGACGGGGTCTGCCAGTCTGACTTTTAGTCTTGGCAAGTACTCCTTCTTTCTCTACAGATGATGGTGGCAGCTCAGATTTTGAGTCGCTCTGCTTCATATCAGTTTTTGCCTTAGCATCATACTCTTTCATATCACTTTCAGATGTTTGTCCCTCATTTGAACGACTCTCAACCACAAGCACCTCATCACCATTTATCTTTTCACTGGAGATGAAAGGAGACAAATAGGCACATAAGTTCATCATATATTAAAAGCATTTCTTCAAACACACCCAATGAAATATGTCGACATTAGGCACAAATACGGAATTTAAATGGAGATGGAAAGAATATTTTCCAAGTTACCTGCCAGAAATGTGAACTTCTGATTTAGGCACAGAATTAGAAGCAACCTATGACCAAGCAAAGGCAATTATGTTATCGACTTTCTCTACCTTGTCCATAAAGCATTAAGTACATTAAGATGTATATACAAGAAACTGACAGGTCTCCATATTAAGTAGATAAACATGAAAATAACCTTTTGGCTCATATGATTTATGGTATCTTCTTCTTCTTGGATTTCTTGTATTTCGTCCTCGTTTTGCAACTACCAAGGATAGAGCAGCCCATATGAACACTTCTAAAGTTCATAATTATTTCATAGTGATGATTGAACACGTATAAAACTATATAACATACCAAAGATGCTTGGAGCTTCAAATCCTCAACATCAAAGTTCCACGCACTTACTCCTCGCTGGTACTCACTCTGAAAGAGACGACCAAAGCTATTGAATCAAGAGAAAGAAAAATTGCAACAAGCACAAACATGTAATGCAAAAACACAGGAAACTCAGTATTTCTATAAACCCTCAGACAAAGTGTTTAAATGAGGCAGATTTGGCATTTCAATCATCATACATCTTAAAAATAGTACTCCCACAAATTTAATCTCAGTTGCGATATTTGGGCGTCCCACAAATTTAGCCTCATACCCAAAATAAATACTCTACAATCCACTACACATAATAAACATCCTCAAAATTCTCCTTATTTACAGAATATGTCATTGTGACCCACCAAAAATAACTACAATTTATTCTAAACTAGTTTTGCCTCGGCCAGCTTCACATGGCCGCACAGGTACAGTGCATCAACAAGCAACACCTTGTAATGCAATTTTTTTGGTTTCCAATAAGTTGGAATCGTAAATTAATCTGTGCATTTTTATAAATTAAAAATAATATATCTAATACTACCTCCATTTCACCCAAAAGGCTTCATTTCTTTTTGAATTTTTGGGGGATGTTTTTTCACGCTTCTTGATGATGGGTTTTAAAATGGATTTTTAAAGATTTTTTTTTACGGGGATACTATGGTCGGAGTATTTTACAATAAATGCAATTTTAACGACAATTGTAGATCATAGGAAGATTTGTGCTCCATATTATTTGATAGTATGAACATGATAATAGGTTCTATTTTATCCTTTCATCTAACACTAGAAAATCAATCTTTCATAAAAATATGCTTAAAATGAATACTTTATACGCATCATACCAAACCTTTAAGTTTCAACAATTTTGAAATATTTACACTGCATATCGGGCAAACTTTTTTGTTTATATAAAATATAAATATATAGTAGTATTTGAATTTTTGTGAGTTATAAAATCAATATATTAAACATGTCTAACAACTATATTATTTTTGAAGAAAAACTATATACACATCTTTATTGTTAAAATATTATAACGTACATTATTTCTCTATATCTCTATATGATTTTATAGAATTTCTTATGCAAAATTTGTAATTTTATGCAATCTCTCTTTGTTGGTTAGGAAAGTAACTTGATGCAATTGATGCAGCACGTAAATACGAGAAAAAAAAAATCTTATTGATATTTTTCATTCTTTCGCAAACTGTTAATATGATATGAAAATTCTAGATGTTGATTGATCATACACCAGCTGTTTAGCTCAACTGTCCACTCAATGCAATATGAGGTCTCTTGGTAGCAGTTGGCAAATGTTTGCAACACATTTGCTTCTCAAATTTCAGATAAAAGAAACTGTTTGCAGTCAAAACCAGATATGAGAAAACAATGAGGGGAAAGGAAGGTGTCCAACCTCCTTCGGACCAATCAAAGATGATAACACTCATGAAAGAAGAATTTGAGCAGTCAGGTATACTTCTACATAAAGACCTTACTTGAACATGATCTTTCCTATAGGTATACTTCTACATATGCCATCTGAATGGACACTACCTTATTTTTGTGCGTAAATTGCATGTAGTGAAAAAAAATCTATAATCTTGCACATATAGGCCATGCAAAAGGCAAATAGCATTGTATCAACACGAGGAAAGGGATAAGTGTTCCATTGCAGTAGATTCCAGTCGGCCTAAAAGAGGAAATGAAATAAAAGAAATAATAGGACGTGATGCATTTCAAACCTGAGATATAGCTTCCTGTTCAGCGGAAGGCATTTTTTTCAAAGCAAGTTGTGCAGCATCTTTGATCTACATCCAATTCAAAACAATATTAATCAGAACTCTAGAAAACTTACTTCTAAATCCTGCCATTTTTTTCATGACAGTGATATACCTGGAGATCTTTCACACGCTTCCATAGTGGTGGCAGGTCAGCAAACAACTTTTTTACAATCAGTTCAGGAGACTTTGCACTCTTGAAAAATGAATGCTTTAACAACTTTTCTGCAGTTGGTCTCTTCGTTTGATCTTTCACCAAGCACATAGCAACCATTTCTTTGAAAGACTGTTAAAAACCAATTGAGACTAATCATGAACACCAAATAATAATTTTGAGGCCAGAAAAGTGTACTGTGAACATGGTGCACCTGGCAATATCATGAATACCTTAGAGAACCTCTTATCACGATCATAATCAAGTCCAGGTGGGGCATTTTGTATGGTCATTAACAAAACCTATTGGAGAGTGAGGCAAAAATCAAGAAGTATTAGAGACAGTGCTATCCATGAAAAAGAGCTCTCACATACACATGTATACCTTCATCGGAGGATATTTGGAAAATGGTGCGTGTCCATGTGCTAACTCCAGAGCAGTTATTCCAAATGACCAAATATCAGCCCTGTAAGTTCAATAGAAAACACTATGGATCATGTACAAAAAAAAAAAAAAAGCCTTTATGACTACTAGCTATTATGATGGAAAACTGAGAGATAGGAAAACAAGGTAAGCTACTATGCATGGATCCAATATGATACCATTACATGGCATAATAGTCTAAAGTAATGTTCTTTGCAGAAATGACATAAACACAGTGCACAGGGCGAGGATTGCCCAACTTAGCTTATGGAATCAGAAAAAAAAAAATTAGGAGAATATTGCACCACACAGCTTACCTATACCTCAGAACTCAACAATGAGTTCCAAACATCCAAATAACAATCTAAGAGACTATGATGATAAACTTCATAAATGATGCATTCACAAACACCTTTTTGATGCTCGTAAAATTTTATGCATGCATAAAACACTTCTTGTCATAGAACCACAAGATAGTGAAAGAAATGGGGAAAAAAGCTCACTTGAAATCATATCCGGTTCCTGGCTGCAACACTTCAGGGGCCATCCTGCATAATGAGTTAAAGTGAAACACAATATAGCAGTTGGTATCAAAAGAGACAGAGGGTGAGACTGGGAGAGATAGACAGTAGAAAGTACATGGATACTGTTTGGTGTTAGTGTGGGTATTTGTCACTCAATGTGTGTGTATGTGTGTGTGTGCAAGAGAGAGAGAGAAAGAGAGAGACAGAGAGAGAGAGAGAACACACCAGCATGGAGTGCCTACAAAGGTATTCCTTGAACGTTGTCTATCACCTCTGTCAAACATGCAGGCTGAGACACCAAAATCAGCAAGCTTCACCTCACCACCAGTATCCATCAAAATGTTTCCAGCCTGTAAAGAGATGTCAAAGAGAATATGAATTAATCCATTTATTAATGCATATTGTCCAGTGAACAAGTCCAATATTGTGATTTGTCCAGATTCGAGCTTGCAAATCAATTAACCTTAACGTCACGATGAATATGGCCATGTTGATGAAGGTACTCCAAAGCCTTCAAAGTTTCTTTCAGGATACACCCAATGGCAGATTCTTCAAATCCTTCTTGATATGCTATCTTCATGAGATGTAGGCAAGAACCCTCAGCCATAAAAGGCATCACCACCCAAAGGTTCCGGTCAACAACAAATGAGCAAAAAGCTTTTATGACATTAGGATGATCTATTAAACTCATTGTTTGAGCTTCCCTACGAATATCATCCTGCAGAAAGATAATGTTATTTAAAAATTAAAATTAAAAAAAAAGAAAAGAAAAAAAGACCAAAGAAGCTGCATTCATCATGCATGAAAATATTCCTATATCTTGAAAACTAACTACATCCAAAGAAAAAAGCTTCTTAATTCTTATCAAACATTGCTACATTTAACAGGAATATCAGAAGTTACCTAACATCAAAAACCTGGAGTGGAAGAAGAAAGAAGTTATCAACAACTCTTTTCACATATTATTTGTCATAAAGCCAGCATGTTCCTAGGAGGAGATTATGATTATCAAAGAGTTCAAAAAGTATTGCACTGAACTCATTGCAATCTCCTTGACTTGTAATAAAAATACTCCCAAGGCATACATCAAGAATTACTCATGTGATTTGTGAGCCAACCATGCAGTTCATTTTGGTAGTAAACTCCAATAAGGCAAGACATCTCTAAAGCACCAAACCATTGACATAAAGCTATTTTTAAAGATTCTCATCATAAATTTTCAGAATAGGCCATTAAAATTTCTAACATTGTGCTGTGAGGTAGTGAATGCCCAACAACATTACGAACCAGTAGCAAATGACCAAAATATGTACATAAGTTTTAAGAGTATGCAAATATGTCGTAATATGAAACCCAAAATTTTGTGGATATGAATATCGAGAAATAAAGTTTTATACAATACAAAGATAAACACCTTCTAATACGTGTGTGTGTTTGTGTGTGTGTGTCTGTGTGTCAAACCCAATTATCACACCTGAAGAACTTGTAACATGCAATACATTGCCTTAGGCACCTTAAAAGTGTTAAATACATACTAAAATGTATTTCGTGATTTATAAGATAAAATGTTTAAACGCCTGACTATTGCCTACATAATTGACATTTGACAACTTCATCACATATTTTCGGCATCGTAAAAGTGTTGAAATACATGCTTACATGTTATTTACGAGATCAAAATGTTTACAAACAGTGACTATTGCCTAAATGTATGACTTTTACATCTTTATTAAATCCATTCTACCTCTAACAAAATTTGGAGTAATTCTTCTCCAAATCCTCAATGCAGCTTCATTTAGATTCTAGTTAGCATAACCTGTTAGTAATATAAATGTTTATGGAAAAATTTGCAGCTTTTGAACCAACATAGAGAAAAAGAAATAATAATTTACTTATGTAGGATATCCGATGTATGCTATATCGAATAGATATTCAGTTGGCAGATGTAGCATTTTCATCCACATAACATCACAGTGAAATTAGTGATATAAGACTCATATTTCAGCAAAGAAGGTTTAGTAGGAAAAGCAAAATAGCGTATTGGGATACTAGAGTAAGAAAGCACAATCTTGGGGGAATCAAATTATTCATTCTTCCCGATGTGGTTAAATAATCCCATCCCATTAACAGTAGCTGGTGATCAGTTAGGATTTCACCACTGGGTTACACAAAGTTCTTCTCAATAAACCCTTCCTCGGAATTCTGATTACTCATGCCATTCATCTAAGTTAACTCGGCAATAAAATTTGTCAAGGCAAATAATGACCTTTTTATGCTGCCAAAACAAGAACTAATTGATGATGACTAGCATTCCTTACAATGAATATACAGAAAGGCAGTGCAACTTGCATGCATGACGCACTTAGTCCAAAAGCAATAACAACAAGACCTGAAAAACAACATGTTCACATAGGATAGGAACAAATAAACCAGCTTCAAATCCCATATTAATGATAGGCTACCAACCACTTAACCTATAATCATAAGAAAATCCCAAATTGCATAGCAGAACCCAAACTCAAATCAACTCAAAGCTTAAAAATTTCAAAGATTCGCCCTTAAACACTACTTCACAACATTACTAAATGCACCGAGATCTCAAATTGCAGACGCATTGAATATTTCCAACTAACATCAGAAATGCACCTCAGCTAGATCAAAAGTGACCCCCGCACAAAACCAACTGAAATCAAAACTCACAATGCACATGGAATCAAAGCAAATTAACTGAAGCAGAAAAACAAATAAGAGGAAAAACAAGACATAGAACAAACCAGATTGCTGTGGCATCGATCGAGATCCAAGCACTTAACCGCCACCACTTCATTGTAAGGCAAATAGATCGCTCTGTAAACAGTTGCGCTGGCGCCGTATCCCACCTCTTCTAGAAGGTTGTAATCATTTGGATTTGCCGAGTAAGTCTTCCCCATTTTCGCTCACGCAGCAGCTGACGAAACCATCAATCAATCTGGAAACCTTCCGCTTCGATTTCACCAATAATAATTAAATCAAAAAAAGGTCTGTTCTCAATGGTGATTTTACTTGTTCTTTCTGTTTCCTTTGTAAACAATAAGGACTTGTTTGGTAGTCTGCATGAAATAAGGTTGGATAAGATAAAAAATTTAAAAGTTATCTTGACTTGATAAGATAAGATCGAGATTACAATTTTATGTTGTTTGGTACATAATATTTAAAATGTAGATATCTTGTATAGTGTGTTTGGTAGTCTAGATTAGAACATGATTAAAATATGAAATTACAGCTTTGACCCTGCAGAAATTTTAATTCTACAATAATATCTGACCAACCTCTTTCTTCTTCAATCCCTAAACAGAGTGACAGAATAAAATACTTGCAAACTCTACACATTTTTTTTTTCTTTCAAGAAGCTAATTTTTTCTTTAAAATGGCAGCAATTTTTTTCCTTTTCAGAATTCAAAATTATATGGGTGTGAAGGGCACGAATATGAATAAGGATATGAAAATTTGAAAAGAAAGGCAGCAAAAAAGAGTAACACTGCATAGTCAATACATTCTTACAAGACTAGGGGAAAATCTCCAACTTCAATCTCAGATTCTCAGTATTATAATCAACCTAATCGATCTCTATAGCATTCTCCTCTGTCTCCCCAGATTCGATCTTTTCCTGCATAATGAAACAAATCAAAAACTCAAACAGTAGAAAATTCATCAGAAACATGAACAGCAAGCAGTAGCCTACTAACATAATTAAGATGAAAAAAAAAAAGATGACTTTATCATGGATAAGAAGAAGTTCTTGCAGTAGCCTACAAAGATGATAATCCTCACCGACTGATCCATCTTTAGATGATTAAATTTTATCATCATATCACACTTCGGAGATGATAACTTTATCAACATCAAATACAAGTTCACCAAGCTAGCCCAAAAAGAAAACAGAATAATACAGGACACATTCATCAACCTCACAAATTCCCAGCAAAAATTACTTCCACAAATTATGATCAAA
Source organism: Mentha longifolia (assembly GCA_001642375.2). NCBI lineage: Eukaryota > Viridiplantae > Streptophyta > Magnoliopsida > Lamiales > Lamiaceae > Mentha > Mentha longifolia. The sequence continues at coordinate 27,634,153 of CM038113.1, forward strand.
ACATCAAAAATCTTGTTAAGCACACAAAAATGCTCAAATTAAAGACTACACAAATCCAGCACCTTTAGCTCCAGAATGCAAAAGGACGAAAATTTGGACAATGTTCAAAGGGCAGACACACACTGTGAGCTACCAATCAACAAAGCCAATAAACGCCTAGCAAGAATTACTTCCACAATTTACAAACAAAAGCTCAAAAATCTTGCAAAAAAAAATCCCATCAAAAGGGTGCCTAAATACAACATCTTTATCGGTGGAAGTGCACACCGAGAACAAATTGCTGAATGTTGAGAGACATTTACAAATCATTTGCAGAATGAAACAATGCAGAAATAGCAGAAAAAGAACCCATGGATTGCTCTATCTCAAATTCGAAAATGAGATATCAGAAATTTGATGTAGGCTTCAAAACATGCATCAAAGAGTTCATACCAGAACCAGGCCAGAAATTATAAACAAAGACTAACCCTAAATTCGAATCTTGGTTTCGATTGAAACCAAGAATCTTTCGGACCTAAGTACCGTTCACGAGCTAAAATCGATTGAATGAAAATCACCTCAAGTTAACTGATGAACGGCTATGCTTGAACGGAAGTTGCCAGTCGAATTCGATGTAGGGGGAGGAAATGCAATTTTCGGATCGCAGATGTTGATACTCGTTCGATACAGACAAGGGTAATATGGGAGATTTGCTTTTGCAACCTTGTTACTGTGTCTGTAGATGTGGACTGTGTTGAAGTCTGCTGAAATTTTCTTACTCTTCTCTGTCTCTCTCCTCTTTCTCTCTCTGTCTGTTACGATGCTCCGAATTATAGCGATATTTTTTAGATTTTCGGATTGTTTTTCTGATCCAGTGCGTTAATTTTATTTTATTTGCCTTTTAATTTTACGAGTACTCAGATTTTTGTCATTTATATTACCTCAAAAAATAAATTTATTTATTATGCCTAGCTGTTAATTATTGTTATTATGTAAGAAGTGGAATTATGCATCCGTTGACTGCAGTGTTGAGGGGCATGAGGCGTACACAGGGAAGAGCAGGGCAGTATCGTCTGCGACAAGAAGTATGCTAGAGTTTCCTGCAACCATAGCTTTGCCGGGGTTGTACATTGCTTTGGGGATTCATGCGACTATAGCTTTGCAGGGTTGTACATAGGAGACCTTTTCTGCCTTATTAATTTTTAACTAAACTAAACATGAAACATTTACTAGTAATCTTATGCTCAAAAATGTGTTTTGACTTTTAAGTAAGAGAGAGAAGAGGAACGCTTCAATCCCCAAATCCCCACTGTCGATTCGGGATATAGTTAATGTGTTCACGAATGATATGATAATGACATTAATAAAAAAATTGATAAAAATATTGTAAAAAATTAAACCTTACAAAGAAAAAGTCATTATTCTAAAAGAAGGCTGACTAGATAGCGTCTAAATGCTAGTAGATTGGGGCCATCCCAATTAATGGCAAGTCGGTTGGCTCTAGGCGATGATGAATTAATTGGTGCCTAGGCGATCTTAGGTGGGTCCAAGCGGTCTTAGGCGGGTCTACGTGAGCTAGTCATAGTTATATTCTAACATATACACTACAAAAAATAAGGTTTTCACCCACACATGTAAGGTCTAGCATAGATATATTCTAACATATACTATCATGTTTATATATAAAAAAAATTGTTGTAGACTCTGATGTTTATGTAGAAGATCATTAAGTTTGTGAAATTTGAACTATTAATTAGCATATCATATGTTTTTGGACTTTTATATAGTTTATACTATAGGATATAGTATAAAATAGTAAAAAAAAACAAAAAAAACTATGCAATATATTTATAATCCGTCTAGTGCGTCTAGGCACTGCCTAAACTCCCACCTAGCTGCCTAGACGCTACTCTCCCTCTCATCGTCCTACAAGCGTCTAGCGTCTTTTAGAAAACTGAAAAAACTAAACCCTATTTAAAAAAAAATTAAACTCTAACTAAAAAATTACTAACGTGACACTCCCTAATTAGCAGTAGACATAATAGATGTGCCCATAATGGACAATTATTGACGTGACACTGCCTAATCAGCGGTGGACATAATAAATGTGTCCATGATGGATAGTAGAGTATTTATGTAAAGAGAGAATACTTTTTGGAGCTTTGGTGGACGAAATTAGGGTGGATTCAAGGCTTCAAGTATATATTCATTACTGAATCACCACTTTTATTCTTTCTCAATTTATGTACCATCTCAAAATTTACCCATATTCAAATTAAACTAACATGACTAAACGTCCCAAATATCAAATATTTTATAATATTAATCTTGTTGGGAACCTTCTGCAATTAGCTTTGATGATGTTATTCGAAATCACATTTAGTCTTATTTTACTCTTTTCTAGAGTAGTGATTGATAGGAACAATCTGCTTTTATATAGCACATATCGATAAGTTCATCTTGTAATAGACAGATCGATCGAACTTGTAAAGAATGAGAACGTATAGACGTGCCTCCTATATGAGATCGATCTGGCACCGTGATCCTTCATCAATCTGCTTGTAGAAGACCAGCTGCTCTACCGAGAAGTATTCATCGTGCTGGTTACTTACTACTTAGAGAACGTGTTGTTCGGATCCAGCTCGAGACGTTTTGTCTTGGTGCCACGCTGGATGTCAACTAGGACGAATCCCAATGGCTAGAAGTGAGTCAGCACCAACGGCTCCCTGCCACTGGTCAGAACTTTAACGGCTAGTTTTCAAAAACTATGCCTATAAATACTTCAGCCTTCCAAAGTTGTTCCTCACAGGAATTTCATTCAAAGAGCAAAAACTCTGCAGAAATCTTAAGCTTTCACAGCAACTTCAACACTCAAAATACCTAGAGAATTTCCAAGTATTGATATCAAAGAGATCTCTGATTCTGGAATCAATTCGAGCTCTTGAAGCGTTTACTGCTGCTTAAGAACTCAACGATACCAACCTTTCTCAAGTTCAGCTCTTGTTCGTTGAAGAAGAAGAAGCTATGTCTGCTCCACCATTGCCGAGAAGATCTCAAGCTCTGCAACTGGAAGAGCTCGTTAGCTTTTATTAGCTAAGTTAGGAAGAAAAGTTGTAAGGGTCACGACCCCGTAATTCGTGCTCAAATTTTGACAAGTTAGTCGAACTTTGGGACTGGTACTCAGCCAGTAAAAATAAGAGAGAGGTGAATCCAAAGGTTAAATGGATTCTCAGTTTCGACGGAAACTGACGTGGATGTAGGAGGAGTTTCTCCCAACCACGATAAAATTGACTGTGTCGTGCTCTCTCTCTCTCTCTCTCTCTCTCTCTCTCTCTAGTTTCAGACAATCTATCTTTACTTGAACTAACCATCATTCATCAAACACACTTCATCGAGCTCTCAAATTGTTATATCTCTTAAAAGAATTTTCTAAGAGTTTCAAACAAACCACCAACTTCCGCACGGGCACGTTCTTGATAAGTTCAGCAACACGCTTGCTGAACTGAAAGAGAACATACTGATCTTTGAGCTCGTGCTGCCTTATCAAGCTGGTTTTGTCAAATTATTTTAAATCGAAAAACTGTTGGATATTGGTGTATTCCCCCCCCCCCCTCCATACACCAATTAACTCTTCTTGGGACCAAAAAATCTAATTTATTTTTGAATTTCTACAGACCTACCTAGGCTATATAGCTCAATCATATGCATTCCTGTTTTACAAGTACAAATTATAATCATCATACTAATTCAATATTGTACTTGTTAACAAGAAATGTTCATCTACTTACTCAGGGTTGATGTGGTGATAATGTATTTAAAAAAAATATTATAAATATATATTCTAAAGTTTTGTTATGAACTCCCATCGGATTGAACTTCAATCCTACATTGGTCAATTTGTGAAATATTTGCTCTATTTTTTTTTATTTATAAATTCACTAAAACAACAAGCAAGTATCACAATTCACAAGATAATGAAATTTAACATAAAAACCTTTGCACACATTATTTTTCTCAACTTAAACAACCTCAAATGAACCTTAAAAACTTAGAAAATCCATGTTTATCATTTCATCTCCAATTATCATGCTATGCATAATAATGTAAGCATACATAATATCACTCGTGTTGTCGCGGTACTAATGTCGTGACGGAGCGCGTATAATTTCTCATCGCAGTTGGAGAACACCGAATTCTCATTCGACATCCTCGTGTGCCGACTCTGCATCAATTTGAACCTTGCGACTTTCAGATCAGTTGCATGTGAGGGGCTTGAGATGAATGTTGGCCGTTTCGGATAGATCCCGTCGATCATATAGTAACCTATGTTGTATAGCTGCACGTTGCCTTTGAATTTTATAGTTGTCGCCGTCCCATAGACAATGTTGTTGAAAGCGTGCGAATGGTTGAAGACGATGATGCTATTTTTCAAGCTAGCTACAAAAAAAAAAAAAAAAAAAAAAAACGTACAAAATCAAAAGATCATGAGAGGCAACAACCTTGAGGATGATGGTTAGGTGACCTTTATCACCACGAGTGAAGCCTTTCCAAGCCACCGGACAATTCTTCCGTGTTTTGTCCATGGAGTCGATGCTTCCAAGTATTCCCTCTGTGGCAACCTCACATAATCGGCTCTTGTCGGCCTCCTCAAATATTCATCCTCAAAAATAGAAATGATTGGCTTACAAAAAAATTTCAAGCATTGTATTTCAGTTGACTTTGCAATGCGCAAATACTCATCATAGTGATTCGTCGAGTTGTCGTTTCCAAGGTGATATAGAGTCATTGTACACTTTTCGATCACCGTATACTCTGGTCTTCTGATTGTTGTTGGAAATACGAAGCATGACTCTCCAACACTTGCACGATGCGCAAAAAATAACAACCTGGACATACGCAATTGGCGCCGAAAAATATTCTCAACCCAAGTGGCTGCTCCACTAAATAATCATTGAATAAACGAGCCACACCACCCTCCCAATTTCATTGTATACACACCTTCGAAGTTGTTCTTCAAGCACATTTCACCGGGCCGCCGCCTTCGTCCCCTTTATTTTTTTAATAAGATTAAATGCTTTATGAACTACCTCGAACATATCTTGATAGGATATTTCTTCGTCACTAATCACTTTAGTTGGTGAAATCACCCTCGAACATATGATGATGAAAGTGGTGGGAAAAAAAAGGAATAATATGAAGAAAATGGTGTGAGGAGTGGGAGTTACGGATGAATGAATATATAAATTTTTTAGAGGGGTAACTGTTGATCAACTACAGTCAAAATTATATATTTTTTTAAAAAAAATCATTGAAAATCAAATTAAAAAATTAAAAATAAATTATGACATGATGATAATGTCATAACTAGACACGGAGAGGGGCTCGTATATGCACGCCCTGCCTTGAACCTCTCGGGCTCCCAACACCGAGCAAGCCCCAACAGAGCTTAGGTTTGCTGGCAAGCCCAAGCTCTTGGTATGCCCTAAGAGCCGAGCCCTTAAATCCACCAATGGCCAACTTTTGTTTGATTTTAATGCTTCATTATAACTACGGATGTCAAGCGGACCGACCCATTCGGTCTCGGGCCAATCGTATCGAGTTGCAAACTATTCGGTTTAGATTAACGAGACTTTTTTTTTCAGACTAAATTTTTTTTACCCTAACCCTAACCCTCTCGGTTTCAGACTAACCTAGTGGGCCCAAAAAGTTTACGAAAATAAAATTGACCTCGTATATAAACATAAAAATAAGCTTTGTTTCGACACATATTTGTATAAACCCAATAAATAATTTCATAAATATTGAGAACTCAACAAGTACGTTTCCTAAATACTTTATTTTAATTTTCACCAAGTGTTGAAGGAAAAACATATATAATTTAAAATGATTATTGCATTTTTATAAATAAAAAAAACTAAAACATACATAAAGATAATTGAAAATACGACCTAATCTATATCTATATTAATATACTAAAGTATAATAGTTTTCCTCCAAATTTTTTGATATTTGAACCTTATTTAATTTTTTTATTTAACTAAGTTATACATATTTTAAAATATATTATGTTATATTCTATGCAATTCCTTAATTAATGCATTTATTCCTATGAAAATTTATTTTTATTCATTAAAGTTCAACACATTAATTAAATTTCAAGTATAAATATTAATTTTGACTAGCTAATGTTTTTTCTCATTTGTTCTTTTAAATGTAATTTTGAATAATCGATTTAAATACTAAAACTAAGTAATGAATCTCAATTTTACTATCTCAACATCTCTCAATTTAATGTAGTATTTTATATTTTGTTTTTTTGTTCTTTGACTATGAAAATTGAAAATATATTAGTATATGCAATGTTCATTTTTCATTTTCACACACATACAATTAATTATGTTAGGAGTCTTATAAAATTATAATTATGAAGTATTTATTTGGATCCATATTTAAATGTTTAATCAAATAATCTCTGGAAATGAGCTATAAATTTATACATGCATAGAAATATGTGTGTGTATATATATATATATATATATATATATATATATATATATATATATATATATAAAATTAAATATAACACAACATACGATAGTACACATGTATATAGAAATAATTTTTTCTTTCATCATTTTACGAAATAGAGTAGAAATTATTAATTAAAATAAAAAGTAAACATTAGATATTTATCATGTTATTTTATAGATCAAACTTCTGCATCGCGGGTGTACAATTCTAGTTATCAAATTTATAAGTAATGAAAAATTACATGAATTTTGACACATGGCCAATCCACCGGGGCCAACCAGTGGGCTTTTCGGTCTAGCCTTATCGGACTCGAGCTTTTTTCGGTTCAACCCTACCGGGCTTTTTTATTTTCGGGCTATAAGTTTTGGCCTTAACCACCTTTTTTTTCGGGCTACTCGGGTGGACCTGTCGATTTCGGGCTAAATTGAAATCCCTAAGGGGATTTTAAACATAGCCCCCCTTTCTCTCCTTTATAGCGCCCGAATAAAAATGATAATAAATTTAAATAGGAATATACGGTTCTACCCTTACATAGCCCCCACTAAATTTTCTTAACAAAATATAGTTAAAGTTATATTTTATACTCCCTCCGTCCCATAATTACTGAGACCTTTCGTTTCGGCACGCCATATTCATGTTTCTCGATGATGGGTTTTAAAATGAATTTTTTAAGTATTAATACTTTTATGGGATACTATAGTCAATATATGCTTAACTACCCTTTTAAAAACCAATATGTAAAAATTACCCTGTTAAATGAACAAATGTAAAAACTACCCTTTCAATTATTTTAATGTATTGTGGGTCCCACATTTTATGTTTAAAAACTACCAATGGGTCATACTCTCAATTATTTTTGAATGATAGTATGTGTGAAGTGACGCCTCACTTAATGTTTTCTTTTATTTATAATAATTATTATGAATGGTATTACTAATAAATTTTCTGGAGGAATCATTTATGCATGCATGCATGCCCATGCTTCAGTATACAATTTTGACTGCTTTTTCAGTGCAAATAATTTAATTTTTGTCTGTTATATCACAGACGAAACAATAATAAATTTTGGTATCCTATACCAACCACATCACACGAAACTCAATATATACAACACTTAATTTGCGATAGAATCCAAAAAAAAAAAACAAAAAACCAACTCACCAAAATAATTGTTCTGAGAAGAAGTAAACACATTTGAGCTGAGGAAGAGGAAAACAAGCGATTAAAAGGGTTTATCACTGAGGAGGATATCGAGCCACATTGCTTCAATCGTGTTTCTGGATTATCCAATAATATTCGAATTTTTATGCTTAGTAAGTAGTTTATGTATTTATTTTGAAAATTAATTGAATTTTCTTAATATGTCGTATTTATGAAAATGAATTTATATATTAGGAATTAGTTTATAGATTTATTTTGAAAATTAATTGATTATTATTTTGTTTAAATTAATTCTCTCAAGTGATTTAATTTGAAATATTCATATATTTGTAATGTTAAAATTTATATTAAGGTTCAGAAAAAAAAAATTATGGTATAGCCGTCCGGTCATTTCGGCACCGGAAAAGGGCCGTCGGGCTGTATATTTCGGTGGCCGGAAAATCCCTTTTCCGGCCATCGGATGAACCGGACGGCTACACCAATATTTTTCTCTTTTTTTTCCTAAGTATAGATAATTATTCATATGTAATTTATATGTTTTGTAATTCGTTTATAGATTATTTTTTTTTGAAATTAATTAATTATTATTTTGTTTAAATTAATTCTCTTAATTGATTTAATTCAAAATATTTATAAATATGTAATGTTTGTAATGTTAAAATTTACATTTAGGTTGAGGAAAAAAGAAGAAACTTTTGGGTATAGCTGTCCGGTCAATCCGGCGCCGGAAAATGGCTGCCGGGCTGCATATTCCGATCTCTAGAAAAATCACTTTTCCTGCGACCGGATGGGCCGGACGGCTATACCAAAAATTTTCTCTTTTTTTTCTTAGTATAGATAATTATTCAATGTATTTTATATGTTTTGGAATTCCTTGATAGAATTATTTTTGAAATTAATTGATTATTATTTTGTTTAAATTAATTCTTTTAATTAATTTAATTCGAAATTAGCACAAATTTGTAATGTATGCAATGTTAAAATTTATATTGAGGTTGAGAAAAAAAATAAAATTTTTGGTATAGCCGTCCGATTATTCCGGCGCCGCAAAAGGGCCGTCCAGCCGTATTCCGGTCGCCCTTACTGATTCCCATACCGAACCACTTCTTTACCTTCGCGAGGACATATTTTTCCGACGCTTTGACCTCTTCCCTGCACTTCTTCATCGTGAGCTCATTTTCGTGACGAGTGGCCTCCTGTACAATACTGATTCAGTCCTCTCTAGACATCTCTGGCGGAACGCCCTCCTGCCCACCACTTATGCTGGAAGAACCCTATCCGAAGTCGACACCAGTGGCACGTTGGTGACAAGATGAAGATGTACCTTCATCGAATAGATTCCTGACGAATCTCGTAGACCGGAAACTTTGTCTATGTTGAGGTCCTTGGTAGGCATCTCCAACGGCATGCTGAGGCTCGGGATCAGCTGGACGTACATGGGGCCGTTCAACGACAATGTACGAAGTCTTCGGCACATGAAACTTCACCAGTAAGGCTCCCGGTTGATGTACCGATCGAAAGTAACTTTCTTCAAGCTCTTTATCTTCGGGTCGATCTTGGAAATACCTCATTTAGCATCATCATATGGTGTGTACAGCTCTCCATCAGACATGCCATTAAAAGTATTGACGAATTTCCATCTGAGACACCTCGGCACGTCCGTCATGGAAGCCCTCACCGTAAATCGATCACCAAACCCTGTCATCACCTCGTAAGCCCAAATCATCAATGTCCTTGACGGCCCATAAATGTGATATTTCGTAGACTTCGCCTGAAACGTCCTCATGTAGTATGCAGGGTCTTGTACGAGTACGCACCCCAAGGAAAAGCATTAAATTCATTTGTATCATCGATCAACTCCCACAACCACGGGTGAGGTGGACTCTGGGCGTCATGACTGAGTATAAAATAATTTGCCATTAACAAGTTCGCCAGCTTCACACGAACTTCCACGTCTGGATCATTGGCCGACTCGATTGTCTTCAAATGGGAGTTCAACCATCCCGCCTTCTGATTATGGCCGCCACAGACGACTTGAAAAAAACGTGATTCCCTTGGCTCCTTCTGAACCCTGGGATCAAAATATGTAGGGCCAAATCTCAACCCTGTGATCAGAGCGTGGTCCCGAAGAGTGTACTCTACGTATTGGCCCCTAATGTGGAACCAAATTCCTTGCTCCGTAACAATAGCTCGATATAACAGAGTTTAGCAATTTTTTACTATTTTGCCCCGGCTCCCAAGTGAGAAAATGCCCGAAAGGTTCATTCTGAAATTTATCGACTATATCATAATTGGTATAGTCCTCGATCAGTGCCACCATGATATCATCCAAGAGTTGAATCCTATAATAGTTGCCGACATCTATTATCTTGTTGATCAAATTGCTTCGACAATACCATGGCTCCTGAGAATCCTATTAAACAAGATAAATTTAAATTAATCAACTGATTACTTAAAGAATGAATTAATTTAAGCAAAATAATAATCAATTAATTTCAAAATAAATCTATAAACTAATTGCTAGACACATAAATTATATTTCACAAATTATGTATAATAAGGAAAAAAAAAAAGAAAAATATTGGTATAGCGGTCCGGTCCATCTGGTGGCCGGAAAAGTGATTTTCCGGCGACCGGAATATATGGCCGGACGACCCTTTTCCGGCGCCGTTGACTGGACGGCCCTTTTCCGGTGCCGTAATGACCGGACGGCTATGCCAAAAAAAAATTCTAAACCTAAATATAAATTTTAACATTATAAACATTACAAATATCTTAATATTTCAAATTAAACCACTTAAGAGAATTAATTTAAACAAAATAATAATCAATTAATTTCAAAATAAATCTATAAACTAATTGCTAAACACATAAATTATATTTCACAAATTATCTATACTAAGGAAAAAAAAAATAAAAAATATTGGTATAGCCGTCCGGTCCATCTAGTGGCCAAAAAAGTGATTTTTCGGCGACCGGAATGTACGGCCGGACGGCCATTTTCCAGCGCCGTAATGACCGGACGGCTATGCCAATTTTTTTTTCTAAACCTAAATATAAATTTTAACATTATAAACATTATATTTATCTTAATATTTTGAATTAAACCACTTAAGAGAATTAATTTAAACAAAATAATAATCAATTAATTTCAAAATAAATCTAAACTAATTGTTAAACACATAAATTATATTTCACAAATTATCTATACTAAGGACAAAAAGAAGAAAAATATTGGTATAGCCGTCCGGTCCATCCGGTGGCCGGAAAAGCAATTTTCCGGCGACCGGAATATACGGCCGAACAACCCTTTTCCGGCGCCGGAATGACCGGATGGCTATGCCAAATTTTTTTTCTTATCCTAAACCTAAATATGAATTTTAACATTACAAACATTACATTTATCTGAATATTTCGAATTAAATCAATTAAGAGAATTAATTTAAACAAAATAATAATCAATTAATTTCAAGAATAAATCAATAAACAAATTACTAAACACATAAATTACATTTGAAAATTTATCTATACTTTGGAAAAAAAGAGAAAAATATTGGTATGGCCGTCCGATCCATCCGGTGGCTGGAAAAGTGATTATCCAGCGACCGGAATATACGGCCGGATGGCCATTTTCCGGCGCCGGAATGACCGGACGCTAGACCTTTTTTTTTTTCTAAACCTAAATATAAATTTTAACACTACAAACATTACAAATTTGTACTAATTTCGAATTAAATCATAACAAATAATATAATTTAAATTCATAACCAAAACATAACAAAAAATTAATACTATATTTTTTAAAACATACCAATATTCGTCGTGGTATTACTTCGATGGAGATCCCCGATTCGTTTTCCGGCAAGACAAAGTGGTCTTTGTGGTCGTGATCGATTATGTATTGTGTCGACATCACTCCGGAGCAATTGAAAATTTGCAAAGCTTGAGAAAAGGAGGAAAGGAGGAGGAGGTGAGGGCCACCGGAGTTTTTGTAGTTGCAAGTGTCTCGGTATTTTGGGAGAGTAGGGAGAAGAGTGCGTGAGAAATAATGTAGTGTGGTGTGTGTGTATGTGGATTTTATAATAAATTAGGGTTGTGCGTTTATTTGTTTTATTTGTTTGTGAGGTGTGTTTTTTTTTTTTTAAATTTTTTTTTTATAAAGAATCATAAGATTCTTGCATGAGAAAGACCAAGGCCCCATGACCCCAATTTTATTTTATTTTTTGCTCCGACACACAAAACAATACCCGACACACACCCTTACAACTAATAAAAACAAGGATTGAGAGTGGGCCCTACTCATAAACAAACGAAAATATTCAATTTTGACCAGCACAATTTCCGGAGCTGATAATTTTTTATGCAAGTTGAGCTGTGGTGAAGTAAATTGTGGGGCCTAGCCCATTATTTAATTCATAGAGGTAAGTTTTTACATTACTACTATTTTGAGGATATTTTTTACATTAATTGTTTTAAAAGGGTATTCTATCCGAAGCACCCTATTTTATGTAGCCTCCGTTTGTGCACATTAAAACCTGAAGAAACATATACATATATCGGTATAGCCTCCGGCGAAGAACACCACTTTTGAAACACAACAAAATTTTGAAGGAGAACGATCATATTCGGAAAACACAAGAATGTATGTTCAAATATTTTGTATGGAAGTATAGTATAGTCCAGAGAAGGTGAGGTAGGCAATCAATTTAGATCTAAATATAGTTAATCAAAGCTGCAGAGCAAATTCTAGCACAAAGGAATTTGGTGATTATTTGAAAATAGTGAAACAATCATACAAGAGTGCAAAATCTCCAACTTCAATTCATATTTTCCAGCCATCAAGTTTTCATACAGCAGCAAAATCTATATGTACTATGAAACAACCTAGAACTCTACAGCAATAGAAACTTAGTTAAAAGCTATGAAGTTTTGGCCTTAAGCCATCTTTCTCGACACTGGCTTGTTTTTTGGTTTTAAGTTTAACTCACATGAAAACTTGTAGTTCGGATCCCTCATTTTAGCTTGAATATCCTTGAAAAAATCCTTGTTCAATTTGTTAGGCCCACCTTGCCTGAGTTCTTCATATTCTGATCCTGAGATGATCATATTCTTGAATGTGCTCTGATAAGAATGTCCGTATCACTCATCACCTCTCGAGATAAAATAGACAGTAATTAAGGAATAAACATATTAATTGCAGTAAGAGTAGAACCAAAATCATTCATCTCCAACAACAAATAGATGAGTTAAAAAATAAAATGAACAATTGCTTGAAATTTTAAGAATTCATCATTCCTTAAAATTAAATAGACAAAATGATGAATTGGTAATTACTAATCAACATTGCCCTATAGCGTGTGAGGATACACCAATAGTTGGTGTTTAATGGAGCAGGATGCCTTCAAACATCTTAATTTTGGCTGTTAAATTATATAGAAATACAGTAAGTGAAAACAACACCAACACTAAGATATGCATCAGCTATAAATAAATACTCACTCTTTTGTCTAATCTTTAGCCTCAAAGGCCTCCCACAGATGTGTTCATTCTTCATATAGCTCAACGTTGTAGGCCTCGGATCATCATCGCACATAAGGAGAATTTTTCCGGATGTGCTCACCTTAGAAACTATATACAAATCATAACTAGATTAGATACAACCAATGATGGTTATAAGTTTTAGCTCCGATATCAATGAAATCATTTGAAAAACAGATTAAATATTTCGTTGAGTACTCACGAGAAACAGTTTACCAACGGAATTAGACAGCCTAACCTTAAAACATGGTGCAGTAGCAGCGAAGAAACCGTGAAAATCTTAAGATGTTTTCATCTGAGAATTTCAGTAATCTGGCCGTGGAGACAATAGGGGTTGGAGTTTTGCGGCGATTAAAAGAAAAACAACAACATAAACACGCCGGTTTTACTATGCACAGACGGAGACTATATAAATATAACCTTAATAGGACACACTCCGGCGCTCAATTGAATAACGTGGCCTTGGGTTTATTTTATTTTATTTTATTTTTTATGTTACATTTTGACTTCCGAGCACATTTATTGAATTGTTTCAAAATGCAATTTTTCATTGTATTTCTTCCTATAAATTTAAAATATAACAAAAATAAGACTCAAGCGTAATATCTTCAAATATAAGAAAGTTACGATAATTAAAAATTAACGATTTCATGAATTTAAAAGATTGACACTTTTGTTCATAATAGTAAATTGACACTTTTACGAAAAATATGATAAAAAAAATATTATCGCTTCAAGTGCGGTAAATTACGAAAATAAAAAATTGATAATTTCGGGAATTCAAAAGATTGACACATTTGTCCACATAGATTGTCACTTTTATTCATATAGATTGACAATTTTACAAAATATACGATAGAAATAATTATTTTATTGCTTCAAGGGCGGGATTATGATTTGCTCACTCGTACGGTGTTACATAAATTTAGTTATTGGAAAATTACGATAATAAAATATAGTCGATTTCGGAAATCCCAAAATTAGCAAGTTTGTTCATATAGATTGTCACTTTTATTCATATAGATTAACACTTTTACGAAAAACACGATAAAAATAATTATTTTATCATTTTAAGGGTGGAAATATGCTTTGTTCACTCCTAAGGTGTCACATAAATAACCATTGAAAAATTACGATCGTAAAAATTGACAATTTCGGAAATTCCAAAGATTGACACTTTTATTCATATAGATTGTCACTTTTACGAAAAACACGTTAATAATAATTATTTTATCATTTCAAGGGTGAGAATGTGCTTTGTTCATTCGTAAGGTGTCACATAAATATATAGTTGTTGAAAAATTACAATAATAAAAAATTGACGATTTTGGAAATTCGAAAAATTGACACTTTTGTTCATATACATTGTCACTTTTATTCATATGGATTGACACTTTTACGAAAAATACGATAAGATAATTATTTATTTATCATTTTTTCCCCCTAAAAGTGTCAATCTATATTGTATATTTTTTTTCTTTTCTTTTTCTTCATTTTTAATTATTAAAACACACACACACACACACACACACACAACTAAGTGATTACCATTACCACCAACATATAGTTATATCTAATCAACTTTTAATTATGACTTGATATTTAATATATATATATATACTCCAATAATATACTTAGAAATATATTACAGTATAATAAAGGCAAAACCCATCTATAGGTCCCTCTACTTTTATTTTTTGTTTCGTTAGATCCTTATACAGTACAATTTTTTGGTTTTAATGAATCCTCGTACTTTCATTTTTGATTTCGTGAGATCCTTATTTAACGGATCTATTACATCCATTAAGTTTTCCGTGAACTAAATACCACCTCATCAATTATTATTAAAATAATAATCCACTTAAGCTAATTATAAATTTCATATTAATATCATACAAATAAAAAACGACTGTACCTTTTAATCTTTTATGATATCACCGTTGTTCTTGCTTGAACCTTTGAGGAAGCACATAAAAGCAGGAAGATTCTCTGACTGAAAGTTAAACAATAAACGGACCAAAGAATCAAAATCAAAGTTGTCAAACTAGAACTAAAGAACCTTGAAGGCGGAAAAGGGCTTTCAAGATTAAATTCATTATTAATTTTTTGAAGAAGGGATATTAGTTGGTAAGAAACATACTTTGATAGTTAACGAAGGACCGTGCTATTAGTTGGAGAGTTCTAGCAATTAGTTAGTAAATGATTCGATCTTGGTTCTATGGAGTTGGAACATGGACGTGGGAATCGAATTCACTTCAGTCAAGACTATATGGAGCTCCAACCATTCGATGAAATGCCTAAGAGAATCTGGTATGGGAAGTACTCATTTTCAGACTCTCTTTCTATCAAAGATTGGAAATACTAATTTTCGGAGTTAGCTAGAAATTTAATTGATATCCTTTTTTAATGAATAAGTATTTTTTTCCTACAAATTTCCCGCAGTAGCAACGCAGATCAAGTCAGCAATATATATATGTATATGTTTTTTATTTTACTCAAACGTAAAGATACAGCTGAAGTGGATTATTGTGTTAATAATAATTGATGAGGTGGCATTTAGTTAACGTAAAACTTAACGGATGTAATAGATCCGTTAAATAAGGATCCCGCGAAATCAAAAATGAAAGAACGAGGATTTATTAAAACCAAAAAATTGTACGAGATCTAATGAAACAAAAAACGAAAGTAAAGGGACCTATAGATGAGTTTTGCCTATAATAAATTCGCTCAATTTTTTTTTATTACAATATAATAAAAAGATTGAGGGTCAACAATGAATTGTCAATTTCAATTGCGGGGTCATGCGTGAAACACCCGTTGGAGGTGTGGGAATGAGAATTCTGCCCACCTTTCTAATAATTTTTGAGTTTGTGGGCCTATTGGGTTATGGGCTAGGTTGGTTGAGCCGCACCATTAGGCTGGCCGCATAGGAGTATTTGCCAACCTAAATTATATACTCCGTACTATTTTGTTAAGAATTAATTAGTGGGGCTATATAAGGGTAGAATCGTGTATTTCTATTTAAGTTTATTATTATTATTTTTATTCGGGGGCTATAAATCAGAGAAAGAAGGTGGGCTATGTTTAAAATCCCTCAATCCTTAATTATAGCTAAATTAAAATCAAAGCCCAACTGGACGCTGCTCGCTATAGCGGTTTCCCCACCGCCACCGCAACTGTCTACAGTCTGCCACTGCCGTCTCGCCGCCGTTCCGCCCCTCTATTCTTGCAGAACTAGCTGCAGCGACATCAAGGGTGAAACCCCTCCCATCTTCTTTTCTTTTCTATTTCCTAAAAATTGTAGTTTTGGTGCATTTCATTTTAATTTGCTCATTATTATAATCATGTTCAGATTCTCGCTCTAGGTTTGATCTTAAGGATAATACGTTGTGAACATTCTATAATTATAAATGTATGAGTTGTTTTCTTTAGATCCTAGGTCTTAGGCTTTAGATTAGCATTTACTGCTTATTTGGTTTTTTGAAATGTGTTGAAACCAAAAAGAAATGATAAGTTTCTGGTTTCATAGTTTAGTATATGCTTTAGTTTCCTTTCCTAGTTTTTGTGTTTCAATTCAATCACAGCGAATGAAAAGGGGGTGTAAAACTTACTATTCGAGGGTTAGCGATATGTATGAATTGATTGGATGTTGGTTTCCATGGAATAAATGATAGCTCCTTGATTCATTTCCTAATCAATTTCCCCGTGAAACAAGTGATAAGATACTCATACTTACGAACTTCAATAGAGTTTTCCCACTTATCAACGAGTCTATAAACCCTGATTATTGATTTTTTTTTTTTAAGAAGTTCCAATTTTTGGAGGACCAGGATATTATATGATCAATTAGTTTCTATTGTTCCAGTATTGCTCGTCTTCTAACCAAGGTTTTGGATTTTGTATGAGATATTGACTAACAAACGTTGTTGTTTTGTTAAGTTTGGTTTACCACATGAGTACACTTACATTGCTTGTTTTGACTTTGGAGTATCTTCAACCAAGATATTGGATGTGAAAGAGCTTGATTTGATGCTGAGTTTTATGTTTAAATTAAAATTTTGTTTTACTTCATTTAAGTTTGATTTTTTTTCTCATGATTTTTTAATTGATTACAGAATGGGGGAGCTCATGGTTGAAAGCATGTCAAATATATCTTAACAATCGAAAAGGTAGGCCTCATATTTATTTTTGGTTAATGGTTTGTATCGAGTTTTGGTTTACCACTTGGATAAAAAGAATGAAATTTTATGAAAAGTATACCGTCATTGCATTTTTCCTGTTTTTTTTTTTTTACCTTAATGTTATTGATTTTCTGGATCAGTCAAGCCTCATCACACCTAAAATATTTATTTTCCATCTAATATTAACTTCAAGATGTAGCTTTTATTCTTGACTTCGGACCCAAAAATGTATCTTGAGTTATAAACATGCAAATGGACAGTTTGATGATGTCCCTTTATTTCTGTTGGACAGTTGTTCTCAATGCATCCTATGTTATGGCAGAAGTGTTGCAAACGTGCATCCAATATCTTTAAAATGTTTGTTAACACTTAACAGTAACACTATGAGGAGTGATGTATATTACTTTTGGACATTACGGCAATATTTGGCTCTTGTGCAGATCATTCCCCCTTTGCCCTTTCCATTCTATTTAGTCTTTATTTTCTCGTATACTAATTGTAAAGAAGAATTTGGCTTTTTTATATATCAGAAAAAGGATGGTTTTGCATCTATGGCAATGGAGCACCTGAGGTTGAATGGCGCCTATTGGGGATTGACTACTCTTGATATTTCAGGAAAGCTTGATGCAATGGATCAAGATGAGGTTATTTCATGGGTCATACAATGTCAGCATGAATCTGGTATTGGAGCTTGATTTTTTTGCATGAAAATTAATGCATTCTTAGATTTGATATATAATCAAAATAAAGTTCGATTCCACTTTGTTTTGGAAGCAACAAGTCCTTTACAACAGTTTTACTTATTCAAGATGTTGAATTTGTTTATTATGTTCAATAATGCGCTTCGTGAATTTCATCTTTCTGTGCTTTGGTTCATGTGGGGCATGATCCTCAACTGCTCTACACACTAAGTTCATGTTTGGTTCACTTTTTCTGGGGTAAGGAAAGGATAACAATTTATTGATTTCATTACTTTTTGTTTAGTTTGTAATAGGTTATCCATTTCCTTTACTTAGGGGTAACCCAATCCACCAAATTGTTACCTCTCAAGAAAGAGGAGAAATAAGGAGAAAGGAAATCCCCTTACAAGTGACTCATTTTCATCATTGAACCAAACACTCAATAAAAGTAACTATTATTATTATCATTCCTTTATTTGATTTGATTTCATTCTCTTTCCATTACCCAACTTGAACCAAACGAGCACTAAGTGCTATTGAGGTTTCAGCATTATTTGACAAGATAAGGGCTGCAATCGAGCCGAGCCGAACACCGTCGTGCTCAGGTTTGGCTTGTTTATTATCGATTCGAGTATCGAACTTTGTTTACCGAATATTTTGAGTCTTACGAGTTTATTCGAGCCCTAATCGAGCCAAAATAGACTTTCTAAATTTGGATTTATTTTTAAAATATTAACTATTTCTTTGAAAATAGATTATTTTATTCACATTAATCAGATAATATTGATCATTTTCTATAACAAATAGAGTTAATAGGATAATTAGTACTAATCATAATATATAATATAAGTCATAATTTACTAATAATTTTATATTTTCATACTGAATCAGTTCACGAATATGTTCACGAGCTAACGAGCCGAATACTCTCGTGCTCAAGCTCGGCTCGTTTAGTTGACGAGTTTCACTAAACGATCTCGAACGAACTTTTATCGAGCCGAACTCTGAATAGCTCACGAGTAGCTCGGCTCGTTTGCAGCCCTAGATAGACGTTCTCAACATTGCGAAGGTTGCCAATTGTATCTTTCAATAAAAGATATATATATTGTTCCAGGCTATAGTGTAGTTCCTGTAGTTGGATTATGCGAGTTAAGCTCTACACTTAATAGTGCTAGATGGTGGTGGCTATTATGTATTTGCACTAAGTGTTATATCCACGACATTTTCCATTGCTTTTCCCTATGACAAAATTAATCTTGGACAATTGAATCTTTGGCTAATATTGGCATATCTCATATTGTATCTAGTTGTGCATACCAAACACGCCCCCTACATAAACCACCCATCAGGGCGATTCTAGGGAGGGACTGGTGGAGGCTAAAGCCACCCCCCTCCCCTTCCCCTCTATATTGATTAAGTTTTAGAGGCAAGAATTATCTTACCTATTCTATTATAAGGAAATCAATTTTTAACAAACTTTTAATTTTGGACAAATTCTACCCAAACTTTGGGCAAAGGGACTAAAATACCCCTACACTCTCCAAATCAATTTCCCCCCACTTCTCCATCACTCCCTCGAGAACAAACCCTTCCCCTCCCGCTCTCCCCATTCTCTCTCCGTCAATTCGAATCCCTTCACCTTCCCTCATTCTCATTCTCCTTCCCTGTTCCCCTTCCTGTCACCGGTGAACAATCCTTCCCCATCCGTCGCCGTCAAAGTCGCTAAACTACCGCCTGCCACTGATATGGCGCCAACATGACGTTCGAAGAGGCAACGCCGACTTTCTGGCGCTGGTGAGTCTTTTGTCGAACCGGAGCAACCTCTGGAACATGTTGTCTTGCCCGGAGTTGGAGGAGACGGAACAACTGCAGACAACCGGCCACCCATTCACAGATATAGAGGTAAGATTTTAGGGTTTTTTGAAATTTACACTTTTTGAGCTTGTTTAGGGTTTTTGAGGGATGGCATGTTTGTTTTAGGTAACGAAATAGACGAATATGTTGGATTAGTTTGTTTGCTAAGCTAAATTTTAGGTTTTAATTCTAATTTTAGGGTTAAGCACATGTTTAACGGATATAAATTTTTTAGCTGATGCTTATGGAAGATCTTACTAAACATTGGTAAGATTTGAGATGCTTGTCAAATCTTACCAATTATTTGCATAGAACTGAGTTGCTTGAAAATCAAGAAACTTTTGGTGCTTGTTTGGTGTTTTCGAGGGATTGCATGTCATTGCATGTTTTACTATTGATAAACTATTGAAAATATTACCAAACATTGGTGAGATTTGAGATGTGTTAAATATTACCAATTAGTGGATAAAAATTGATAATTTTATAGATGTTGCGGCAAGAATTGACAAAATCTTACCAACTCATTGGGAAGAACTGTCATTTCTTGCTAATTATACTGTAAGATTTGGTGTGTTTATTATGATCTTTATCTTTGTCAAATGTGTTAGTAAGCATTTTATTACCATCCTATTTGCATTATGTCTGCTACATCGTGAGAAAAATGTGGTTTACTTTCTGCTGTAGGTAATTGTTAATAATATGTTAACTTCTTTTCTTCTACGAAAGTGTTAGTAGAACTTCTGATATGCTAACCTATTATTGAACAACATGATGAAGAATTGTCTTTTCATTGAACATATATAACAACACTTGATATGAATCTGTAAGTGCCTTTCTTTATGAATATACGTTGGTAAGAAGTTGTTAACTTCTTACCTTCAGCTATAAAAAGTTGGTAAGAATTTGTTAACTTCTTACCTTTTCATGTGTGTATTTGGTAAGAGGTTGTTAACTTCTTGCCTTGTACACTTTAACTTCTTGCCTTGTATGCACAGTAGAAACTCGAGTTCGGACCAAAAAATGGGAGGGATGCTTATTGGGAGAAGACCCCACCAACTCTGCTCTCTATTGTTTGAAGAAAGTAGAGAGGAAAATATCCATGCCGAAGGGATAGGGTACACCGAAAGAGATTACAGAATACCATCGGCATGTCGCTAAAACCATCTACGATCACAGCACATACACCATAAACAATCTGAATGATATTGTCATGTTTGTGAAAAGAATGGGGACAAGCAAGTCCTAAGTACTATTTTGTATATTTTGTATCTATGGAATGGTAGCTAGATCCACAAACATACAATTTGCTCTCTTTCTCTCTCTCTCTTTTTCTTTTTCTTTTTTTTTTTTATGTGGGAAATGCGGGGTATGTGTATTTATGGAACGTACAATCTTCAATCTATTTTGGTATATGATTAGATAATAAATGATACAATTCTTACCATCTGTATGTATGAATTGATACGTTTCTTACCATCGATTTGTATGAATATAAGGTAATCCCAAATTATATTGGTATATGAGTAGGTAAGAAATAATACAATTCTTATCATCTGTATGTATGGAGTGATATATTTCTTGCTATCTATCAATTTTTTTACCAGTCATATATGTGAAATGGTAAGGAGTTGACTATATCTTGCCAAATAATTGCAAGACAGACCAAGTATTTCTCACATATACGAAAATAGTCATAAGTGTTTTTATAAAGAATTCCTCCTACAAAAATATTTGACATTACATAACAATGTCAGTCTTACCATTTACTTAAACCTATGAGGATCTTTACAAGTTTTACGGATAAGGAACTTATAAATTCATACAAGTCAGGATGAAAAGTTGGTAAGATGTTGGTGAATTATTGCCAAGTTATTTGGAGAAAATGCAATAATCGATCTGTTACAGTGTAAGGAAATCAATACAAGACAGTAAGCACCTATCAAAGCCTATGACGTCAAATGTGTATATAGACATATCCATCGTCTATCAAGCCTCGATCTTCTTCAGCAAATCTTGGTGATTTATAATACTCTGAGGGATAGGGATACAATCTTTTGTTCCACCCACGTATAATGTGTTCTTCCAATCTTCTCCGTGCACATCAATTAATGAAGTTGTCATTAACTGTGGAAAGACAAAGTAAGAAATGGTGGAAACCTTACCTGCCTAAGGTAAGAACTGGTTAATATCTTACTTTAATAAGGCAAGAAATTGTGTAATTTCTTACATAAATTGAGAAATTGTTCAATTCACATTAAACTCGCATTTTACGATTTCTTACCTTAATAACGTAAGAAATGATTCATTTTTTACTTATTGAAGGTATGAAATGATTAATTTCTTGCTAACAACAATGAAAACATTTGGTTCGAATTAAATACTACCAATGGAAAACTTTCAAAAAAAAAAAGACACAAGAAATCTGTATCTTCTTCTTCTTCTTTCTAGTTAACTATGGAATAAAAGTCCAAACCCCACACTCCCCTTTCATATACAAAATATATGCTTTAATACAAATATTGCAGCTAATTGAAATAAAATTTACCAATCTATGAATCCAAGGCCCAAGAAAAGCACCAAATCAGAGGGGATCTTAGAGGAATACCTTTTGGGATAAGCTTCCACAACCAAGAATCCAAAGAAAGATGGGCACTCTGACAATCTACACACAAACTCCTCATCTTCTTCTAATTCCTCTCACAGTAACTATGAAAACCCAGAAAAAAAATATTTTATCAAAATGAAGAGTGCCGCCGGCTGGATCCAGAGAAGCGTGGAGGTGGAGGGGACGATGTTGTTGGTTGCAGATCGGTTGGATGTGGATGGGGGCAACCAGAATGTCAGAACAGTCACCGGCGCGATAAACCCTAATATTGGGTTAGTGAACTCGACCATCTCCTCGCCTCCGTTTAAGTCCGCGCTGTCGCAATCCAGTAACACCACCTTCTCACCTCCGTCGTCTGCAGAAGCTCGCCGGTGAGAAAGAGATGCTCGATTGAAGGAAAATCCGAGAGAGAGAGAGAGAGAGAGAGAGAGAGAGAGAGAGAGAGAGAGAAGCACGTAAACAAGCAGGAAGAAGAAGAAGAAGAAGAAGAAGAAGAAGAAGAAGAAGAAGAAGAAGAAGAAGAAGAAGAAGAAGAAAATAGGATGAGAATTGAATTGATAAGTGAGGGGCATTTTAGTCTCATAATTGAAAATATGGGTAAGATTTGTTCATTTTTAAGTTTGACATATATATTGGATTCCTTATGTGATATTAGGTAGATTGGGGTATTTCCTCTAATTTTTATATGTATAATTTTGTGATATTGAATAAAATTTGGAGATAGCCCCCTCACTACAGTGGTTGTTAGGACTGAAAATATAATCATACTAAGTATAATTTAGTATATAATGAGCGAAACAGTATCAAACTAACATCGTTTCACAAGCAGTTATATAAAGAAACTAAATAAAAAAAATTCATTTATCAAGCTAACAGAAAATAGGAAGCATATTCCTTTCTATCGTCCGAAACGCAGCCCCCTCGAGAAAAAAGTTATAAATTCGCCACTGCCACCCATATGACCCAATCTCTACTCACAATATGTGAGACACAAACTATGTACACTCGTAATTAATAATCCAAATTAATTATATTTTATTTCTAAAACTTGTATTGGTTAGATCGGAATATAAATATGGGAAACAGAGAGGGTATATTTATATAAATGATAGAGACAGTAGAACATCAAAGTTTGAAGTCCCGAATGGCGTGCCGAATTCGAATTTAAATATGAGAAAGAAAAAAAAACACCCATTAACAAACAAATTAACTTATTTAAAGGGAAAAAAACTACTAGTATTACTTAAATCACTGACATAGGCGTTATTTAATTTAGGCTTAAATTTTGATCACATGCATGGTATACCTACTAATCACAATAATCTATACCAATATATAATATAACCTTATTTTACAAAATATGCATTGCCTATCATATCCTTATAAAATATTTTACTTAAGGACAATTTTGGTAATATATATTATAATTCTATTGTATATAAGTATTTCCATTTTACAATTTGGTTATGGCAATATTTATTACTCCGTATGTATTAAGTTATGCAAGAAAAAATTTCGTAAAACTATAGAATAATATTATATTAATTTGTGGAAAGCGTTTTTAGGTTTGTTCTTCTTCGATTGTTTCTTGATTGGCCAAATGGATCGATTTCCTTCCACTTGTATTCAAATATAATATTATTTCAATTTTTTTATTAGCTTAGGTAATGTATATCGTGTATACATATTCGATTGGATTTTCGTTTTGATATTGAATTTGATTGTTATAATGTTTCAAATTGAGATATCATTTTACTCTTCATAGTTCATATGATCCCTAAAAATTTAATCACGGTTTGACCGGTACAAATTTTAAAAAGAATGTAATTGACTTGTAGTTTTTTCATCCACTATAATTATGCATCAAAAGTTCCGGCACGACACATGTTTTAATATTTATAACGAGCGGATGTTAAAGTTGTTTTTGAGTCTCACTTAAAGTAGGTGGAGTATTATTCATGTATATTTTTATTGACTTTTTGATGGTAGAAAGTGAGTTGTAAATATGAGGTCCATGTTAAAAAATAGACTATGCACGGTAGGAGTATTATTTATTAATAGTATAAATTAGGTCTCACCTTTAGTGTAGTGTATTATATTGTTTATTGATAATAGAGATTAAGTATCACCTTATTTGTATGATTTATTTATATTGTTGTGGTGGATCCATGTTAAAAAGAAAACTTTTGCAGCCTAAACAAACAACATTAACTAATATCACAAGAACCAGAGCTCCTTCGAGGCCATCACCGTCACGAGATCGAAGAACGTCCCTATCAGCTGTAAGGGAATTGAGCCGCCTCCGTCGAGCAGTACTCGGGTCATGTTCCCATCAGTTGTAAGGGAATTGAGCTGCCTCCATCGAGCAGAACTCGGGGAAAAGAGTAGGTTACGATATTTCAATATTTGATAAACCAAACTAATATATTAACTAAACTTATCACATTACATTATTACCCTTGATTTGAAATATATTCCAAGGATATTATAGGCGATGTACATTTTGTACAACAAGCCTAAAACAAATGGGCCGAAAAACTTTGATGCGCTCCAATTCTAAAAATGATAGTCTATTAATCCGCATGAGTTTAAAAGTGTCATCACATGATCATAGCATAATGATCACAAGTTCGCCATTTATTTTGCAAAAACTTCATAGGAGCATTGTAGTTATTTATTTTTGAAAATATAAATGTAAACTTTAGTTATCAAGCTTATATTTTTCCATTACATTTATAGTAATTTTTGATAGATTAATTATGCAAAAATCAATTTGCAATACTATTTATAATTATATAATATGACTATTCTTCATCTTCCACTCATATTAATGATCCAACATAATATTTTGAGAAATGGCTAAATTAATAAAATGCAACAATTAAAGTTTATTTATAAAAATTATGGTTTTTAACGTGCATTCGCACGTTACTTTTACTAGTAGTATATAAGATGGCCAACTCGATCGAAAAGAAACGAATTTGAATATGTAGTTTTGCTAGAAACGTTAAACAAAATTTCTTAATTAGTATACCTCTCCTTTTCGTAGCCGGTTAGTGAAATAAAAAAATCGGAAAAAAACAAATTAAAAGAATAAAAACAAGTATTGCATTTCCCAATAATATTCATTAATTTAAAAAGTAAATAATAGAGTGTGTCATGCATGTATGTCATCATGTGTTGGTACTTGGTTCCTTATTCAACTTGAACGATCCCATCTCGAAAAGAGAAAAAAAGAAATAAAAAAAGAAACTCGAGGCCCTATAAATTAATAACTGCCTCAACTCAACTCAACTCGAAGAGACCATAAGTGAAGAAAGGAAGAAAGAAATTCAAGTAAAAAAACAAAACAAAAAGTAGTAGTGGCGAAGATGTCGGTGCCAGTGCTGGACAAGGAAGATGTCTAGGTTCGAAAATGGTGAAAGCATTAATTAGAAGGAGGTGGGTTGCTTCAGGTTAGTGAACCACGGCGTTTCCACTAAACTCATGGCGGAGATGAAGGCGGTGGTGCGTGCACTCACAGACCTCCCCACGGAGGTGAAGAAGAGGACGGTGGACCCTCACAACATCCACATGGGTTACGCGCGCCAAACCAGACTACGGCCACACCATTTATGAAGGATTCAACATAGACGACGTCGCTTCACCTGGAACGATGACCGTTTCTGCTCCAAGCTTGACTCGTCTCCTCATCAGATGCATGTAATTAAGTACTTTATAAAATACTAATAGTAACCTTTTTCCTTTTTTCTTGGTTCCGAAATTAGAAAAGATAGCAAAAAGATAAGAGTTTGAATTATGGCAGACTCAATTATTGGTTGAAGATAACTAATAAGGAAAATAAATAATAAGATGCGAGCAGGTACGTATTTTTTTTTTATATGTACAACAATATTTCTATGTAGGGTTGTCTAAACGGTTTTCGGTTTTTGGTTAGGATTGACCTCTTCGGAAACAAGCCGGTTCTGATTAAATAAAACCGAAAGGTTGTGAACCGAAAAATCGATTTATTTATATATAATAGTATTATTTATTATATACTAATATATTATGTGAATATACATCTATTTGTCCATAAAAGTTAAGGGATGTCAAATAATGTCCATGAAGATAATAAATACAAATAATGTCAAAAAATGTGCTTATGTTTCATTTTCGGACCAAAATACCCCTAGCAAGCCTTATCAAAACCGTGTGCCCTCTTTTTCATTTTTCCACTTTTCAAAACCCGCCGATAAAGACCGAGAAGCGGCAGCAAAGGAAGAAGAAGAGCGGCGCGTTCGGAATCTTCAGAATCTTCGGGGCGGCGCTGTACAACCTTCGGAAGAGCACCGACGAGAAGGAGGCGGCTACGAAGAAGGCGGCATCGGAGAAGGAGAAGAACACCGGCGATTGGAAGAAGATCATCGGATCGATCCGTCCGCTGCACGCGCAGGAGGCTCCGGCGTCGCCAATGTACATGATGTCGCCGGTGAGCGACCACTGGACGGCGGCGTCGATGTCGTCCTCCTCGTCGTGCGGCACGATGAGCCAATATGCGTCGGCAGCGAATCTCCGAGATCTGTGCGGTGAGGATGAATTATTATTGGAAGAGGAGGTGAGGGATCCGGATGAGGTTTTCATTTTTACTTAGAATTTTTTTTTCTAGATATGTTGACTTGGTTTTTTAATTATATGATGTATTTGTTGTGGTCAAATTCTAAACTCATAATTTTAAGAAATTTGAATATAAATCGAGATGCATTTTCAGAATTCAGAGTTGCAGTTGGGCCTAATGGGACTATTTGGTGTCAATAGTCCCATTAGTCCTATTATATGTATTGGATTGAGGAGTTGCAGTTGGGCTTAATGAGACTATTTGGTGCCAATAGTCACATTAGTCCTATTATATGTACTTAGGGATGTACACGAACAAAGCTACTCGTAAGCTATTCGAAAATCGGCTCGTAAAAAGCTCGTTCGAAGCTCGTTCGGTTTACAAACGAGCTGAGCTCGAGCTTAAAATCGAGCTCGGATTTTTTTCAAGCCGAGCTTGAGCTTCTAGGTGTTCGGCTCGAAAGATCGCGAACACGTTCGGTATGGAAGCTCGCGAACATGTTCGCGAGCCTTCATTTCGAACATGTTCGCTAGCTTCTATACCGAACATGTCGCGAACATGTTCGCGAACGCGTTCGCCAATAAAATTATATGTATTTAATATTGTCTATAAATATACTAAGAAATGCATAATAAGTTTTTTTTTTGTTTTTTCTGTTTCTAATTAATGTCATAAATCATAATACTTACATTATACATCTCTATAATATAAATCATTAAATTCACAAAATAGTTTAATAAATAATAATTATACAATCTAATTAATGCCTATATAAAACAATTTTTTTTAAAATTTTTTTCAATTTTTTGGGTATACGAGCCGAGCTTGAATTCGAGCTCAAGCTCGAACTCTTATTGAGCCCGAACACTTACGAGCCGAGCTCGATCTTCAAACATATATTTCGAGCCGAGCTATATACGAGCCCGAGCCGAGCTCGAGCTCAAATTTTTATAGGCGAGCCCGAGCTCGAACATGTCGAAGTTCGGCTCGACTCGGCTCGTGTACACCTCTATATGTACTAGATTGATGAGTTGCAGTTGAGACTAATGAGACTGTTTGGTGTCAATAGTCACATTAGTCCGATTATATGTACTAGATTAATGAGTTGCAGTTGGGCCTAATGAGACTATTTGGTGCCAATAGTCCCATTAGTCCGATTATATGTACTAGATTAATGAGTTGCAGTTGGGCCTAATGAGACTATTTGGTGCCAATAGTCTCATTAGTCCTATTATATGTACTGAATTGAGGAGTTGCAGTTGAGCCTAATGGGACTATTTGGTGTCAATAGTCTCATTAGTCCTATTATATGTACTGGATTGAGGAGCTGCAGTTGGGCCTAATGGGACTATTTGGTGTCAATAGTCCCATTAGCCCCATTTCTAAAAATGTCATAAATAAAATAAAAATGAAAACGTAAATTTTGAATTTTTTTTTGAAAAAAAACATAAAAAATCGTAAAAAAAACTTCATAAAAGAAAAAAAAATCAAAAAATCAGCCAAAGTCAACTCATTAAGGGTATTTTGGTCCAAAATGATATAATTTGTAATTTTTTATCTTCTTGCCTATTATTTAACATTTGTTAACTTCTATAAACATAAAAAAAATTGCCTCATATATTATTAATGATTTCATGTTTTACATTTTTATATATCAAATATTTATATTCTCAATTCTCAAAATCAACGCTCACTCTTGGAATTCGTGTTTTTTTTTCTTAGTACGAGCCAAAGGTACAACCACCCAAGGCTCTCTTGTTCTTTCTCTTATATCTATTGTTGCTTTTGATAGAGGAATTTGAATTAATTGCTTTCTATTGAAATGTGATAAGAGGGTTGATAGGATTATTTTGATATTGTTTGCATATATATAGGTCTTTATTTTTGAAATTTGGATACAACTCGTATAATCGTATACTTTTAAACAGTGAAATATATATATATATATATATTTAAAATTTTGGTTCTTTTCAATCAACCGGAATCGAACCGGTTAAAATTGGTTGGTTTCGATTAGCCGAAATTTATTTTGGTCCCGTTCTCGATTCCAAGTTTAGGGAGATTTTTGGTTCGGTTAACCGAAATTTTCAATCCGATTAACCCAACCGAACCATTTAAACAACCATATTCCTGTGAATAAATAATCATGCTTTTATAAAAACAATATAGATGTTTCTTTTTTTTAATGAGAATTGTTGATCTTAGAGATAAACTATTCAGGTTAATTGGTTCATATTGGGATTTGCTTGCATAAATTAAATTAAGAACCGATCATATTATGAGAAGTATGGATCAATCTGAAATGACTGATCTTCGTAATTCTAAAAAAACACATGATCGAGATACATAAAACATATGATTATAAAAAAAATATTATTGTTCAAAAACAATACTTCCTCCTCCTCATATTAGTGTGGTTACCCAAAATGAAAACATTCTCCCTATATGAACCCACTTACTTATACCTAATTTTTTCGCTATCACCAACCTTTACTTATTTTTTCCACTGTGACTTACTTATATAATCTTATTCCACTATCACATATTTTTTTTATCTTTATCCCAATATCACCAATTTTTAACCTACTTTTTCCTTAAAAATTGTGTCACTTCTCTCACCACATTAATACAAGGTACGGAGGGAGTAAGTCCTACTACATTCTCGGAGGATGATTAGTTCTTATAAGATTATGTATATATATTCGCACATGCTACGAGCATTTAATTTGGTCTCATGCTAATTAAGAAACATAATTTAATAATTATAATTAATAAAAATGTAAGCAATGGCCACGAGATGATCTGATACGAGAGTCTCTCTCGTTTGCGTATATTTAATTTCAGGGAGGTGATGAACAAGTCTGGCGCAGTTTGTGAGGAGAAAGCTTATTAACCGATTTTGAGAGAAAAAATATTGTTTCTTCATTAGAGTGAAAAACTTAGTTAGCTACAGCTGCGGACTACCCTAACTACAACCAACTAACGCTGACGTGGACATCCAGCTAATAGCACAACTAAAACAACGTAATAGCTTTTTTATTTCTGCACTTCACTGCACTATCACCACAAATGTTACTTATGAAGGGGGCTGGGAATGGAAGGAGAGCTTTTCAAGAACTATACTTTCCAGATAAAGCTCAACATATACAATTTTGGGCTTGAAACAGTGGGTATCATAGGTTTACATTTGCATAGAGATCCTGGCTTTCTTACTTTATTGCAAGACGATGAGATTGTTGACAGACTTGAAATAGTTGATGAAACTACCGGTGAATTCGTTCCAATCGATCCCATTCCGGGATCATTCTCCTTTATTCTTGGCGATGTTGCTGAGGTTCCTACTCGATCTCATTTTTCTTTTTACCAGATTACTTTCTCTGTCACAATTTACTTGACACGTTTCTATTATATTCCCTCCGTCCTCCATATATGTGTAACTATTACTCGTTTGAGACGTCCCCATATATATGTGACTTTCATAAATAAAAAGATTTTATTATGAAAATTACTTATTCACCCTCACTTTATTCCTACTTTTTCCACTTTCTATCTATTTTTCCACTTTCTCCTTACTTTATCTTTTCCCACTTTACGCCAATTTTATTCTTAAATTGCATGTCGTTTCTCTCCTCACACATATATGGGGGACGAATGGAATATTATACTTATGTATATTCAAGAAAGGTGTCAAATTGAACGGGACGGAAGAGTATTAATTAATCTTTCGTTTTTTTTTTTTAAATGTATTTGACTATTTTATTTGTAAATTAAGGCGTGGGGCAACGGAAGGTTTAGCATAGCGAGCCACCGAGTGCAGTGCAACTTGCCAAATATTCGTATTTCGGTAGGTTATTTCGTGTTGGGCCCAAGAGATGAGAAAGTGGAAGCGCTGCCGAAGATGGTGGATTCCGGCAACCCTCACCGTTACGTTCCGTTTCACTTCGAGAAGTATAGAAATACCAGATACGAAAAACATGTTGGTATGGAGAAGCGCTTCAGTATTTTCTCGCTGAAAGTGTGTGAAAGTTAGGTGGAAAAATGCGATGCACGTAGATTTGTTATATGTTACTAATGATTGTATTTTGGAAAAACAATTGTTTGCTTTCCTAGCTATATGTAAGTGTCGGTGTTATGCCAGGAGGAGCTCCCCTATGTAACATGGAGTAAAAGTTTGTTCAACTTTTTTCTTCGGTGTGTTTGATACCATCTGACATCCTCTATTCAATCGTATTGATCCTATGTAATAAAAGTTTGTTCAACTACTTTCTTCCGTGTGTTCGATAGCGTATCAATCATATGCGACCATTAATTTTTTTCTTTAATTTTTTGATATTATGATTTAATATAATTTTATACTAATTGTTAGGGCACGCTAATCCAAGTTCGATTTATTATTTATTTTTTAATTAATATTTATTTTTAGTTTTATAGTTAAAAAAATCAAATGAAACGCTGATAAATAATTATATACCATGATTGAACTAACGAACCATCATTGTAAATTAAAAAAAAAAAAAAAACATATTATTGATTTATATACATGGATTTTCTACTCTTTTATTGTGTATTTATTCTCGATTCTAGTAGAGAAAATTTTCATAAGGTTTGGTGTTATGTGGTATTTTCTTGTATTTTGAAAGATATGATGCTTGAGTGTGTTTTGATTGGAATTTCAAGAAAAATCTTAAGATTTTGAGAGAAAAGTCGAACATTAATTAACTTCAAGAGTCGGTTCAGAATTGAAAAATGGAAGAAAATATGCAACGACGCGACACCGACGTGGACGCAATTGGCGTCGAAAATAAAAAAAAAATTGTGCACGACCGCTTGTTTAGAGAACGAAACCGCGTTCGGTTGCACAAAACGCACACATGTAGGCTCGAACTGCACCACATATTGCGCGCCAACTCCTTATGTCCCACAAACCGTGCCGCCTAGCAAGGTTAGTACGCACGAACGCGTCCAACACTCTTCGAACCGTGCACCCTGGCAGTTCACATGGCGCACCAACGCCCTATTGAGCCGAACTACGCCTCCTTGCATGTTTTGACCTTTTACGGGTCAAATTAGAATTTTTTTAACCTACATTGTTCATTAGACCTTGTACCAAACTATAAATAAGACCTCAAAATACATCTTTGAACACCTTTTATTCTTTAATGTTATTTTATTTTCAAGTTTTGGGAGAAGAGAAGAAGAGGAAGAAGATCAAGGGATTCAGGTTGGAAGCATTCAAAACACTACAAGAAAAGTGTGGTTCTGCTACGGAATCGGCGACGGAAATCTAATTCTGAAGCAGAACTGCGACGAGATTTAACATCCGTAGCCAAACGGCGACGGACACGATTATCCGTAGTAGAACAACGATGGACAACTTATTCCGTAGTAGATCAACGACGATCCTATACTTCCGTAGTTGTTCAACGATGGCATATTTTTTCCGTAGTAGATCAGCCACGGTTCTCTACTTCTGTCGTGGATCGGCAACAATATCTTTTTTCCGTAGTAGAAACGGCAACAAATGGCGACGGAAGTGACGTCCGTAGTAGAAATGGCGATGGATTGTATCGTCCGTAGCTGAAAACAACGACGGACAGGAGAGTCCGTAGTAGAACTGCGACGCGCGGAATCCATAGCCGATTGCAGTATATAAATAATTGGTTTCCCCAAAATCAGAACGCCTCCTCGCACCCTAACTCCAAATTACGAGTGACCCCCGATTCTGCCATCATTGCACTCCACCGTCGCCACCTGTTGCCGTCCTCCGGTCAGGTAATGATTCTCAACTCTCTCTCTAATTCTCCCTCTATTTTACTCTCTCTCGCTCGGGGTTTCTCTCTCTCTCGACGCGCAACTGCGAGCCATTCAAGACTCTCTCTACAGACACAAGGCGGAGTGAGATAGAGCCTGAAACGATGTCGCAGAATGGGAAATTGATGCCCAATCTCGACGAGAAGACCACCAAAGTCCTCAATCTCACGGTGCTGCAGTGGATCGATCCATTTGTGAGGAGTTTCTCATCACCGCCGCCCACGTCACCTTCTACGAATTCAATATCGATGCTAGCCAATGGGTATGGTGTCTCTGTACATTAATCCTGCACGAATTTTAGTTGTTCAATTTGTTACTTCACTTCGGGTGTTTTTATTTTTGATTTCGGTGATTGTGATTGCTGGTTGGTAGAGTCGGATGGATGTGGAAGGTTCGCTTTTTGCCGTGAAAAGGTAGAGACGTTCATTGGTTGAGTTCTTTTATTTAACTTTCTCTTTATTTATTTATTTTTTATTTTGGGCAAGATTGATCTGTTAAGGGTATCTGTAGGCATTTTAAGGGATTATTTGTGCAACGGCATATATTTTGAGAGAATGCAATTTATTTATGAGTGTGATTCAATGTCTTGTGCTTTTGGTTTGTACAAGAATACACAGCCCATGTTTCAGTTTATAGTAATGAACCAAGGAATACTGGTTAGTCACTGACTTCCTTTTATAATTTTATTATATATGTTTAATATGAAATGATTAGTTTCTGTTTTCATTTTAATGATTGCTTGAGGTTCTCTAGTTTAATTACAAGGTTGATGTCAAATAATGAGTTTGTGATTTGTGGATACCAAACTCGGTGTGTGAGTTTGCACATGTAGTCTGATTTGTGGTCAATGGCACAATCTAAAAATAATGAAGTTAATGATATCTCCATTGTGTTAAATAATTGATTCAAGTTATGATGATTTAGTTTCTCTTTTGGTTTGTGAATTATTAAGTATTAAGTGAATTCTGAAATAGTAACTACTTTATTATAAGAATTGAAAATTTTCGAAGTAACTAAGAAATAGGCACTAAGAAACTTGCTTGAACTTGCAGTATGCTCTTGCTCTTTCATTTTTCTAATAAATTTTGAATGCATGTTTAAATTTTGAATGCAACTAATCAAATCTGATGTAAATGTCTTTCTATGATTTTGGGATTCTTTTTAATTTGTCAATTTCGTTTATAGCTGTTGATTTAACTACTTTGTAGAAAACAAAACATAAACTCATTTTACTTATTTAATTTGTTTATAAGTAGATTTGCATCCGTCTTTTTTTGTGCGAGCTGTTGCCAACTATTTCAAGAGCAAGAAGGGTACAATTGGAGGAGTGTGACAACTAAGCAAAAGGATACTTATTTTGGGAAGTTGAAGGTATTAATTAGTTAAAGTGAAGAGGCGGGTTGCGAGATCCTTGTACGTACTCTACTATGTGTTGTGAACTTTCGATGACCTAGGTTTCCTTTTAGTTTGTGAATTATTAGGTGTGAATTATGAATTGTATCGCTATGATGTTTCATGTAGGCGGGGATTTTGTATAAATAATTTTGTTTGATATGTAAGGTTTTGTTTGATGAGTTATGAATTGTATTGCTTGTATTGCTGGTTTTTTTGTTATTTCAAGGATTTATATGTACTAACAACAAACAAAATTAATTAAAAAAAACTTGGCAGGACAGCGACAGATATCTAACTTCCGTAGCCGTTCAGCGACGGACATCTAACTTCCGTAGCCGTTCAGCGATGGATCATCCGTAGCCGTTTGGCTACGGAGATAACTTCCGTAGCCGTTTGGCGACAGACAACTTCCGTAACAGTTCCGCAACAGACAGTATTTCCGTAGCAGTTCTGCAACGGGCATATTTTCTGTCACTGTTTCCGTCGCCGGCTTTTCTGTTACGGATTTTCTGTTGCCAGTTTGAAATTGCTACGAGGCCTACCGCAACGGCAGCCTTCCGTCGCTGTTCCGTCGCCGTTTGAGAATAGCTACGGAAATACCTAGTTCTACTACTGGAATATTCCGTCGTTGTTCGGCGATTTTCTTGTAGTGAAAGACTATATTATACTACAGATTTTTTTTGTTGATTATATCTAACTTAGATCTTAATTTATTTGTCTTCATGAACGTGAGTGACTAATTTCTTTTATTCTAAGGTTAGGGAGTGGATAGATTTTGTGGATTCAAATTAACTCTTATTAATCAATTACGACCTTCTCTTTCTTCTTATATTTTTATGTTTATTTATAGCCTATTTGATTAGCTACCAAATTTGTATGATTTATCATATATTGATTTGAGAATCAGAAGATGAGAATTAATATTTGAATTTGAGTATAGAACACATATTTTTAATAATCGTGATTATGCACACAGACACGAGCAACAATTGAATCCCGACGACTCCTTGCGAAACAGAAGCGACGGCGAAGAGGGATCACTTGGGATCATCTGCCCCAAATTTGGTGTCTCAATCGTGTCCCAAATTATAATTTCTATTAGTCTTATGCATTTTTTTTTTCAATAAATTTATTTTATAATGATTTGGTTTAATTTTATGATTACTTTGAAGGGTTCACCAATCCAATTAGTGTTTATAATTATTTTTAGCATTTAATTTTACTTTTATTAGTTATATCAGAGTTGTTAAATTCAAACTAGGATATATACTTTTTTTAATTTTCAATTTTTATGTATAAATGTCTATTATGATTAACTATATTATATATTTTTTTATTTTATAATAAACAACATAAAACTAATAAAAATTAAATTTTATGATACCATTGGAAGACCAAATTTAAGATAGAAGATCTCATCCACGGCTAGGTAGGGTGATAGATTAAGTTTTAATATTTTTATTATTTTATTAATTAATTTTATTAAGATACGTCACTATATATAAAAATTGGTTAAAATTAGACCTTTTCTTATAAATATTTAAAATTACTTTTGCATTATGAAAAGGGTTCTCTTTAGATATTTTCTCTAAAAACTTTTGTTCTTTATCTATACTTCCTTTTCCAAAAATAAATAAATATATATATATATATATATATATATATATATAAAATCAAAAAGAATACATCCAAATGTTTTATTTAACTTGGACAGCTCTAGCTGTTTATACTTTCAATATGCAGTTTTATCATGTGATGTAATGAAATGAAAGATTAATAATTTCTTGAATGTTTTATTTTTCCCAGGGAATATACAAACTGAGGCAGAATATAAAATAGTCACTTATCATAGTGAAAGATAAATACTAACCACAAACTTAATTTACCCTTATTAATTGATTTTCTAATTCTAGCCATTTTCAGTCTGATGTGACTAATTTACCCTTATTAATTGATTTTCTAATTTTCTGAAAACCAAAAATACAAAATTTGAAAAACACGGAATTGAAACAAAATACAACCGCCTCTCTCTCTTGTTCCAGGCTTCCAGCCACCTCCACCGCCAAATGAAGCCGCCGTCATTCCTGCCAATGTCGCCGATGATCGAGTAGCGTGTTTATCGATTGAGCCACCTTCTCCGGCGGTCGCTTCGACCAATCGACCGTGCCTAATCGAACGAGACAACCACTGTGCTGCAATTCCCGTTGTCAACAGAAACCCGCGCCGTCTTATTCTCGCCGTCAACCGCCGCATGCAGTAATATTAGAAAATATAACATATTCCGGCGAAGATGAGGAGATTCCAGCTGACAAAGAGGTATTACGTTCCTCCATTCTCAAAACCCGTCGAGAATGAACAAATCTACGTCTCGATCGACTCGATTCAGATTTGTTCGAGCCCATGCTTGTTCAATCCGGCGTATCAGGCTCGATCGAGTCACTTCGGGCTCGATCGAGCTCGAACAACTCGATCGAGCATATCTTTTCGAGCCCAAACCTGATAAACAGAAAATTTTCCCAAAGGGGCTCGATCGAGCAGTTGGGGTCTGGATCGAGCACCAGTGGGTTCGATCGAGCCCGTAGAGTCCGAACGAGAATGGCATTCAAACTTAACACAATTAGGGCTCGATCGAGCTGTCGGTGGTCGATCGGATAGCTGTGGGAAGAAAGATGTGGGTGGGGGCTGCAGATGGTGGTCGTGGCGGTTGTGGTGTTGGAATCGCTGGCTAGAATGGGAGAGGGAGGGTAAGAAGCAAGAGGAACGAATAAAAAGGAAAAAGAAAAAAGGATGCAGTAGCGGCATGACCAGTTCGCGAGGAAGAAGAAAGGGGAGAAGAGAAAGAGGAGAGGGTGGGGACGGGTAGGTTTTTCTTCTCTTTTTTTAATTTTTTTTTTTGATTTTTTATTAATATTTCATTAAGGTATTTTTGTCTAATTGCATTGAAAGTGGTTATAATTTATATATTATTAAGTTCGTGGCTAGAATTTAATTTTTGTTAAGTTAAATTGCTAGTTTTGACCATTATCACATACGAGACAAGAGGAACTCGAGAAAATACAAAACGGAGCATAAACAGAAACAAAAATAATGGACAAAAAAAAAAGACTAAATGAATATTTTTCTTCTTAATCTCTTGTAAGAAGAAGCCGAAACCAAGTAACCAACCCCAATGCACACCGCCCATATCCCCACATCCACCGCCCAACCCACTGCTTCAGCATCCACCTCCGCCTCTATTTCGCAATCGCCGCCGCCATCCACCGCCTCTCCCCCGCCCCCGCCGCATTCGCTGCAGCAGCAAGCACCCGATCCAGTTCCCTCCTCCCTCACCTCCGGAATCTCCTCCAGCTCGCAACACCTCCCCTTCCTCCTCCTCCTCCTCTGAAACCCCACCGCCGCCACCTCCACCTTCTCGCTCATGACCCCGGCCAACCCCTCCGCCGCCACCGTGACCTCGACCCCCATCGCGGCGGCCGAGGCCACGCCCTTGCAGTCCATCTTCCAGTTATCGGCGTCGTCTTTCCTGAAAATCCCCTTCAAAAGCTTGAGATCCGCCGCATAGATCTCGAACCTGGCCCCCTCGCACGCCGTCACCCTCTCCCTGCTCCCGTACTTGGTATCCTCGGATATGACCCGGTGGAGCGTCACGAAGGCCGGGGAGTCGGGTCGGATCCTCGACCCGCTGACCTCGAGGAGGCTGCCGTTGATGCGGGGGAGGAAATGTAGGGTGAGAAAATCCGGCGGGACGGAGGCGGCGTTTTTGTTTTTGGAGCGGGAAACAGAGAGGTGAGTGTAGAATGCTCTGATCCTCAGCTTCTCGCTTTCGCTTTCTTCATACCCACGACACATTGTAATTGAATTGTTGCTTGATTAATCTCTTCTCCTCCTTTTTCTCTTGTGTGTGAATTGATTGAGGCGGTGAGTGATGGAGTATAAATTATGAAGAGAAGGGAAGGGAGGTGGTAGAATAGAAGGAAATCAAGGGGTGGGGTGGTGGAGTTAGAATTTGATGAGCACACGGTTTTATAAAGAATGCAAATTTGCATGGGTAAGTCAGTCCAAGTGGAGAAAGGTGGGGCGGACACGCAGCCGCCACACGTCGCCCCCTCATTACGCAATTAAAAAGGCAAAAATGATTGCACTACAAAACTTATATTCCCATTTCCCAACCAATAGATAATCTTTTGTTTTTCAGAAAAAACAAAATACTATAAATAGCTAGATAATAGAGAGTGTTTGGCTAGCTAAGTCTATTTAAAGATTATAAGCTCTAAGAACATATTGAATAATATGTTTCAAAAGCTTATGCAATATAATGTGGCAATGATTTATAAGCTGTTAATAACTTAAAATATTTGAAAAAAAAATAATTAAAATATAAAAATTAAAGATTTTTTTTTTTTTTTTTTCCTGATTCTCAAAGAATGAGGGGCAAGGGGATCGATTGATAGTACCCATTTTTGGGAACGTCCAATTCCAAAGTCGCTGAATGGACAAGTTATCAATGCCTGAACTATGTAATGTACTTCATATGTACTGTTGGGTGACGGGCGAGTATTTTGCCAAAGGTTTTTAATTTCTACTAGTATATTGAAACATATGCTCCAGGGTGGGTCCAGGTCGGTATATCAATACCGATTGGAGCTCAAACTCTAAATCTAAAATTTGACAAAGATCAAATGAAAGTGTAAGGTTGATTCTGAAAAACAAATTTGATAGATGAGCTTATCTTTTCGGAAATTCATAAGATGTAGCTTTGTTTTGTCATATAAACTCTGAAGGAGGTTATTTTGTTTAACATTTTGAAGAAGCTTATAAACTTTTAAACTGATGTTTTTAATTAAGCACTTGGGACCCTGTATCCCAATTTTGGTATTTCAACTGTGTTATAAATTTCAATTTTTATTAGTTTTATGCGTTTTCTTAAATAATATTAATGTATAATGCTTTAATTTATATTATAATTATTTTTAGGATTAACCAATTCAATTAGGGTGTATGATTTTTTTAGCATTTAATTTCTATTTTATTAGTTATATTAGGATTGATAAATTCTAAACTAGGATATATAATTATTTAAAAAATAAAATGGGACAGCATCTCAAATAGCCACTTAAGATAAGAAAAGATAAATACTAGCCACTAACTTAAAATATATATAAATTATAGCCACTTTCATTGCATTGAGACAAAATTGCCCTAAATGATTTAATTTTCAATTAAAAAAAAACCCTCCTTCAACCATCGATAGCAGCCTTCTTCACCATACGCTGACCGCCGACCGCCATCCGTCGCCGCCCTCGCCGGAAGTCTGAGCCACCCTCGCTGTCGCACCTCCTCCCTCACGCGTGGCTTGCTGTTTGCGTCTCTTCGCCGATGTTAGAGACGCAGTCAAGAGAAGACAACCTGCTACCGTTGACACCCATATCCCTCGCTGGCGTGCTTCGCCGATGCAGAGCCTTTGCCCATGCCCCTCACCGTCGTGGTTGCAGAGGGCTCGAATATAGGGCTCCAACCGTTCGAGCCTATTACCATGGGGCTCGTTCGAGCTCCCCGGGCTCGAATGGATCTTCTTCAATGGGATCGGGCTCGTTCGAGGAGTGCGAGTCCATTCGAGCCATTCGAGCCTGTTAGTGTGGGGCTCGTTCAAGCAGTACGAGTTTGTTTGAGCGCTCCATGCTTGTTCGAGCCTGACTAGAGTGGAGCTTGTTCGAGGGGTTCAGGCTCGTTCAAGCCGTACGAGTGCGTTCGAGTCTGTTCTGGCTCGTACAAGCCATGAGAGAAGAATCGATGATCTGGAGAGAACTCCATTGGCGGTGACCTAAAGATTCCAGCGATAACTCCATTGACGGCGAGCAAACAAGATGAATAATTTGAACATGGGAGGGAGAGAGAGAGAGAGAGGAAGAAGAAGAAGAAGAAGAAGAAGTGGTGCGAGTTGCTTGGAAGGTTGTACAAAAATTTGCAGAGAGTTAAGGGGAGGAAGAAAATGGCGAAGAAGAGAGAGAGAGAGAGACGGGGGGGGGGGGGGGAATTTTGCGGCCGCCATGCATTAGATTTTAGTATTGTTTTTTTAATTAATTAAGGGTATATTTTTCTATTTACGTTGAAAGTGGTTAGAATTTATATATTTTTCAGTTGATGACTAATATTTATCTTTTCTTAACTTAAGTAGCCATTTTGGACCATTATTACTTAAAAAAATTACTTTTATTTATAAATTTTGGACCATTATAATTTGTTACTCCCCATTCACGGAAAGTGTGATACACTTTTTGTGACAAAGTTATTAATAAAAAAATGGTTCATAAATTTTTGTAAGAGGAGGTATGAGGCAACAAATAGAAAATTAAGTAATAAATTGATGATTTTCTAATGAAAAAAGATGAGTTTAAAATATAAAGGGATGTGAGGGCCCATGTATTAAAGTGGAAATATCACATATTTTGTGAACGTTCAAAATAGAAAGAGTATCGCACTTTTCGTGGACGAAGAGAATGTATTGTAATATTTTTTTATATTTATAAAATTCAATATAAAATTAATAGAAATTAAAATTTTAAATACGGTAGAGACATCAAATAGTATCCCATCCAATTTTGAAGAGCTTAGCTCAGCCAAGCACCCTTGTAATCTCTATATGAAATGGTGTTTGCTTTCTCCAAGTTCATTTCTCTAATCCACCTTAAAATTGCTCTTCTTTATGTCTAATTGTAGATAATATCACATGTCTTATTGATAACGAAGTGTTGCTCAGTTGGTAAGAAGTTTCCCCTTCAACCAAGAAGTCGGGAGTTTGAGTCACCTCAGGTGCGTGTGTGTGAGTGTGTTGTGTTTGCTCGATAGAAAAAAAAATCATATATAATTACTTATGATTAGTATATATATAAAATATCTATATGTATATAATATAGAATCTTAAAGTGATCGTATGATTAACTTTTAGAGGGTTTGAAATTTTGGTCCATTCTGAATAGTGGTTTTGAATTTTGAATTCAAACGATGGAATGAATATCTAGATTTTAAAATTATATTGCAATTTTCAATTGATAATAATTGGTGTGCTACTGTAGCGGTATGTGAAAAAGAATAAGCGGCCTAATTTGGTTGGCCAATGGTTTTGATTGCTTTGGGAGGAGACTTCGTCGCAGTTGCACTTGCGACAACTACAACTTGATTGCTTTCTTTCTTGGACTCATCCTTAATAATAATAATATAACTTACTTATATTCAAAAAACCTATC
The DNA here is from genome assembly GCA_001642375.2 of Mentha longifolia. Lineage (NCBI taxonomy): Eukaryota > Viridiplantae > Streptophyta > Magnoliopsida > Lamiales > Lamiaceae > Mentha > Mentha longifolia. The sequence continues at coordinate 27,675,729 of CM038113.1, forward strand.
ATTTTTTAAAGGGGACTGAGGATGTATTGTATTGTGCTATTTCTGTCTTATTGTATTATTTTATTTTATTAATTGATAACTTACATATATTTAATAAATAAGACTAATACTATAATAGGACGGATGAAGTATTATTATTATTATTATTTATTATTATTATTAGTAAGCATATATGGCAAGTATGCTAAAAATATAAATCTAACTAACACAAGATAAAGAGATCTGAAATATGCACTAAATGCAAGTCCAGTAATATTTACACGACAGTGCTTGAAATTCGTGAAATATAATGACAAGGGATGGAGTATAGTAATCTGTATTCTGTCGTTAGGTAGTAAAACTAAAACTGTAAGAACTAATTTTTGCCGCATATGGCTTATCGAGTAACAAATTCAGCGTGGGTGGAAAAAAACCTTTTTTTCATATCAAATTAAAAAGAGGACGCCAGAATTTCTCTTAAATAGCTGGAATTTATGTATGGATTTTTTATTTTTTATTTTTTTCCAGCTGGGTGTGGGTGTGATGAGGACTTGTACCCAAATTATGTTCCTTGCAAAGAGATATCACTAAATTATAATGCTAGCACTACTTCCTTCCGTCTTCCATTTTTTCTTATAAGCGTCCTCTATCATCAAATTATATATACAAAAAATATATAAATTAACATTTCAACCTTTTTTACGTATTTTTTAGCACCAATTTATATATAACACTAATTATAGAGGTAAAGTGTGAAGAATTTTGTTATTTTATCATCAAGTTTTGAAATGGACATTTAAAAACAAACAAGAACAAAAGTCAAATAGAACACTTAAAAATGAAGAGAGTATAGTATTATTCTTGGAACAAGTTAAAGACGTGTATGAGGGTATACACATGTGTCGTACTCTTACAATTCTTTCGAATTATTACTTGATAGTTAGTACCATTTGATGAAAGATCAAACATGTCAAGACAATACTAACTGAGATTGACAGACTGACATTAATCCTTCTGAAAATATTTTTCTTTTACTTAAAAATGTCAGATAGATTGTGCAATCAGATTGAAAATATACATTGTCATTTCAAATAAATCTATAATAATATATCCTAGAATGTATGTTGATGATGCATACATAAAATTATTAAATACGACCAATAGTGCATAAAAATCTATACTATTATAAAAATTGTCTTGTTTATAAAATTTGATTTGCCTATTATGCTCTTAAATTATCAACATAATAAATTATTAGAATATTAACATTATCATTAGAATAAATAATTAAAATAAAAATAAAATATAAGTGAATATGCATTAAACAATACTAATATACATACCTAATCATATATAATAAGGAAAAGAATAAAACCAATCCGTATTTTATAACTTCGAAAAAAGAATAACCTACAATAAAATAATTTAATTTAGAATAAATTAATAATTTATTAAGATTAGATTTATTATTTCATAGTTGTTATATAATACGGATTATTTTAATTTTTAACATAATTGATGTGTGGTACATATTGTTCATGTGTGGTATGTGTTATGAGTTTTATTAAATTTAATTTATACTTTGATTATTATTTAGTGCAACAAATTGCAATATTTCGATAAAGCTAGAGTTGCTTCAAATACGGCGACAAATTCGAAAGGAAATAAATTATAGTAAGAATTATTTATCTTATTCACCAAGCAAAAAAGCGGAAGACAATTTCTTATTTTCTTATTGAGGACCATAGCTTAGGTATATAATTTCTTTATTTTCTCTTTATTTTGGTTCGTCAATTAACGAAGAAAAGCGGTAGCCTAATTCGAATTTCCTTACTTTCGTGTTCGTAGTATAGTTTTGAGAACTTAGATTAGTTATTCAATACATGCACTGCCACTGAAAAACTCTCTTGGAATTTTTGGTGACAATTTCTTTGTTCTTTCAATTCCGCAAATTAATTATTATGCTTTATTTTTATGATATTGGTTTAATTGTTTCATTTTGTTATCATAAGTATCTAAGTTTTTATTCAGCTAGAATAATGAATCACTAGGCTAATAAATTTGTGAGATCTAATTATTTGATAATTAATTTTTATCCTAATAGCGAAAATTAAGGACAAAGAATACGATATTTGGTAAAGTTTCCCTTAAATAATTGCTACTAAAATGAAACAAAATAGAAATGCATTGAATTATTGATATGAGAAAAGAGAACAAATTTTTTTTTTGTTCTATATTCACGCTATAAGAAGATCAAGAATATAAAATTATTTTTATTATCCGATTAATTGATGGAAATCGATTTCACGTGTGTATTCGATGTTTATTTCTAATTTAATTTAAGTCGGATCACCTTAGATTTAATTGGATTTCAGTCAATTAATTACCTCAATCCGTAATTATAAGAATATGGCTAATTAGTGACAAAGCTATCGTATTGGTAGTAGAGATAAATGGGTAGATGAATTCTTACTTGAGTTCTTGGTGAATTTGTCTAATATTGAGTTCTTTAAAGTCATAATGCTATTGAAACATTAAATCTAAGAACTGGTGTTACAAACTAGGTTATGTTTTGATAAGAGAAATAGTTAGTTTAAGCGTCTCTTGCTAGCTATCGAAAAAGTACGTAGGAATTGGAGTATGTCCGAAGCATTCATAGTATCCTATAACTGATTGATCCATAGGAGTTGATTTATTTTTGCATCAATGATCACTACCGTAGATTAGTGAGGATTTAGTCGAAGCAGATTGCTTACATTATTGATTTATATCTTGTTTGCATTTTAGTTAAAAAAAAATCCCTTAGTTAATAATTCAAAACTCAAACTTTAATATAGTACTTATATCAAGCGAGACCTAAACTTTAACCTAACATATACTTTTCGGCACATTGAAATGAGTGCCGAAAGACTCTATAAGTGCATAGGTGGTGAATGGAGGGAGTAGATGATTGATGCATGATACCCTTCATGTTTCAACATGTGCATAGAGATTAATTACTTTACCAAATAATTTGACTGGTCTTTTCACTTTTCATTGGTCTAGGCTTAAGTTTTTTTTTTTTTCCCTTTCAACGGGATTTTTAAGTATTTAATTTTTATAGTAATAGAATTTCATCTCATCTAAAAGTTCGATCCCAAACTCATAGAGTGATATGTCATCTATTCATTTATAATATAATTTCCAATATATAGTACTACATATTAGACTCATGCAATATGTTGATGTTTGGTGTCTTAAGGTAGTGAGTTTCTAGGCACAAAGAGAGGTAAAATCATTAATGTGTCATTTGTTTTGACATAGTTAGTTAAGTCTATTTATGGTCCCTTTTTTTGCTTTTAAGTGTTAAGTAATAAGAAAGCTCATTTCGAAATACTTGAAGAAAGTTATGGAGATGACATAGTTTAGGCTATAAAATAACACATCAAGTCTATTTTATGACTACTTTATTGTAAAAAAAAATTCATTGACTTCTTTTGTTTTGTTCGTCAGTTTCCTTTAACATTTTCTTGTCAGTTTTGCTCAAAATTCGTTTGATAAAATATATAATAAGCATCATATGATGCCAACATTATATTTTCTTGAATAAATTTCTAGGCATAAGGAGAGGTAAAATCATCAATGTGTCATTTGTTTTCACATAGTTACTTAAGTTTATTTATGGTTCTTTTTTTGCTATTAAGTGTTAAATAATAAGAAAGCTCATTTCGAAATACTAGAAGAAAGTTATGGAGATGACATAGTTTAGGCTATAAAATAACACATCAAGTCTATTTTATGACTACTTTATTGTAATACTTTTTTTTATTGACTTCTTTTGTTTTGTTCGTCAGTTTCCTTTAACATTTTCTTGTCAATTTCACTCAAAATTCGTTTGATAAAATAAATAATAATCATCATATGATGCCAACATTATATTTTCTTGCATAAGTTTATATATATATATATATATATATATATATATATATATTTTCATTACACATACCTTTAGCTTTATGAAATTTAATGTAATTTGGTATCTTAAGAAGAAATTAAGGTATAAAATCAAATTTGTATTTTATATATCCTATTAATGAAACTTTATTGTACCCATGATTTTTGCTATATAATAAGTCTTTATTTTAGTCTTTTTTTATTTTCAAAAAAAAAAAAAAAGATTTAAGAAGCTGATTGGTGTGGTGGAATAGTTCCAAATTTAAAAATATGTTTTATTTGCTAAAAAAAATATACTCTCTCTTTTTTTCTTTTTCTTTTTTCATGTAAAAGAAATTTGACAATATTTTACTCTAAAATTTTAAAAATATTTTGTGCAACTGAGACTTTATTGAAATGTGGAGGGGGCCTATTTTTATTTTGTGTATAGTCTTTACTGTCTAGAAAATAAAAATGTCTAAAATTGAAATCCAAAATTACTACTCCCTCTGTCCTCCATTTACTGACCCTGTTGACTTTTAAAATAATTTTGAAGCTTTGTGATGATGGATTTAAAATCGAATTTTTGGAGTTTAGTTTTTTTTACAAGGTACTACGAGTGTTATAGTATCGTGTAAAAAAAAACTAATTTTTAAAAATTCAATTTAAAATCTATCATTACGAAGCTCCAAAATTATTTAAAAAGTCAACATGGTCAGTAAATGGAGGACAGAGGGAGTAATTGTTTTCTTTTCTTTTTTTCTTTTTGAACTTTAATTTTTTACTCAAATATATTTTTCTATGAAAACAATCCCCATTTTATGCTTCAAACATATCAAAGTTCGTAAAATATTGTATACTCAAGGAAGCTTGAAGATTAAAAAATATATATATTTTTAATATAAATTAAAAAAAAAGATATAAAACAGCAGAAAGACAAAAATAATTATTTTACATTAATCATGCGTCAAATAAACCATTGAACTAATTAGTGAAACCCAATTGGTTTTTTCAATAAAGTTTGCATTATATATTACAGTTACTCTTAACATTTTTTTAATACTTAGGGTGTGTTTGGTGGATAGGATGAACGAAGATGAGGTGAATCATCTTGGTTCATCTAAGTGTTTGGTACCGAAATGAAATAAACTGGAGGGCCCGAGATGAAGCCCAAACCCGCTGCTATTTTACTGTTTTCGCTTGTTAACTCATCCGACGTTTTTGGTCGGATGACTTCAACTCATTCGAACAGTAACACAACACTTTCTCTCTTTTACCATTTTACCCTTATGTATTTATATGATTTCAAATAATAATAATATTAATAAATAATAATAATAATAATGTAATAAAATAATAATAATACTAAATAATAACAATAATAGCAATAATTATAATAATAACAAGAATAATAATAATAATAATAATAATAATAATAATGTAATAAAATAATAACAATAATAACAATAATAATAATAATATAAATAATAACTCAATAATAATAATAATAATAATAATAATAACGTAATAAAATAATAATAATAATAATAATAATAATAACAAGAATAATAATAATAATAATAATAATAATAAATAATAAATAATAACAATAATAGTAATAATTATAATAATAACAATAATAAAGATTGACACTTTTAAAACACTGGCACTTTTATTCGTGTAGATTAGCACTTTTCTGTATAAAGATTGACACTTTTAAAAATTGACATTTATTCGTAAAATAATTATGTTAAAGATTGGCACTTTTATTCGTATAGATTAGCACTTTTCTGTATAAAGATTGACACTTTGACCCGGCCACACTATGTGGCCGACCTCACCCAAGTTTTTGTCTAATAATAATAATAACAATAATAGTAATAATTATAATAACAATAATAATAATAATAATAAAATAATAACCCAATAATAATAATAATAATAATAATAATAATAATAACGTAATAAAATAATAATAATAATAATAATAATAATAATAATAATAAATAATAACAATAATAGTAATAATTATAATAATAACAAGAATAATAAAAATAATAACTCAACAATAATAATAATAATAATAATAATAACAATAATAATAATACAGAGTAATAAATAATAAATAATAAAGTGTACTATTTAATTCCAACGATAAAAAGTGAAATCGGTAGGGGTATTTAATAAGGGTAATTTGGTAAATCTAAGCTTTCATCTAGAGTTATGCATATTGTACCAAACACAAATATAATGTCATCCTACTTTTAATTTTTTGCTACCAAATGGAAATATGAACCCCTCATCTTGACACTATTCGCATGACTCATCTTTAGATGAGTCATCCTTCCACAACTTGAATGAATCACCAAACACTACCTTAGAGTGAAAGAATATGTGCATATTATTTTTTTTATCATATTTCTAATTATATACTGATGATAAGTTTTAGATCAAATATTACTATATATGTATAGTGTGATATGATAACCGGGCAACCCTTAAAGTAGCCACTTTGATATAGCAAACCTAAATACTAGTCACTCATATAAAAACACAAAAATTAGCCACTCTTAGTAAATTACACATGAATACACGAATACATGACTACGTGACTCATGTATTCGTAAAAATTAATCCTGAATACACGAATATATGAATACGTGACTCATGTATTCGTAAAAATTAACCTTGAATAGATGAATACACGAATACATGAATAAACGACTCATGTTATCATGAAAATTAACCTTGATACATGAATATATGAATACACGACTCATGTGTTCGTGAAAAAAAAACCTTGAATACATGAATACACGAATACACAACTCATGTATTCGTGAAAACTAGCCTTGAATACATGAATACATGAATACATGAATACACGACTCATATATTCGTGAAAAAAAAACCTTGAATACATGAATACACGAATACATAACTCATGTATTCGTGAAAATTAACCTTAAATACATGAATACACGAATACACGACTCAGGTATTCGTGTATTCGTAAGAAGTGACTATTATTTGTATTTTTTATATGAGTGACTAGTATTTGTATTTTTTATGTGAGTGGCTAATATTTGAGTTTGTTATATCAAAATAGCTATTTTTAGGGATTAACCCATAACTAATTGTAACATAAAAATTAGAAATCGATCTGAACTATTAAATCATATATGATCTACGATTGGTATAAAAGAAAACATATTTGTTAATACATAAAAATCATAATCGTGAGAAAACATCATTTTATGTGTCTTTTTTTTTTTTTTGAACGGATTTTATGTGTCTTTAAAAAGCATAAAAAATAATGTCAATAGTAGTATTAGTTAATAGGCTATCATAACCAGTGATGGAGGGAGCATGGGCCCAGGAGGGTCACTGGCCCCAGGTGGGTTTTGTAAAAAAAATATTCCCTCCGTCCATGATTTATTGACCCAGTTACTATATCGGTCCGTCCATCATTTTTTGACTATTTTCGTTTTGGGGTGTAGGCCCCACATATACTTTAACACTTTATCACTTTATCACTTTAACACTTTAATACTATTAAAAATATTAGATGGACCCACAATTATTCCACTTTAACACTTTAACACTTTAATTTATTAACATATCATCAAAACACATTGAACTCCGTGCCCAGAACAAAAGGGTCAAGAATTCATGGACGGAGGTAGTAGTATTATATACTCCCTCCATTTCGTTCAATAGGCTACATTTTATTTTGGCAATTCTGTCACGCTTTTTGATGATAGGTTTTAAAATGGATTTTTGAAGATATTTTTCTTTTACAGGATACTACGACTGTTAGAATATCCCGTAAAAGAAAAAAAAAATCAAAAATTCATTTTAAAACTCATCATCAAGAAGCGTGAAAAAACGTGCCAGAATTGTCAAAATGAAATATAGTCTATTGAATTAAATGGAGGGAGTATATGGGTAATTCTATTCATAGCCCCCATTTAACTATTCATAGCCCCTATTTAAAATAAAAATAAAAAATAATTATGAATGTACTTTTTTGTCCTTATAGCCCCCAAAGTAAAATTTAATCAAATATAGAAATTAGATATATTTGCTACTCCATCAACCACACCGGCCGCACATGGGGGCTATGACTGAAACCCTCTTCTCTTGTTTAAGAACATAATCGAAGAATATTCGTGCACGCAAAATTGATATGTATTCTTTCTACTCTAGACTCTTCTTCCTCTCCTTCTAATCTTTTATGTGGTTAGAGCTCTCAGTAGTAGTGGGTCAAGAGTTTTCTCTCTCTAGAAATTTGCTCTGCCTTCTCTCTAGAGTGCCCACCTTCCTTCACTCTCTTCGCTGTTGCACCTTATCCGGTGAGCACCTCTCTTTCCACCGTTTTCTGATTTGCTCCATCTTTCCTTGGTAAGAGGGGCGCCTCAGGGCCTGCTCTCTGCCGGCAGGCATAGCCGCCGGTGGAGTTGGGAGCTTGTCTGGTTGCGGCTTCTGCGCTCAGGTCATTGAACCAAAAAAGCACGTCTGCACTACTACCATAGCCGATCTAGTACAGACCGGCGTCTATCGTGGTGCTCCACTTCCACTCTGTTTGGTGGTTGTTCTTGGGCTGTCTCTGCAACTTTCCGTCCTTTGGTTGCTGTTGCTGCGGTGCCCTGTGTGTGGGGAGGTTTCAGCAATCTGCCACCACCGTCTCGGTTTTCTTTCTAGGGTCCCGGCTCTAACGGTCGGACTTATTAGCTCCGAGCTCTGTGTCGGTGTTTGTTGTGGCTGGAAGCTCTCGCGCCCGTGCCTTCTTAGCTTGGCAATCTGATTTCTGTGTGTCCGCCGCGGTGGTGATGCCTCCTACCTTGCCGGAACAGTAAGCCATCAAGTCATCACCTATCATCACTGACCTGCAGGTAGCCGCCCATCCCCTGCAAGTCTGCCGCCCACCGCCAACTTTTGTTGTCACTCAGTGATCCTGTCAGAATCCCTGGATTTGGGGGGGCTGTTCCCTGTTCATACTAGGTTTCACTACTTTTGAGGTAGGTTGCTTTGACCTTTTTGCCCTTTATTCTTATTCTCTGAATTAACCCACTTCTTTATGAGAATATGGGGAAGGGAAAGACCAAAAATGTATATCACAAGCTTGACTTGGATAATATCAATGTCCTTGAGCATGAGTCACAGTGCTCATCCGGCCACACCACACCGGAAGCAAGCTCGCCTAAATCAGCTTCGGTGGACAAATCTTTTTCATTTGCTGTTGCCACAAATGATGCCTCGAGCTCGGCTCGATCAGTTGGCCAGGTTAATCAACCCGTCCGAAGCTTCACGGATGCACTACTCAATTTGGGTAGGGCTGACACCAAGCTATCAAGCATTCCGACGGATGATACTGAGGTCTCCTTTCAAAGTGATGAACTATATGACGTCCCTCGTGATTGGGGACATTGCTTGCTTGGGATCTTTGCCGGTCATTTTCCAGGACTGAAGGCGGTTTTCAACATTGTGGAACGCTGGAAAACAAACTGCCGAGTACTTACTCACCCATCGGGTTGGTTGGTCTTTAAATTCCAAAACAAAGAAGATATGATGAGGATCTTGGAGGGTAGAGCCTATCATGCTTTCGGACGGCCTCTTTTACTCAAACTTTTGCCTGACTGTTTTACATTTGAAGACATGGGCATCGCTCGTATCCCAGTTTGGATTCGACTTCGGGGCCTACCGCTTGAATGTTGGCACCCTTCTGCGCTCAGTAAAATTGCTACCAAGATTGGAGCTCCCATCTGCTGTGATGAGGCAACAAGAGACAAGACCAGAATCTCGCATGCAAGACTTCTTGTTGAAATTGATGCTCACTCCCAGCCGATGGACTCGGTTCCAATCATCCTTCCCAATGGTGTCCATCATGTGCAGAAGATTGAATTCGAACATATCCCTAAACTGTGCTCTAAGTGCAAGATGTTCGGCCACTATGTGCTGGCTTGCCCCAGTACCTCTCAGTGTTATGCGGACGCCAAGGGGAGATCCCCACGGGCCCAACCAGGCTCGTCAAAAGGGCCATTCAAAGATGGGGCTAACCACGGCCACCGGTCCACTTCACCTCTGCCAAAACTGAAAGCTAATGGTAAGGATATTCTCATCCACCAACAGCAAGTGCAGGTGATAAATATGCCCCTTAAAGCCTTGACCATCAATGAGCCGGAAAAACAAACCAATGTGTTTCTGAAGGAAAATACTCCCATTGCAAAGAAGGGACAAAATTATGGTTCCCCGGTTGGAAGTCAACACTCATCGTTGCCAGGCCTGCTAGCGGATGTCGTAACGGTAGCGGTAGCTGAGGAGATGGCCGTTGTGAATGCTGCAACAATTCCATCTCCTCCTATCAAGCCAAAGAAAAATCGGTCTGTTTCACCCACAGGGAAGGCGGGAAACATTGTCGGGAATGCTGGGACTGATGAGGAGGTGGCCATTATGAATGCTGCAACAATTCCTCCATCTCCAGCCAAACCAAAGAAAAACCGATCAGTTTCACCCGCAGGGCGGGTGGAAAATATTGTCGGGAATGCTGGTACTGCTGGCACCGATCCAATTACCCCTCTCGTGGCTAACACGTCTTTTCACAGCACTACGCCCACACCCGTACCAGTGCCAAACAAGAAGAAAGTAAAACAAAAGGGCTTGGGGACGCAGTCCCCTAAGGCTACATGAAGATTGCTTTCTGGAACATCCGGGGCTTTAACGAGTCTCGGAAACATAGGGGTGTTGCGGCCCTCATCCGTCAACATGAAGTGGACCTTCTTTGCCTACTCGAGACAAAAATCTCAGTGGAACAGTTGGACTTCTTTCGCCATTCTCATCTTCCATCATGGAAGCAAGTCAATAATTTCTCATATGCATCGGGAGGACGCATCGCTGTCTTATGGAATGGGGGAAAGCTCAGTGTGCAGGCCCTTTGCTGCCACGCTCAAGCCATCCACTGCCAGGTAACATGCTCTATCTCCCATTTTCAATTTAAATGTTCATTTGTTTATGGCTTTAATACTATTGTGAGCCGTCGGGGGCTGTGGACTTCTTTAGAGGATTTTGCCTCCTCCTTTCATGGTCCATGGATGGTCATGGGTGACTTTAATAGTGTTCTTCGTCCGGAAGAAAAGGTTTTTGGCATAACGCCAACAGCTTATGCTTTAAAGGATTTCCAAGAGTGTTGCATCTCACACTCCCTTTCTGATACCCTTACGACTGGGTGCCGATTCACATGGAATAATGGTCGGACATGGATTAAATTGGATAGGGTCCTTATCAATGGACTCTGGCAATCTCAATCTCTTTGTTTGACAGAGTTTCTCCCTCCGGGTCATCTATCTGATCACTCTCCGGGCATTGTCCGGATTATGGATCAAACTCATAATAGCCCTAAACCGTTCAAATTCCAAAATATGTGGACATCTCATCCACATTTCCTTGATCTTGTCGAGAATGCTTGGGAGGCTCCCTTCTTTGGAACAAGTCAGTACATCTTATGCAACAAGCTACGCACACTAAAGGGTCGGTTAAAGGAACTGAACCAGGCGCATTTTAGCCATATATCTAGCAGGGCTAGGAAGGCTAACTGTGATCTTGAAGAAATGCAGAGTATAGTTGATGTTAATCCCAACGATATTGCTACACGGGACAAAATTCCTAATCTGAAAGCTACCGCCACCTTCCTTGCTGAAGCCGAGAGACAATTCTTTTCGCAGAAGGCCAAAATCGACCACCTTAATCTCTCCGACAGGAGCACTAAATTCTTCCATGGTTTGGTCAAAAGGAACCAAAAGCGCAATTACATTGCTGCTATCACATGTCGGGACGGACATGTATCTTCTTCATCGGATGAAGTTGCTAATGAATTTGTGGATTTCTTTGAGGGCTCACTTGGCAACTTTGTACAATGCAATGGAACCGATGCTTCTGTCTTTTTGGCAGGCAACTGCATCTCAGAGGAAGACAAAGCTTCTTTTTGTCTACCTGTGTCGGACAATGAAATTAAGGAGGCCATCTTTTCATGTTCGGACGTGAAAGCACCGGGACCGGATGGATTCTCGGCCTCCTTCTTTAAACATGCATGGAATATTGTGGGCATTACCACATGTGAAGCAATCCAAGAATTTTTCAGGAATGGTAGGCTGCTTCGACAACTCAATCACACTCTTATAGCACTCATCCCAAAGAGCCCTGATGCAAAACAACCGGGGGAGTTCAGGCCAATTGCTTGCTGCAATTTGGTCTACAAAGCCATATCGAAAATCATTTCTAAAAGAATTTCTTCCGTCATTCCGGAATTAGTCAATGAGGCTCAATCTGCTTTTGTTGGAGGTCGTAATATTACAGATAACATCTTTCTTGCTCAGGAGCTTATCCGTCACTATAAAAGACAACGTATATCGCCTAGATGTATGCTCAAAATCGACCTCCGAAAGCTTATGACTCCATCTCTTGGGACTTTCTTCGGGAAGTGCTTGTGGGTCTTGGGTTCCCAATTCAATTCACAAATTGGATAATGGAATGTGTTACGTCAACATCCTTTTCTATTGCTATCAATGGCAGCACACACGGGTTCTTCAAGGGGCGCCGGGGACTTAGGCAAGGAGATCCAATGTCGCCATATCTGTTTATCCTTTGCCTTGAATATTTCTCTCGGTCCCTTAAAATCCGGACGTCGGACTCAGACTTCAACTTTCACCCTAGGTGTCAAAAGCTTAAGATTACGCATCTGGCATTTGCAGATGATCTCATGTTATTCTGCCGAGGTGACCTTCCATCTGTTGAGATAATCATGCAAACTCTTGCGGACTTTCACCATAAGTCGGGCCTTGAGATAAATTCGGCAAAATCATCACTGTTTACTGCAGGTATTCCATATGATGATATACAAGCCATCAAAGGAATTGTGGGCTTCCCCTCGGAGATTTTCCAGTCCGGTACTTGGGCATACCCCTCGCTTCTCAAAAACTCAATGTGGTGCACTATTCACCACTTATTGATAGGATTGCGGTATATATTAGTGCTTGGACGGCAAACACTCTTTCATATGCGGGCAGAGCCGAGCTCATTAAGGCTGTGGCCCAAGGAGTTGAATGCTTTTGGCTCCAGATCTTTCCCTTGCCGCTAGCTGTGTTGCAAAGGATCACTAGGTTATGTCGGGTTTTTCTCTTGGGGTCTAAACACCCTCCTATTGCGTGGAAAGAATTGTGCCTTCCGAAAGAAGAAGGGGGAATAGGGTTCCGAGACTGCACAATCTGGAACCTTGCGCTCCACAGTCGTACTCTTTGGGACCTACATCTTAAGAGGGACTCTTTATGGATTAAATGGGTCCATTCATTCTACATCTTAAGTGGAAACATTTGGGATTGGATGCCCAAGATCACTGCTTCACCGCTTTTGAAGCATATTATCCGGACACGGGACTTGCTTATCAATAAATTCGGGTCTATCCCGCACACGATTGGTCGTCTTTCTTGTGTATGTAAAGAGGAGGGGAGAATTCGAACTTCAACCATTTATCATATATTGCGCGATCAAGGAGACATCCAACCATGGAAAAAGGCAATATGGAAAAATTACATTCCCCCAAAATTCTCTTTCATCTCATGGATGGCTTTTAAAGGAAAGCTTAGAACCAATGATCATCTCCACTACCTTGACATTGATTATGCATGCCACCAATGTACGGTCCTGGAGTCATCGAGCCACCTTTTTTTCAAATGTGGATTTTCCTCAAGAATATGGGAGGAAATTCGGTTGTGGCTGCAGATACCACAAAACTCAACCACGCTTCTTAGCGCAGCTAAATGGATAAAGAAAGATCGAGTGGCAAATAATGTCCTCACAAAAGCTCGCTGGCTTAGCCTGGCTGCCACAATTTATTTTATATGGAAAAATAGAAACGCAGCTGCATTTGATGGGAAGAGGAGCAGGCCAAGTGAAGTCATATTCACCATCAAGTCACATGTATACCAAGTGCTATTTGCACTTTTCCCAGCCAATAGAATTCCGTTCTAGCGTTTTTTTAACAAAAGCCATGTATCATTGGCTGTCTCCGCCCGCTACTCCACTGCGCCTCACTGGTCATCTCCGTCCGCTACTCCATGTGGCGCGCGCTCTGCGCCTATGCGCCCACGCCCGTTTCAAAAAAAAACATGTGCCGTGCACCCGTGCGTCCAGCGCCTCACCGGCCGTCACCACCCGCTACTCCGTAGCGTGCGCTCCGCGCCCGTGCGCCCCCGCCCGTTTCTAAGAAACGTGTGCCGTGCGCCCGTGCGTCCAGCGCCTCATTGGCCTTCTCCGCCCGCTACTCCGTAGCGTGCGCTCCGCGCCCGTGCGCCCCCGCCCGTGCGCCCCCGCCCGTTTCTTGGAAACGTGTGCCGTGTGTCCAGCGCCTCATTGGCCGTCTCCGCCCGCTACTCCGTAGCGTGCGCTCCGCGCCCGTGCGCCCCCGCCCGTTTCTTGGAAACGCGTGCCGTGCGCCCGTGCGTCCAGCGCCTAATTGGCTGTCCCCGCCCGCTACTCCGTAGCGTGCGCTTCGCGCCCGAGCGCCCATTATCCCACTGATCGTCGGCATATGCGATATGAATGGCTAAGGCTTCGGCCATTCAGCACCTTGCAACTAGTTGCCGGTTTCCCTATTAGTGCAAGACGTAACATGCTTTTCTAAACCATATTTATCGTATTTCTGCGGGCCCACGTGAATTTTTTCCCTCTTGGTGCCTGGCGTAGGGGGTGACGCCCATGGGCATGCACGACAGGCTTCTTCGGTTTCCTGCCGTCGCCGGAGTTGGTGGTGCCGCCGGCGAGGCCGGAGGTGGCGCCACCACACCCACTATATCCGACATCGTGGCAGTGGGCGACTCTCGGGCGTCGCCATGCCATGGCACGGTCATGGGCCGCACCGGCCTTCTCACTCACCATCCCCCCTTATAATAGTCCTTACAATAAAAAGGCTAGCTCCAGCAGTAGCCGTTAATATGCTGAAGAACCTTATTTTTTCAAAAACTAAGTATGGAGCTTGTTTATGCTACAACCTCGAGGCATCTCCTTTGGCTGGCCATTTGATACTTGCCTGGACGCCTACCATCATGTATTGGCCATAGTGTGGGTGCCCACCCGTGGGGATGGGTCATCCCCCGCTGGGGACGGTCGTCCCCGCTGGGGACGGCCGTCCCCGCACAAAATCAGCGTTACCCAGTGCCCATGAAGAATATATATACGAAGTTGGCTGCTACTTTTGGATTGATGGCGAAGGTATCCAATCATACCGGATCCCCTTTCCATCAATTTTTTGATTTTCACTTTACTTTAGTATAGCCTCATTGTTGGGGTTCTTCGTCAAATGTAATTGAGTTGACTTTCTGGCCAAGTGTCTAGGCCTTGTTTTCTAGTTTCAGATGGGGATTCAACTCTCATACGAGTTTGAATTCTTTGGACCTCATGTATTTGTTATTTCATCAGTATAAATTTTTTACTTACCCAAAAAAAAAAATCTTTTATGTGGTCGTCTTCTCACTTCTGCGTGGCTAAATATGTTATGGATAATTGAGATGTAGACTCTACTTATACATCTCTGATACCAATTGTGTTCATCTGAACATTATTAGTGCAATTTAAAAAAATTAAAGATAATTTCTTAAGATTCAATCATACAAACTATGAAGAGAGGAAGAGAGCATAGAGCCAATTTCATTCGCATAAAATATATTTTCTCTGGTTACAAAAAATAAAAAAATAAAAAAATAAAAAAAAAGTTGGTGGTTATACAGTGAGAAGATGTGATCGAATTCTTGCAGGTGTGAAGAGCATTCGCCGTTATGGTGTAATCATATGTGGGGGGTTATGGTGTAAGTTTTTAGGGCTTATCATTATTTTATTAGAATTAGTACGCGTTTAATTATTTAACTGGGGACTACACGTTTAAGTTTAAAGTGGGGGCTAAGGCCTAAGGGGGTAATATTGACAATTAATATAATTTATTTATTTAATTTTTAAATGGGGGCTATAAAGAGTAATTTGGGGCTGTATAGAATTACCCTATATATATATATATATATATATATAGGAGGGGATCATATGAAAATGAATCTCTCTGTGTTAACTAAAAATAAATATAACCCATTCATTTTGATTGATCTACGAGTAATGTCAGTTTAGATACATTTTTCGGCAACTATTTATATGGAAGGGTTGTTAGAGTAAATATACTATGATTTGTAACTCCTGCATTCCTAATTTCATGGGATCGTTTCAATCTCGTTAGTTCATTTTATTTAATTATCTTGTAACCACATATTTTATTATTTGTTTAATACTACTTTTATTTGATAATGGTTCTTATTGTGTATTCAATTTTTTTTTCAATATTTTGGCTTATTATAAGTGTTCTACTGCTCGTTGTCATCTAAAAGAAGGTATTTATTTTTCATTAAACATTTAAAAGCATTACACATGTTATAAAAAAAACAGAAATTGAGCATACATCTAAGTAACAAGAAGTTTCGTTGCTAAAAAAAAATAAAAAAAATGCAAACAATTCATAACATATACGTATAATTAAAATATTAACTACTAAGCAATAACAAGTAATAAAATATGCAATAAGTTGTTCTATACTAAGCAATAGTAAAAAACCATATTATGCAATAACATAATATTCATTAAAATATAAATACAACAATTTACCATGTAATAAGCAATAAGTTGTTATATACTATGCATGTAAGAACTATATATATTATGCAATAACATAATATGCATTAAAATATAAATACAATAGTTTACCATACAATAAGCAATAAGTTATTCTATATTATGCAATAATAAAAACTGTATATATTATATAATAATTTACGGTATATGCTATAATAACATAAATATGCAAGAATTTATTATATCATATGCATTATTATTGTATTTTTTTAAGTATTATAGATATAACTATATCATAATGGATTGGATATTATCTAGCAGTACAAGTACATTATCTAATGGATTGATAGCGTTGTCGCCGACTCCTTCGCCGATTACAACGACGGGCTACCGGCGACGGTGTTGGACGTGGGCGGTGCCTTGCATGGAATGGGAGACGCTTCGATTCCCTCAACGCATGCATCTAGGCTGGCTGCACTAGTGGTCTCGGAACACGTAAAGACAGCCAAATTCATTAATGAGTGCGGCGGAAGAAATATCTCGCGATGTCCCGAGAAGAGGCGTGAGCGACAGACTTCCTTCCTCCATAACGAGCCCCGAATTGGGCCGATTGTTTATGGGCCGGTCCAGTTGGAAAAAAAGGCACTTTCGGATTTTGGGCCGCAATGACACGAGTGTCTAATCCACCAAGCCTTATCCAATACCGGCGAAGGTGAGGACACCATGGATCGTACCCATGTTAGTGAGTCTAGTAATAGAATTGGGACCCAACACCACAATGCGAACTACTCAGAGAGCGTCGATGGATTTTCCAACAATGGAAACCCCAATCACACAGAAGTCAGAAGAGGGGCAAGCGAGAACGACGTTAACAGCTCGTACGAGAAAGGGAGGAGGGGAAGGGATATAATCGAAGAGAGAAAGAAGGAGGATGATAGGGAGCCTCCAAACATTCTTAGAGAGGGGGGAAATGGGAAGCGTGAGAGGGAGAAGGAAAAAGGGTTGGCTGAAGCGAGCGAACGGGGGTGGAAGGGTGGAAGTTCGGGAAACAATTGGGTCTGAAGGCACGTGTGGACGAAGATAGACTAATCAGAATTTTGGGTGGAAGCGGGAATGACGCAGCCGGGCAAGGGGAGGGAGAAAAGGTGGTTTAGATGAAGATTGGGTCACTGAACATCAGAGGGCTGGGGAGCGACGCAAAGAAAGACGAGGTCGCGGATTTCCTTTTCAAAAATAACCTTGATTTTTGTTGCTTGCAGGAAACGAAAATGGAATCTTTCTCAGATTGGGACGGAAGAAGGATTTGGAAAAACATGGCAATCAGATGGCAAGCGGAAGGGGCA
This sequence comes from Mentha longifolia, assembly GCA_001642375.2. Classification (NCBI taxonomy): domain Eukaryota; kingdom Viridiplantae; phylum Streptophyta; class Magnoliopsida; order Lamiales; family Lamiaceae; genus Mentha; species Mentha longifolia. The sequence goes on from CM038113.1 coordinate 27,693,623, forward strand.
GCGGGCAGATCGGGGGGTATTCTAAGTTGCTGGGATGAAAGCAAGTTCACGTGTGTTAGCTCTTGGAGCGTTGGCATAGTGGTTATTGTGAAAGGGCGTTGCAACTCGAATAGGGACGAAGTGTACATCATCAACGTCTATGCTCCCTGTGACAGAGAAGGGAAAGAGAGACTTTGGGATAGGTTGGGAGGGGTGCTAGAGCAGGCATCCGAGGCATGTATTTGCATCATCGGAGACTTCAATTCTATCCTTGATGCTCGGGAACGGGCGGGATCGGGGTGGCAAGTCTCTTCAAGGGAGATCTTTGAATTCAAAGACTTTGTGGAGAAAAACGACTTGATCGATGTTGGATTACAAGGGAGGAAGTATACATGGTACAAGCCGAATGGTACGTGTAAAAGCAGAATTGATCGTGCTCTGATCAATGCGAAGTGGGCAGAGCTGTGGACTGATACTGGGCTTCGTGGTCTTCCGCGGTCTGTCTCGGACCACTGCGCGATGATTTTGCAAACAAAGTTCGAGGACTGGGGGGCCAAACCTTTCAGATTTATCAATGCTTGGTTTTCCCATCCTCAATTCAGAGAAACTGTGGAGAAATCGTGGCATGAAGGAGGAATCACAGGATGGGGGGGGTTTCGTTCTCAAGGAAAAATTGAAGCGTCTCAAAGAGGCCCTCAAGACCTGGAATAAAGAGCAGTTCGGTCACTTGGATAATTCGATCATGTTGCTGCGGGAAGAGATAAAGGGCCTTGACGATGAAGATGACAATGAGCTCCTCTCTGAGGCGGGCACAGCGAGGAGAAGGGAAGCCATGGCTCAGCTGCTTCTCCACTTGAATAACAAGAGGAGCCTCCTCGCTCAAAAAGCTCGTTTACGATGGCTCGTAGAAGGGGACGTGAACAGTAAAATCTTTCACAAAGCAATTAATCGGAGGAGGATTTCGAATAGATTAACAGGACTGATTATTGATGGAGAATGGTGCGAGGAGCCGAACCATGTTAAAGCCGCAGTTAAAAGCCACTTCCAAAATCTCTTTCGGAGAAAGGAAGCGCATCTCATCGAGTTCCCGGCTGACATGTTCGTGACAAGGTTGGGCGAGGATGAACGCGATTTTCTCATCAGAAGTTTTACGGAAGAGGAAATTAAAGATGAAATTTGGGAATGCGAAAGCTCAAAAAGTCCCAGTCCCGATGGCTTTGGAAAGGAATTTTTCAAACACTCTTGGGATTTAATCAAAGACGATCTGATCAGATTTTTTGTTGAATTTCAGGCAAACAGGAAGCTTGTTCGTGGCATCAACTCTTCCTTTTTGGCGCTTATACCGAAGAAAGAAGGCAGCGGCAGCCTAAATCACTTTCGGCCAATTTCTCTAATCAGTAGCATTTACAAGATTCTCGCAAAGGTCTTGGCTCGGCGACTTAAGGTTGTTCTCGGCAAGCTGATCGGGGAGGCTCAGTCGGCGTTCCTCAAAGGACGATTCATTCTGGATGGGATTGTGGTAGTCAACGAATCGATTGGGGATGCCAAAAAATCCAAAAAGAAGAGATTATTCTTTAAGGTCGACTTCACAAAAGCTTTCGACTCCGTTAGTTGGGAATACCTCTTGGATATGATGAGAAACATGAATTTCCCAAATCTGTGGATTGCTTAGATCAAGGAGTGCATCTCAATGGCATCGACGAACGTTCTTGTCAACGGCAGCCCTTTAGGGGAATTCGAAATGCAACGTGGATTAAGACAGGGTGATCCTCTATCGCCCTTTCTTTTTCCCGACTTTCAGTCCCAGATAAGGGATAGGAAGGACCCCGACCTTACATCTCAATCCTTCTACCATCTTGGCCACTTCATCTCTGTCCATATTCACCCCAAAAGCCCAACATTTTTCAAAATTCACAGAAAGTCCAGAAGCAAGTTCGAAGATTTTTAGAATCCATCTAATAGCGGACATATTTTCTTTGCCTCCCTCAATGATGAACATAGTATCATCGGCGTACTGCACGTGAGAGATCCGAGTCATCCCCCTACCAACAAGTGCCGCCTTCAACAAACCCCTCTCCACAGCTCTTTTGATTAGCAAATTCAGCCAGTTAGGAGGGACGGACGGATGGAGGGACGTGGTTGATAAGGTGAAAGGAAGAATCAGGCGATGGGATTGCAAAAATATGTCGTTGGGAGGTCGGATTACAGCCATTAAATCGGTAACCTCGGCAATGCCGGTCTACGGACTGTCTATGATCCCTCTCCCAAAGAAGGTTGCAGATCAATTTCGAGGCATCCAGAGCCGATTTCTGTGGGGCGGAGATGAGCGGACGAAGAAGATAGCATGGATCAAATGGGATGATCTATGCCGTTCAAAGAAAGAGGGAGGGCTGGGGCTAAAACAACTGATCTCCTTCAACCGTGCTTTGCTTAGCAAGTGGATTTGGCGTTTCCTGACGAGTGAAGAAAGCTTATGGAAAAAAATTATTATCTCAAGACATGGCACGCCTCATTGGGTCAAGAATGGAGCGAGCTGTGAACAAGGAGGAGGGAGAAGCTCGGGATGGTGGAAGAAAATTACGGCTCTAGTGGATGGAAACGATGGCAAGTGGTTTTGGAATAAGATGAAGAGGAAATTGGGCGATGGCACTGACACCGAATTCTGGAATGGGAAATGGGCGGGTGATATGACGTTGAAGCACCGCTTTCCCCGCCTCTTCCATCTTAGCACCCAACAAACAGCCACGGTCAGAGAGATGGGAGACTGGGAGCAAGGTGAATGGTGCTGGAAGGTGGAATGGAGGCGGGAACTGCGTGAAGCGGAGGCAGCTGGGGTGGCTGAGTTAATGACAGTCATTTGCAATTTTTCGCCCTCGGAAAGGGAGAAGGACCGATGGATTTGGGGTAGTTCCACCACCAACGGAGTCTTTACCGTGAAGGTTGCCTACAAAGAACTTGAAAGAATCAGGCGAGCAGGTTGCCATTATGAGAATTTGCCTCGGTGCCCCATCAAGCTGTGGCACTCAATTGCTCCATTCAAATCCCAAGTAATGGGATGGCGCCTTCTGAGGAACAGACTTCCCTCGATCGACAACCTGATTAAATTCTTGGACATTCCGACGACGGCACGCCTTTGTTGCTTCTGCAAGGCGGAGGAAGAGACGTCCCCCCACCTCTTCCTTACTTGCTTCGAAATTCAGAAGATTTGGAACAATGTGCTGCAATGGTGTGGTGTGTGCTGGGCGGCGCCACGCTCGATCGAGGTCCATTTCGACTGTTTCACAGATCTCTTCGGCGGAGGTAAATCTAAAACCATTCTCGGAGGTCTTTGGCTCTGTGTAGTGTGGGTCTGGTGGAAATGGCGCAACACGGTTCGTTTTGAACATAAGGAATGGTCCCTCCGACGCATCGACGAAGAAATTAAATGTTGATTCTGGAATTGGTGTCTCATTCGTGGAGAGGCGGACTCGAACGGGATCTTTGCGAATTGGTCCAACACTAGATTATGCGATTTGTGGATGTAGCTTTCTCTCCTTTCTCCCCTATCTTGTAATCCTCGGTATGTCTCGTACCTCCTGTTTTCCTGGTTGATGGCTCGTTCTTAATAAAATTCTCTTTTCCGATCAAAAAAAAAAAAAAAAAAGTACACTATCTAATAATAAAATATTGATATATGGTCTTATGATACAGTCTCCCCTCAAATCTCGAGAGAATATATAACGAAATATGCGGTTTATAATTTATATATGGTGGAATCCGTTTCCTTAAATATAATTACCAATAAGCCCCTTTTAATTAGTCATTAACTATATAACTGTTTTTTTCCTATTAATTTTGTATCGATCACAACCGCACAAATCTATTAAATCTACGGTCCATTTATATTTTTAGTTAACACAAGAGGACATGTTTTCTATATAACATAAAAATGAATCCTTGTGTTAACTAAAAATAAATCTTAATCATGTATTTAGTTTTGATGTACGGTGTAGATTAGTCAGTTTTTTAAACTACATTTTTGGGTGGTTATATTTAGATGGATAAGTTAATATTAATCATGTATTTATTTGTAACCGTTTTGTTTGTGAAGATTGTGCCAATTGAATAAAATAATGATTATTTACTTGCATGCACATAGTGAGTTAAGTAGAAAAATAGTTTTAAGGAAATTCCATGCAAAAATAGCACAAAACAATATCAACAAATATTAACCCTCCAAATGCTATGTGCATTAAAATATAAAGGAAAAAGCATTAATCTAATAAATAATATGCATTAAAAGTTTTTTTTAATTAAACAATCAATGACAACCAATAAAATATGCAATGAGACTTAGTTATAAACAATCAATGACAATCGATGAAATATGCAATGAAACCGTATGTATTAAATTATAGTAGTACTATATTAATGTAAACTTGTAAATTTTTACCTTATAGAGCGTAGCATAAATATGAACTAATAGTATACTGCATAAAATTCAAACGCATAGCATTAATCTTAATAATATGCAATAGTAAATAACAAAATATGCATTGATATGTTAACCATTAAGCAATAATAAACACTAAAATATGCATTAACATATTAACTGTTAAGAAATAAGAAGCAAACAAAATATGCAATAAATGAATAAAAATATAATTATTTAATCAATGATAAAGCAAAAGCAATCCATCCAATGGAAAGAAGAAGGGTAATTTTGGTTCCATCCTAATTAAGCGGCGCAAATATAGTCCCATCATCCGCATGAATTTTATTTTGATCTCCACCCTACAAATTTTTAAAATTGATGGTCTAGATTTATTTCTAGTTAACACAAGGGGATATGTTTTCTATATAACTCACCCCTATATATATATATATATATATATATATATATATATATATATGGAAGAGTTCACATGCAAATAAATCCTTGTGTGCGAAGTGCGAATTATGTTTAAAGTTATACAAAATCATGCTTACAGCTATACAAAATTATGCTTATGCTTACAGCTATACAAAGTCATGCTTATTGCGAATTATGCACCATAAGCATAATTTTGTATAGCTTTAAGCATGATTATGTATAGCTTTAAGCATAATTCGCACTTCGCACGTTAGGACTTAAATCTATATGAACCAAACTATATATATATATATATATATATATATATATATATATGTTCTTGTTGTTATGATCATAGTAATTGAAGAATTATAGAGTAAAGAATAATGTTCAATCTTCAAAGAGTTTCTAATTATTTCTCGACAATTTACAATTCAATTGCGAAATTATTCTCCATTTCATATTTGTATTTCAATCTATATACACAAAACAATAATTAAATGTTCAAACTATCAATATTTTCACAATTGTGTTTCAGACCTTAATTTTCAACAATGAAAATGCACTTGCAAGCCAAAAACTCAAATTGATATTAAAGAAAATAAAAAATGACTAGATATATATCCGTGTCTTGGTTTTCAACTTGCTCGCGAGTGTTTTTTCGTCGTCAAAAATTAAACTTCAGCACACAATTGTCAAAATGTTGTTAGCTTGGACATTTATTGCTATTTCGTATTAGATCGAAACATGTAACACAATTGTGGAGAGTTGAATAGTTTGACATATAAATTGCAAATTACCCTTATTAGAATTTTGAAATATTCCATTTTAAATATATTATTTTTTGTTGGCCTTGTTTTAATTTATATATTTTTATTAAGTTTTTTAATTTCTAATATTTACTGACAATTAATTTAAATTGGGCCTCCTCGTCAAGATTTCTGCCTCCGTCACTCATCATGACTCTCTTAATAGGAAAAAAATGCACAAAAGAGAGCTTCCTTTGGACTTAGAAATACAACCACCAACTGTTAATGAATTATGATGTTAGTTGGGTCAGCCCTCGTGCTCTGACATTATTTAATCAGTACACATTAAACTGACAATGAAATTCAGTTGACAATCCGAACTAAAGAATTGTTAGGACTGCTAGGCCGGTGAGTCCTATGAAGTTGAATCAAATACTAGGAAAAAATAAATAAATAAATAAATAAAAGCATATCCTAATTGGATTAACGAATCCTAGTAATTTTACATTTAAACAAAAGTATAATATACTTCATTTGGTGCATCCAGTTTGGCGCGCTGCTTAAATATATGCTAGATATAAAATAATGTAACGCTTCAAACTGGATGCACCGGAGAGAGTATTAAAATTAAGAAAAGAAAATGAAAAAAGATATTAAGAAATATTGATAATGAAACACATAATTAACATTTATAAGCAAAGTCGGGACAAGTATTCCCATGTGATACTTGGATGAGATTCCTTGTCTCACTTTTAGTGCATTAACTATGTCCCAAAATTTCTCATAAAAATAAAACTTATTACTACTAGATAATAAATCATAATTAACATGTTTGATAAAAAAATTGAAATGATTAAAAAAATTATGTACCCTTATTTAGAATTTGTCAACCATATTTTAGCTAATAAAAAAAATAAATGTTAAAAATAATTATAAAGCCTAATTAAATTAGTAAACCCCAATTAATAACTGTAAATTTAGATTAATCATAATATATTGACATCGAAGAAAAAAAAATAAACAAAAAAATGAATTTAAAATATAATTGATATATTGAAATATGGAGTTATGGACATAAGTTCGATCTAATAAAAGTCTCAGCTAGTATATCAACTCTACCACACAGAAATAAATGGTTAACTCACAAAGAAAGTAAAACTCTCATAGCCTATTGCAGATATACTTTTAAAGAAGCTTCTCCCCTACGTCTCTTTCCAGTCATTATTCAACACATATATAGTACAATTTGTGGAAACCAAAACTCATTTTTAATTTTGATTTGTTTAGAGGTGTGTTAGAGTCTTGTAACAGTTGAATATTGTGTACTCCGTAGTCATAACCATCATATATGAAAATTAGGCTTTTGAGTGTCCGTCTAAACTTAAGGAAGTATAAAAATTAGGGAATACTCAACTAAAAGATATTCACCTCAAATACGAGGTATAGTGAACATATGATAGTTAGTCCGAACCACTCTAAAATTATGTCTTGTTGGATTTCAATTTTAACTTGTCATCATATAAATCCTTTCAAAATCAGCACAACACTTGCATTATTGTCAGCAACATCAAGTTGTCTGATTGTTTTATATTGTTGCACAAAATTACACCAAGAGTTTTTCAAAAAATAAATATTGTTTTTAGTAAAACGAATATAAACTAAGACTTACACATTTCACACAGACTTGGTAATTGATATCAGTCTATATCTGACAAACTCACAAGTAGTCAAAAAGATTTATATAATTACTCGTTTTGAGACTAACATGAATGATGAACCCTAGTTAATAATTATAAATTACTAAATTTAAACAATCATAACTCATTGAATTTATAATGTAATTGGTACACCCAAATGTGAACAGAAGTTTGATGTGGTAAAAGCCTTAGCTAGAATATTAACGCTACCACAAATAAATATGTGGAAAGGAAATGAATGGTTCTCAAAGAAACAAAACTCTCATAGCCTATCTGCAGATACATCTAAAGAAGCTTCTCCCCTACCTCTTTTTCCAACTATTATTCAACACATAGTCATATGATTGGTTGTCTTTTTTCCTCAATATTCCAAATCCATTAATAATTTTTGGACTTTAACTTCGTCCATTTCGATTCAACCATACACATCAAAATCAGAGCAGTTGCTAGATGAATTATAAGTAACTACTTCTATTCCCTTATAATTTCCCATACTTGTGGGCGTGTAGAGTAAATTAAATCACATACAGTTAAGAAAGATCATCTGCTTGCAGCCATGGATGCTGTACAAGAATCGAGCTCAAAGAGGGAGATCGAGAAAGAAACTATAGTAGGAAATGAGGAGGAGGATTCAAGAATATTGGAGCAGCCATGGAAGAAACAAATCACTCTTCGTGGCCTCGTAGCAAGCGTGGTGATCGGATGTATATTCAGCATCATTGCAATGAAGATAACTCTCACCATTGGGATCACTCCTCACTTCAATGTTTCTGCAGCGCTCCTCGCCTTCATCTTCATCCGTACGTGGACCAAAGCTCTCGGAAAAATGGGGATATCTTCTGCTCCTTTCACCAAACAAGAGAACACCATGATTCAGACATGCTCCGTTGCATGCTACAGCATCGCCCTCGGAGGTTTTAATTTCTTCTTCTTCTTCTTCTGCTTCTTCTTCTTCTTTTATTTTTTCTGAGATTAATTAGGGTTTTGTGTGTGGGTGTGTGTTCATATATATATGTAGGAGGGTTTGCATCATATCTATTGGCGATGAACAAGAAAATGTTTGAGCTTTCTGGTGGGTGGAGCGTTGAAGGAAACAATGGGAGTAGTATAAAGGAGCCTGGGATTGGTTGGATGACTTCTTTCTTGTTTTTAGTTTGTTTTGTGGGCCTCTTCGTCTTGATTCCTCTTCGAAAAGTGAGTCATTATATTACTACTTAATACTCCGTATAATACATATATTTTTTTTAATTTATTTACATCGTGAGAATCTACAACTACTATTTTTGGTGTGCACTAGATGAGTTCTTGTTCATGTGCAATAATTTGCGAATCATGCATATAAATTAAACTATATTTGAAAGAAAACATGTATAACATGCGCAAACCTATGTAAAGAAAAATTGGTAGGTTAAGGCCAAAAGGTTTTTATTATGATAGAAATTGGTTTTCTTGGTTGCATTTAATTGTAGTAGTTGGTGTGTATTTAATTTTTTCAAGTTGAATTTTAGTGGGTGAGAAATGTTGGATTCAAGTTGACTCAAAATGATTTCTATGTAGACCATATATAGAGTAGAGTCAACCTTGTGTTAACTTCTTATCCAACCCCTAGTGATTGTGTAAATTAATTAATGGTGTGCAGATATTGATAATTGACTACAAATTGACTTTTCCGAGTGGAATGGCAACGGCAGTACTTATCAATGGTTTCCACGGCAGAGGAGACAAAATGGCCAAGTAACTAATTATTCTTTTTTTTTTTTTTCTGGTGGTTACCATTATATGATTAGGGTATTTATATTTATCACTTAAAACGTTTAACATGTTTTAGTTTCTCACCTAATTTAATTTATTTTTAAAACTTCTAAACTTTGCAAAAAAAAAAAATTGAATTTATGGTTTGCATCCTCAATTTCGGCCGAATATGTAAGTCAATTTGACGTTGTCATGTCCTATATTTCGATACAAATGATTATATGTATGTCAAACTTCAACTCAACATTTCTTTTTACAACAACAGCGAGCTAAATCGCCTTTCTAGCACCAGATTTTGAGTTATTAATCCAACAAGCTAGTTGTAAAGTTGAAAGTGTTTAAAATGTGAATTAAATTTCAAGTCATAAACCAAAATATTAATTCAAAGTCCAGGTTATAAACTATAAATACTCTTTTATAAGTGTTATTAATCTTTCTTTTATTTACACCATGTATAATTAATTAAGTTTTAACTACAATAATTGTGTAGGAAGCAAGTAAATGGATTCATCAAGACCTTTGGCGCAAGTTTCGCGTGGGGTTTCTTTCAGTGGTTTTACACTGCAAAAGACAACTGCGGTTTCTCTCAGTTCCCAACTTTCGGCCTCCAAGCAAAGAAGCAAACGTATTTATACATAGATTGATATTAATTAATTAATTAGCTAGCTAGCTAGAGACGTGACAAATTAGTTAATTAATAAGTGGTTGGTTTAATATGATTTATTGGGCCGGGATGCAGGTTTTATTTTGATTTTAGCATGACATATGTGGGGACTGGTATGATATGCTCCCATGCAGTGAACTTATCGTTGCTTCTTGGAGCTGTGATTTCGTATGGAATAATGTGGCCCCTCGTCTCCACTCGTAAAGGGGATTGGTTTCCTGCAGATATACCAGAATCCAGCATGAAAAGTCTCACTGGCTATAAGGTATTTGTATTGTACATTTCTACCCTCTCTCTCTCTCTCTCTCTCATCATCATCATCATCATCATCAAAGTTTAATGTACTACTTGTTTATATATATATATATATGCAGGCATTCATACCCATCGCTCTCCTTCTTGGTGATGGGCTTTACAATTTCGTCAAGATTTTGGGCATCACATTCATCAACATCCACTACCGCCGAAAAAACCAAACCTCAACCGGTAATTACCTTCATATTATGTATTATTAAAAGTTAATATATCAAAGTATATAAAAGAAATAAATACTCTCATATACCTCTCATTTTAATTACGACATTAATTTGTTGCTGCGTATAGTACGTGCAGCCGCCATAGCCAATGAAGACAAAACCCTCAACGATCCAAGGCAAGACGAGACCTTCACAAGAGAGAACATCCCTCTCTGGTTCGCTGCCCTCGGCTACGCAATTCTCGCCGTTGTTTCGATCGTCGCCATCCCCTTCATCTTCCCGGACCTCAAATGGTACCTCGTCCTCCTCGCCTACGTCATCACCCCGGCTCTCGCCTTCTGCAACGCCTACGGCGCCGGCCTCACTGACATGAACATGTCCTACAACTACGGCAAGGTCGGCCTCTTCCTCGTGGCCGCCATCTCCGGCAAGGAGCACGGCATCATCGCCTCCCTCGCCGCATGCGGCCTCTTCAAGTCCATCATCAACGTCTCCTGCATCCTCATGCAGGATTTCAAGACCGGACATCTTACCTTGTCGTCTCCGAAGGCGATGCTCTTGAGCCAGGCGGTCGGGACGGCTCTCGGCTGCGTCATCTCGCCCTTGAGTTTCTTCTTGTTTTACAAGGCCTTCGATATTGGGAATCCGGAGAAGGAGTTCAAGGCGCCGTTTGGGATAATCTACCGGAATCTTGCAATCATCGGCGTTCAGGGGTTCTCGGCGCTGCCGCAGTACTGCTTAGAGCTCTGCTACGTTTTCTTTGCGGCGGCGGTCGCGATTAATCTAGGAAAGGATTTTGCGCCGCCGAAGATTGGGAAGTGGATGCCACTGCCGACGGCGATGGCAGTGCCGTTTCTGGTTGGAGGGTATTTCGCGGTGGATATGTGCGTGGGGACGCTGGTGGTCTTCCTGTGGGGTAGGGTTGCACCGAAGACGGCGGCAGTGATGGTGCCGGCGGTGGCATCGGGGTTGATATGCGGGGAGGGGCTGTGGATACTTCCGGCGTCGATCCTAGCTTTGGCGAAAGTGACCCCACCGATTTGTATGAATTTCTTGCCCGGTTAGTTAGTGGGAATATTGTGCTATGAGGTTTAGCTAGTTATTATTGTAAGTTGAAATTTGATGATAAGATAATCTAGGAATAAGTCATGTTGCCGTTGAAAATCCTATTTTATTTACTATTTTGAAATCATGAATACATGCTACCTTTATATTGATACTATCTATTTTCAGTAGAGGCAATTCTGCATGTATAAATTTTCTCTTTTTCTGGTGAAGGTGGAATATTTCTAGTAGAAGTGTTTCGGTTCCCACCGAATGATCATTAGACTTTCCTTTGAAAAGAATTTTCAAACATAAATACTTAATTTAAGAATTAAAATAAATCAAAATATTAAAAAATGAGAATCAAATTCGCAGTATCGTTAAAATCGTCGTTCATAATAATCTGTATAGAAGTGTATATAATATATTAATAAAAACCCTACCTCATTTCATAGCAATAATGGCTAATATACAAAGCCTACATGAACAACAAACTTTCAATGATTCAATAAACTAACACCGTAACAGTAGGCCTCTCTCAGAAAAATATTTGCAATGTCACTCCATACTATACAGGTACAAATTCAAGCAATTATTATACCAGCCAAAACATCGCTCTTACCCCGTGCAAAAATGGTATAAACTAATCGAATGGCATCGAGCCACCCATCCAAGGCTTCCCACGACTCAGCAACCTACAGTGCCGATGAAACAAGTCAACGACATTAAAAAGCAGAAGAACAGAATATATAGAAAATATTTTACCAGGTAAACAGGTCCACGATTCGTGTCAATGCACAGGCCAGCACCGGGTGGTAGAGTAAGATCAGCGCATGCTGATACAGATACAATATCTCCAACGTAGACTCTGATGACAGGTTTACTGGTTGGCGAATCTACTGATTTTGATGAAAGGCTCATCGATGAATATCGCTGTTCAGTTCTGCTAATCTGCACCAAAATGAATCTAAAGTTTCACTTGTAGAACTGTGACAAAGAATAGCTTAAGGAAGAATATATAATGCGATTGACAATTTCAAACTTCAGCGGGGTTCTTTTTTTGAGTAAATGATCATGAACGATGAAGAGTCCATCAGGGAAAGAAAGGTAATCTAAAATTCAATTAAGTTATTTATAGTAGGGATCGGAATTGAAGGTATATGTACCAATGCAGTTGAAATTTGAAAATAGCAGGCTACTGCTTCATATTCAAAGAGAACTTGGCATTTGTATTCTTAATTTGCTTTACAACAATCCATGCATCATGATTATCCTTGTTCTCAAAGAGAAGAAGCTTGTTCGATATGCTTCAGAACAAGACCGTTACAGTGATGATTTCCTTATTTTAGTAATAGGCAAAGATTCTTCTTACCTGTTGAAGCCCCTCATGACTTAGCACAAACTGAGAGAGTTTCCAGTCACTGTGAGGTGCAACTGGGTTCCCCACAGGTGGGGCAGTCAAATACCCAACCTTTAGATATGGCAATGGAAGCTGAAAAAGTAAAAGTTTGCTCAGATGTAATTAGGAGAAATGATGGTTTGAAGTACATCTAGCATTAATCTGTGTCGGAACAAGGAGAAGAAGCAGCATATATGAGCAGATGAGATGAACAGAACATTATAGTGAAATTGGGGAAGGGAGGGGGTGGATGCTATCCACGATACTCACTTGGAAGTCCAAACTACAGTTCTTTAAAATTCGTGAGGTCGACTCTTCTAACAAAATGTAGGAAGTTGGATAACTCTATTAGTTGCTCATAGAAACCCTAAATCACTTCATTCTTTAACAAAGATAATGTAAAGTATAAAATACAAGTCGTTAAACTTTACTAAAATTTCATGCACCTATGTATCTTTGGTTACAAGTCAAGCTTAATGAAAATGGATAACTGAATTGCATTTTCAGCATCTAGGAAATTGTGACTAATAGTAGGTGTGCGAGGGGTGATAAAGGGAGGAAAGACAAGCAAAAGGAGGAGAGGATGCTGCTAGGTCAGAGTGGGGAGAATGGAGAAGAGATGTGGAATCGAGAATAACCATACCTTAAGAACTTTAAGTATTTAGGCCATAACTTCAAAAGAAAATAATAATCATAATTTCAGCTCAAATCAGATTCATAAGCAGCAATCCAAGTCAAAATATTTCTAGTAATCTATTATCTTGTTTAAATTTAGAGAGATTTTCTCTCGCAAGAATATTTTCATGCCATATATTTCTTCTAGACTAGTCGTGCTAGGGGATCAAGTTGTCTTACATCTATGATCTTTATACAAATATTTAGCTTGATTCTTGTGGGCCTTGATGGAGTGTGTTTTTAAATACACACCCCTCCATTTTTTCCTCCAACTTATAACAGTTTTAGCTGACAATAGCATGAAGGTGTTGGGCCCTAATTGAAGAATGCTTAGATCTATATATTTAATTACAGAATGCATATCGGTTATACTTATGTAAAACACTCATTGATGATTTTTCATAAAAATTTAACCAAAATATAGAGGTTATCCTTTGAGGTCCTCCATTTAAAAGTTAATTTAAAAAATAAAAATAAGCATGATAATTCCATGAAATTTCATTTGAGTAACATGTAGTATAATTTAACTTCTGTTAAATTTAGATGATGTAAATAATAACCATATTTTCTTTGAAGACTATTATATCTCATAAATCCGCTCCAAATTTTAATTATGTTTGCAAGGTTTGGTATAGCCATGTTCCACATAGGAAGGATAGGGGAGTTTCATGTTTCAAATGTTTATAAGTTGGTATAATTGAGTCCTCTAGCAAGTAGCAACTTAATCATTTTGGTAAAACAAAGACACGTGTCAAATAGTTGCTACTGCCAAATTCCAAGCTTTAACCCTCCAAGGTCAGCTGTAACTATAGAATTGAAAGGTCAGGGGTGTTTAGGGGATGTTCTCCAATCACTATAGAAAACTATTTTCCCCCACACATCCATCGGACCACCAAATTTTGATAATAAATCTGATGCATGTTTAAGTTAATCATACTCCCTCCGTCCCAAGATTTTCGAGACCTTTTGTTTCGGCATGGGAACTAACTATGAAACACAAGTACAAATGTATCAGAAATTATAATGTTGAGATGTGAATACTCACCATAGACCGTACAAGCTTTAAAGCACTACTGTAAACCTGAAACACAAAAATGAAAAATAAATGAGGTCCTACATCCCCTCTCAGACTTTCTATTTCAGAAATAATAAAGATTTATCAATAAATAGAAAGGTGCGCAGATGAACAGAAAGAAATGCACTGAAGGAACTGGCAACAAAACTTGACATCAGATAAAAGACATGAAAGCCAATAAGAGCAGAGAGCAACAGAAATGCAACCTCAGGAAGTTACTAAAGTGAGAATGAATTCTATAATCACAGATGTTGAAAGTGCAGCTTATAAACTACCCCATTTTATCCCACCAAGATAGACTTCTTTTCCATTTTCATCTGGCCCAAATTTTATAGTACCTATTCCTTATCGAAAACAGTTATTATCATTCACTGAAATAACCTTATTAATAAATGTTAGTTTCAATTGTAATATAGTTATTTTTTCATTAATAATAAGAAGACTACTATTTATACTTACAACTAGGTATGTTATTCAATCTATATGAAATTTTCAGGTTGCCTGTATAAGCAGAGTGGAAGGAGTAGTAATCATTTTAGGTACTTTCATGAATTATGGAAAATAACAATAAGATGTGACAGGGAAATATAAAGAATTAAAGATGATGATCAAACATAGCATGCTTACTGAGTAATTGGGCTTCAATGCATGTGCAGCTGCAATGTATATTGCAGATTGACTGTACAACTCATCTGGAGAAACCTCCTTTGCAGTCACATGTCCCCCAGTTCTTGATATGTCCTCTGCTAAGCCATACTGCAAATTTTGGGTTCAATAAGACCAATACATCACATCCTAGTTTTCCAATTTCTCATATTCTTATTTATTCGAGCATGTCAAATTCATCTTTTACAACTATAAGACAAAGATATTCAAGGGCAAACCATGTGTCAAACTAACCAGTACAGTTCCAAGATTGTAAATTGCCCTGTGGAAATCAAATTGCAACTGTATCGCTGCACGGAACTGTAGACAAGCAATGGTGTTGATTATCAGCAAAAAAATGATTCCTTTCCCAAGGTACAATTAAACATCCTAGCCCTTTGATGAGATGGATGGATTCCATACCTTGCCTATAGCAGTTTTAACTATTGTCTGTTTCTCACGAGCAGGAACAATTGCACTGAGTTCCTAAAACATAAAGTTTGAGCAAAAGACAGAAAGTAAGTCTCCAGATATTACAGGCATCAAAGGTGCAGTGCAAGAACTTGTCATCTCATTACAGGATTGACTGGAAAAAAATGGCAACGGTTGGTTTAGATGAGATGCTATTAAACAAACCTGTAGAGCAAGTCCCCAATTGTTGAGCGCCTGTAAATTTACGTCAGCATTAGTAGATACATATACCAAAGATTACAGTGGAGCTTACTCTAAGAAAAGAAAGGATAAAAGATATTTGGAACAAAAAACTCATGAAGGTGGTGGCCTCTAATCAGCAGCTGATGCAAATTTGCGATACAAGGCTGCTATTCACGACTGATAAGATAAAATCGCTACCTGAGGGCTGTTCCAGTTGAGTTGGACAGCCTTTTCATAATTCTTTGTAGCCTGAAAATAACGGAATAGCAGGAAACAACATTATTGTATGATACATGATTACTGTACAAGATATGAAAACCATGTAACGTGTACACAGGAATTCTAAATATTAGAAAACATATCTGACCCAGGAACGTTTGACTAGATTAATCCTCTTTAGAATTTAGAAAATAACTGTAAACTTCATGAAGCAGAACAAATACAACATCAACAAATGGCAGCTTAATTAAATATTTACCTGTAGTGGGCAAAATACAATGCGATGAACTGTAAATTAACTGTAACTCTTCATTTTAAGTGTAGTACATGTATCCAACATTTCAGACTTAGAATGAATGTAAGTGCTGAATATCACCACTTATAGCCATCAACTATGAGTCTATGAGCATTATTATTGATCATTTGGTCTGGCTTCTAATAAGCAGAAAATAATAAAATCTGAATATTCATGTGCCGTACTACATTGAAGCTGTTTGCAAAGATCAAAACTCCTAATCAAACTACTATGCACAGACCTTTGTACAGAATGAAATAATGTTCCTCCTCATTCCACTTTTAAATTTTTTTTAAGTTCATCAACTGCTTCTCTAATTTAATGCTTCAACATGCCGAATTATGAAACTAAAAGGTTTAACATCACCAGCTCCCATTCTCATGAAAAAAAAGGTACACCAGAAGTGAACCAAAATAATGGAGAAAGCGATTGAGCAACATAATATAATACAAATTACAAACTAGGATTCAACTCCCAAACAGAAAGAATACTAATAGAACCAACCTGTTTCCAGAACTCCTCTGCTTCCTTTGTCCGACCGCGCATTTTAGCCCGGTCAGATATTGCTATAGCCCAATTATAGTAAGCCTGACATATGAAGAAAAATCTCAAAAATCTTCATTTGATTAACAGAAAGTCAGAAACTATTCTATTACTGAAGTGTTATAAAAAGGCAGAATTTGTTTCACTAACTACAAGCTCATGAACAAACTATACATCAGCCTTTCTTAAACTACTAAATCTTCAAGAATATTATGCATTGATGAGTTTTTCTAACTTACGTCTAAAAGCACATACTGTCCCTGTAAAGTGAAAAACAATGGCCACAAGCAATCACATTATTGCACACGACTCATACACTCGTGATGAAACATGAAAGTTCATGCATAGTAGGGGCTATATTAGCCGGTGAAAACAACATTATAATTCTTGAGCATCAAAAGCATTAGTGATGTACTTTTCTCATTGATATTCTTGACCATAGAATAAAACATTGTATCAGTGACACGTACATCATTAAGTGTGGGGCAAAGGCGGGTAGCATCCTCATACTTCTTACATGCTTCTTCAAGCAAAGCATCCTTGGAAGGAGAACTGGATTCTGGACTCACATTGTCTGCACTTTCCTGCATGAATAGCAAGTTTCAGAGAACCTTACAGCCTTCTAGAAAGATGCAACTCCAAGGCAGTAATTTCCGGGTATATCCAGTTGAACAACTACATCAATAACTAATAGAGTAACTTGAGGATCCAAAGGCCATGTTAAGCAGTCTTATTCAACCATAATTCTTAGGACCATCACCTAGCAAATGGCTTGATGAGAAAAGCTCCAGTAAACCAAATAGAGTTTAAAATGTGAGGAACTAAACTGATACGCATTCTTATAAAGTCTAATTCACATTCCACCATTCAGACCTGAAGAACCAGGGCCCAATTGTACAATGCATCATAATCCTCCGGATTTCTTTCCAAAGCAGTTGCATATCTGCAAATCAATGCCAAATGATGTGATTAACTAATGTATCTTAGAGTATGAAAATAATCTGCATGGTAAACAATTAATGACAACAGCAGTTAAAGCCATGATGAGTTCGTCCTGGTGAATCTTCTTATGCAAAGGAATGAGTTTAAACTGCTTGTAATCATTATATCCCCAAAAGTTCCTACCAGGATTTAGTATTCATATATACGTCAATGAAGTAACTGAACCAGAGGACCCCTTTAGGCATGGTAAAAGAGGAGTTGTACTGCGCTGTGAGACATGTAAGTAAATTTGTTTATTTGTGTTTTAATAAAGGAAGAGGCAATAAGACCTTGGTTTAGATAGCAATAAATGGAATTTTAACTATAAATGCAATCGGTGATTTGTAGCATGATAATTAATATCAATCATTAGAAAAGACGGAACCAAAATGAAAACTATATGTAGCATTCTCATCATATTATGCATTAAAAATGAGATGACTACCTCCTGGCAGCAAATGTAAGAATCCTTTGACGTGATCTACCTTCCTCATCAAGTCCTGTGACGCTATTAATCAACTCCATAGCAGCATTATTCTGTTCTATATGAAGTTCTGAGTTTGCTTGGCTGGAACATTACAAATAAAACCAAAGATAATAAGTAGCACTCATCATAAAAAGTAAAAAATAAAAACCATATTTTACCCCAACCAGTCCAAAAAAAACACAAATCAAGAGAAAACACCCTTCATTACATCCCAGTTGAACAGAAAACAATTAGTCAGTGAACACTTAAAAGGAGAACTTATAATGATATACTTTCCTTCCAATTCCATTTGCATAAGTCATCAAGGTTGTTTCTGGAATTATAGATTTGAAATCCACAATAAAATATACATAAATCAGTGGGATACTATTATGATGCAATGGATTTTAGCTCTCATCTGAACTTTCTTCTAAGCTGTTGCAATAAAATTAGATCCCTCTTATACAATGTCATTTGATATTCTTCCATCAACTCCAAATACATTCATCTAAACACAACTTAAACCAAGGAGATACGAAGTTTCATGTTTCACAAACTAAAAAGATCCTATGAGGATCCATTAACTACACAACAAGCAATAAAAAACAAAAGGATGAGTAACAATGGAAGGGAAAAGTCTATAGCATGAACAGAGCATTGCACCCTTATGTAATATGACATAGAAACACCTAACAGCAAATCTATGAAACCAGCAGCAGCAACGGTATTTTAGCTCTACTCACCCAAGTACAGGTGACCTTCCACTATTCTTGTTGATTCTACATCAATTATGTCCATTAGTGAATAACTAATCTTACAACATTAGAGTGAGATATTGTAGATACTTATCCTCCCGTAGAAACCTAGAAACTATACATCTTCACATATACAATAATGCATTTTATATACTACTCCCTCCGTCCCGTTCAACTTGACATGCTTCTTGAATATGTGGGAGGTATAAAATAAAGCAGTGTGTCAAGTTGGACGGGAAGGAGGGAGTACAATAATGCATCTTTAATGACAACCGTAGATCATGGGAAGATCAAGGGTCCAAGTAGTTTCTAGGTTCCACGTGAGAATGAGTTTCTATTTGATCCTTCCCCACAAATTAAATCTCATAATAGATGAAATCAATAGAAAAGTGTCACATTAGATTTTGCATTTGATTGACATATTGGATACATAAACAAAGCCTGATGAATCGCACCGACAATGCTTCAAGGCATTCAAATTGTTCATGAGCTGAAAAGTTCAGAAACCCCCCCCCCCAAGCCAACTCTACTATGATTAGATATTATTTGTAGCTAAAGACTCAAAATCTACGGCATAAATGCTGTCTTCCAAATCATGAAGCTTAATACAGCTTCCAACTTTCCAAGAACTATACTTGCAAAAGAAGCCAGAATTACGCTATCCCTATGATTAAATAACAAGTAGTAAAATTGCCAGTATTTGTTTCCAGACCGAAAACCATTCATCACTTCATTCAACAGTTCTGTTGGGCTGTGAACATACTTATGTCCATGCTGCTCAGCTAATCTCTCTGTGGTGTCTTGAGTATGTCATTGAGCTTGTCAAATTCGATAACTATTTTTCAATAGAGTAACTGAAAAAAAAAGAATTATAATAGTTCCCAGGAATCCTTACTATTTGAGTTTTGGGATTAAATTACACACTTGAGCACCAGAAATTCGTCCCGACATTTTCAAATATAAATCACTCAAGTATTAAAAGATTTTCAGTCAACGATAGCCACAGAAAATCCCGCACTTATTACATTTCCACTAATCCAGTATCAACTACAATCGCAAGATGAATATATATAACACACGCACAGAGCACGCCTAGATCCAATATCCCCCAATATCTAACCCAGTGGCCCCATTACAATCAGTTCCACACAATTAGCTTAACAAAATTAACGATCATACTAGAACTTCAACACTGCAATTCACTAACCTCTGAGGAGTACTGGATTCTCTCCCATCGTTGACGTTGGCATCTCCATTCTTCAATTCACTCAGCAGCTCTCTCATAGTAAATGTCCGATTCCCTTCCGCATTATTCCCGGCCTTCGAATCGCTCTCCGCCTCTTGGTCCGGCAGCGCCGCGCGCGAGTCCGCATCACTTAATTCGCTCGAGATTTCTCCCTCCGGCGCAGAATTCGACGCCTCGGCATTCACCGGAAGCACTTCTCCTGATCTCTCAGCATCAGGTGGATGTGCATCGGTGTCGCTGGGATCAGGTTGCTGGAGATCTGGACCATCTGACGGCGGCGCGGCGGCGGCCGCAGCTGAAGGCTCGTGCTCCGATTCGGGTGATCCATTCTGTAATTGGGAGTGGTCGGGATCTGTAGACATGCTGTGGAGAGTAAAGATTGGGATTTGGAATCCGGGAGAGGGAACAGAGATCTCTCACTCCGTCTCTGTCTCTCTCTCTCTAAATTTCTACTGCAATGCAACGACTAGTTAAGTGAATTTCTTTTTTATTTGTAGAGTGAAGTTGATTTCTATTCACAGCCCCCTTTTACTCCCTACAGCCCCCTATTTAACAAAATACTACCCGTCCCATATATTTAGACCACTTTACCTTTATACACTTATTTCCACCGAAACTTAGTACGAGTTTTAAAATATAATTTTATAGTATCGTTTTTTTTACGGGATACTATGACACTCATAGTATCCCGTAAAAAAAAACGTACTACAAAATTATATTTTAAAACTCGTACTAGGTTTCGGTAGAAATACGTGCTAAATAGTAAAGAGGTCTAAATATATAGGATGGAGGAAGTATAATACTACTACATGTACTAAATTATCTCCACAACTCCAATTAAATTTTTGATATTGAATAACACTTAGAACCACAATTAAATTTCTCTTGGGCAATTTTTCGAGGCTTTATTCATGATCATCATAAACTAATCCAAGCTAAAAGTTAATGAGAGAAATATACAATTTATCCCACTTCGAATGATGTTTAAAATCATCTGATATAATTCCTTTCAAAAATTGAGTCACGTTCATCAATTCTTAAGCGCGATGAATACTAATTCTTGAATCAATATTTTAGCATTTTAATAGATTGTTATACTTAAATCATTTGATGGGACGATCTCCATTTTCAAATTCTTATTAACAGTATCTAGAAGAAAGCTTCGTTCCTCCTCAGAAAATCGCTATTCGCTCCAGATTTTTGCTGCTACTGTTTGCAACGAGGGTTATATGAGTGAAAATTTCTCTTTAATTTAATGGGGGCTATAGGGGTTATATAAGTAAATGCATATTATTATATTTTTTATTTTATTAAATGAGGGCTATAAGGAGTAAAATGGGGGGCTGTATTGTTATACGTAGTACTTTTTATTTTTCAGGTGCTTGTGAAGTGGAAAATTGAAGCGTAACAGGCCTAGCCCCTTGGACTGAGCTCTAAGGCGGCCCTTCTT
This sequence comes from Mentha longifolia, assembly GCA_001642375.2. Classification (NCBI taxonomy): domain Eukaryota; kingdom Viridiplantae; phylum Streptophyta; class Magnoliopsida; order Lamiales; family Lamiaceae; genus Mentha; species Mentha longifolia. Next base: position 27,715,218 of record CM038113.1, read on the forward strand.
TTTCCAGATTTTTTTTAAAGACCGTTATATGATCTTATGAAATCTATCTATATATTAAAAAATGAGTTGAAATCAGCAAATGAAATCAATTGCAATCAATTCATGTGGTGGTGATTTTGTAATTTAGTTAAAATAGCTGGGCAAATAAAAGGTAAGTGTGAACACGAATTTTTCTGTCAGCCCAAATTGTACAAGTCTAATTTTTCTCTCTCAGGCCAAGCCCAAAATTTTCTCAGCCCAAATTCTTATTGTGTTTCGTTGGAATAGAGTTATAAATAGATGTTCTCGATGAAAATGAGATAATGTGTTCTTTATTGTATTTGGTTAATAGTAGAGTAGTCATAATTAATGTAGATTATAAGCTCTTTTTTTTTTCTTTTTTTATTTTTATAAACAAAGATGTAAATTACAACTCATAAATTCAACGAGAAATGCTCCATATATATAAGAGTTTTTTTTTTCTATTAGAAAAAAGTGTTTGTTTCAACTTATTGTTATATTATTTAAATTTTTATTATTGAATTATTTTTCTTAATTTTGAGAAGTGAATCCCTTTCTTCTTAAAAGTGTTTGTTTTAATTTATTATTACTATTTAGAAACGATCCAATGTCTAATATAGGCATATTTAATTGTCCACTGTTGATGTAACAATGTCATACTGATAACTTTCTAAGTAGCGTTCATATATTTTTTTTTTCATATGATCTAGTTTTGGGTATATATATGACTAGAAATACTCTCATACCCACTGCGGGCACATTTAATGTACCAACGGATGACGTGGCACTATCACGTTAATGATTTTCCTTCTAGGATTTAGTTTCTTTTAGATATGGTTTATTTTAATAAGGTATATTAATTAATTTTTCCTTTAAATATAATGTTGACACCAAAACTGTGAGCACATTAAGTATGCTTTAGGTGGGTAGGAGAATATTACTCTATACATGACACTACTCTATCATTTGTGAGTATTATATTCAAAGTGAATGTGCCCAATGTGCGCATCGGAGCATTCATAATTTATTACTTATGTTACTATTAGTTTTTCCTATTGAATTAATTTGTTATTGCTTTAGATTTATTTAACTTTAGTTTCTCTATCTGTATATAAATTATTTTAATTATTAGATGTGACACAGTTTTTAACCGTGCATCGCACGGGAGCGAATACTAGTAAAATGTGAAATTGGAAAAACAATAAATTGGCTTTGAAGGATTCGAATCTTCAATTGTAATTCAGTGTGACATTTCTTATCGCATCAATAGATGATTACCATATGTTCATAATATTTCAAATTCGGCAATAATAAAAATGTAAACAAAATGTGAATTCAAATACACAACTGGTTCATCTCATCGTGAATTTTGCACATGTGATCAATTTAAGGAAAAATCGAAGGCGAATCTATACAATATATAAAAGTAAAATTATTGTCAAAAATTACAAGCATGTCATTTTCCCTTCAAAAGTGACCACCAATTGTCCAATAGTTTTATAAAGGTGATTTATTTCAAAAAGTTGTGAATTGTCCAATGGATTTGGTAATAAATGGATTTAAATTATAAATAGTATTTCATTGTTTGCTAATATTCTATTTTTGCATTAAATCATTCTATTAATTTCTTTATTTTGCTATATCCATATGTTATTTATTTATTTATTCAATTCTATTTTTTTTATAAATAATTTGTGTAAAATTTTGTTGTGAATAGAAAATTTGAATACATTATCACAAATAAAACTAATTATTAACTGAACTTTTGTGAAATAATATTAAGTTATATTTAAAGTTATAAATCGATAAATTTAATGTGATCATGATTTATTGCTTTATTTCTTGATGTATTATTTTTTCAAAGAAATTTATCAAATTAATAAAGAAAAATAGTACTACGTAATTACTAATTATTTAGATAACTATTACGAATTTAAATAAAATATCAAAAATATAATAATTCAAATATTATAATACCAATAGTAGTTTCATATAAATGTAGTATATCATATGTTTATATTTCTATTTGTATTTACTAATATTCTCTTAAAATTATTTTAGGTTTTCAATATTATAAAAATTAAATTTTTCTTAAAAATAACAATAATATATTGTATTTTGTTGTTCAATAATGATGTGATGGAAAATATATAATTTTAATTTTCTATTTATTTTATCACTTTTTATAATTCATCTGTTCCGTGCAGCGCACAAGCACAATACTAGTGTGTCAAATAGCCAAATAGAAGTCGGGTTGACAATAAACGATGTCCTGAAAATTTATCTTTATTTGTATGTTTATGTTTATCAAAACGATGTCGTTTTGATACGAAATCACTTTAAATTTGCATATGAATTTAAATTTCAAAGCTTGCGATCAGCCCAAATTTGCATATAAATGTAAATTTCAAATCTCGTGATCAAAACCAGAATCCGTCGAAAGTATGCGTATTTATAGGCGATTATCTCAACAAAAAAATCACTGCAGTATGGCAGTTCTGTAAATAGTAAAATTACATCACCAATCAGAATATGTTGTTGATCGAACGAAATTTCAAGATGGGTGGTACAAGATTTTCAGGGAACCTGAAGAGAGATATTATTTCCCAATGAGAGATTTAAACACAGAGGAGAGATTATTTCCACAGAGGGAGATTAGCAGAGAGAGAGAGAGAGAGAGAGAGAAGATGTGGAGCATATCTTAACAGCTTTGTTAGCATGTTGCCACTTCACTAAGGAGTCCTCAGCGCGGGCAATGATACACAGTGAAATCCATAAATAACCCAAGATACAAGGTGTGCCTATAAAATGCTTCTTCTTCTTTTTTTCTCTCTCTATCCATTCAAAATCAAAAGAAATAGGAAAAAGAAAATGGAAAAGAAAAATGAAGGTGGAGTGAAAACCTGAAGAAGCAAGAAAGCCTAAATCTTATCATGTAGGGTAACCACCAAATCATGAGCATCATCCAACAGTTTCCAAACATCCAGATGCCCAGCCATACTATTGCATTCCTTCATTATCTCATCCATACTGCTATAATTCTCTATAATCAACCTCCTCTTCTGCAGCACACACGCAGCTATGGCGTACAGCAGCAGGTCCTCCGTGGGCGGGGCCCTCAGCCTCATCCTCCGCCATGCAGATTTTATAATCCCTGCTCGAATCGCTGCTTGATCCGCCCACATCACTTCCCAGAGGCAGAGGGTCTGCTCGAAAGTCAGCTCTCTTCTGAAAAGCACCACCACCATTCTGTACACGAAGAAGCAGTCTTCGGCCTGAAGCTTCTCCAGGTGCTTGTACAGATGCAGATCCTTGCACTTGATGATCCTCGATACGATATTCAGCTGCCTCCTTATTCCGACTTCATCGAGCCGGAAGTTATGCCTCGCCTTTCGCATGAATCCCACAAAGCACCAAAACGCGACAAAGTCGTCGTCTATTACGGATATGATTGGAGAAAGTAAGTCGCTCATACCTTGACAGTAGCCGATCTCAGAGTCATACAGTGCGTAAGCTTCGAGAATGGCAACAAGCCTAGCTGCATGGTATACTCTACACGGCTCAAGATGATCATAGTCCTTTAATCCAACATTTTCAGCTAGTTGGTGTGCTTTTGATTCGGATACCGAAGCTTGAGCAGGGGAGTAGATGACCCATTCTGCATTGGCACGTATAGCATCGAGGCGAATGATTCTCTGCCACGTGGCAAAATCTTCGACTTTGTAATACACGGGCCTCGTGGTTAATTTGCCAAGAGCTGAGTAAACGGGCTCATAGATATTGTTGTCTTCAGTTTCCATTGACGTGAGAAGTGGTTTGTTGTCGTCTAGATCTTCAGAGGATTCGGAAATCAATGAGTCCGTTTCAGCTTCGGAAATGTTTTCGTTAGTGATTTCACCATCATCATCTTCTTTCGGCTCAAGAGAGAAACTAGCAGCCTCCATTGATACGGAAGGCCTGGCACTAGGAGATTCGTCCAAGCTTGAGGAATCGAAAACCTGACTGACATCCCCATCATCCTCATTGCTATTGTTTTCAGATGCCTCCTTTAATTTAAAACTCTTTTCACCACGTCTGGAAATTTGTCGACATTGTTTCCGTAGCTCAACATATTCTTTCCTGCGGTAATGGGAATTCAGAGAATGCATAAGTTGAAAGACAAAACAGAATTGAGTCTTGAAGGCAAGTGATCAGATATAGATCAAGAAAATATAGACTTTCACGATCCATAGGATCTCTTCTTTTTTTTATAAAATATAATCATCCAAAGGATCTCTTGACTGCTTCGTTAATGGAAGGTATCGAAAAGCAAAAGAAAACATGACAGACTCGTTTCATGATAAAACCGTTGTTCTTCCCATTGAAAATAACATGTGCACATCAGAAGAAAAGATACGCAAATATTCTCATCTAATATACAGATTGCAAAGCAGCTACCCCATCATGTAATATTCAAAAAACAAGTATTATCTACAGAAAGCCAGATTTTAAGGAGGCATCCACAGATGATGAAAAAAGCAAAAAGAACGGACATACATTGTTCAAATCAATATTGCATCTCGTGTACTTAGGCTCAGTTATTACAACTAAATCTAACCTAAAGTGAATCAACTGACTGATCTCAGTGAAAGAGCTGCTACAGAAAGATTATGAACATGGTATAGCTTCAAAGAATATAAATACAACAATATTGGGTTCTTTACTTTTAGTTTCTTAAGGGTGGATTGCAGGGGCCTTTTTTGTTCAAGCTCCAACCAAAACCAGGGTCATGTGAGAAAAAAAGTTATACCTCTTTTGAGCTCTAATGGCATCTCTCTCCCTCTCTGAGCTTTTCACATCATACCTGTAACCATCCAGTTACAAATAAGATTACTAACATAGTAACATGCAAAAGCAGTACGAGAAGCATATTAAACAGACATATAAATGCTACCATACGATACAACAAGAACATACTCTTCAATTTAGAAGGATCCTTGGATAATGAAAGCTGAGTAAATTTTTGTAATCCAAGACAACTTTCAGTCAAAAGATAGTTCTTATTCTCCCAAAGATAGTTTATTCTTCAAACAAGCATGCTCTCACCACCCTCTTCATTACTGTCAAACATATAATCTTCGAAGGTTTTTCTTGGAGAGGGGTGGGGGTCCTTTAAATTCTTTTATTTGATTTCATCTTTGAGAGAAAAAATAGTTGAAGTCTCCATCTTTTTATTACAAAGGGAGTGTAAACACCAAATAGACTCATAGAGTAATCATGACAAGCTTTGAAAATGCGAAATGGCATACTGAATACGCAATCACATGGCCAAAGAAAATCCAAAACTGTTTATTTAACAAAAAATCATGAAGTAGATTACTACCAGCAAGTTGAGAATGTAATCCTAAGCCTAAAAAAGATGGCCACGGTAAGGGGATCTAAAGCAATTAGAATTTCTCAAATAAAAAAAGATAAATAAATAAATGATATACAATTTAACTGAAATGTAAAGGCCACATAACGGAGAACTCGAACCCAAGACTTTTTGCCATAGAGGTCTCATCCATTAAACCCACTACCACTAGGCCACCTCTCGCATACTGAATTACAAAATGGTATGGCACTGAAAGTTTCATTTAAAAATTGTGGAAAATTGCGAAAAAGCAGAATGCTTACATTCCAAGAAGGAATGGCCAGACCTCCATCCGTATGCTAGGCTCAACACCCTGCAACAAAATTTAATAAATAAATGAATTTTGAACGTATTGGTATGCATAAACTAAAAATCCTAAGGAAAATGCATTGAGGTCAAACAACTAGATTTACAGAACCACCATAAGAGGAGCACATACCCCTGCCCGGATTTTCTTCAAAAATTTGATTCCTCCATCAGAAAATCTCCCATCAGCATCAAACAAACCCTTCCATTGTTTGGCCAAGAGAGCATGTTTTCGTCTCCTTCTCGACCAAGGAGATTTAAGACTTCTGCCGTAAAGAATTCATAAAAAAATATAACATCCGCAAGAATAATAATAAGCGAATTTCAAAACAAATGAATAAAAGGTCACGAGGAACTACAAAAGGCATTATATAAGATTAATTTCTTCACACTAACAACATACAAATCCTGACTCCTTCCTAGAAGGTAACTCAACGTGCTTCTTAAGTAGACAACCATAAATCGAAGGGTATACTAATAAGCAAAACTATGTTCTTTGATTCTTCACCAAATTCACTAAGAAAGTCAAAAACTTCACACCTCAATACAGGTACCCTTTCGGTCACCGGAAATCTTCTAATTCACCATACCACTAAGATAAAATACAAATGCCTAGAGTTAAAAAGAATTATTAGGCTTTGATTATACTATAAAATAAGACAGGAGCCTTTGGGATTCTGAAAATGAGGAAGGAATCGCTAGGGAAGAGAACGAAGAAGGGGAAAAAAAAAAAAAAATCTTTAGTCATTGAACAAAAAATCAAAGGATCAAAAATCCAAAGTCTGAAGAAGAAGAAAGAAGTAGAGTGGAAAAAAGACTAACCGATCAGAAGAAACCGGTGAGGAAGACGAGGATGATGATGAAGAAGCAACGATTAACAAAACCGATCTCAAATGAACCCATGAGGAAGATGACGATGATGATGACGGCGATGGACGGGATGACGCCGTATTATTCGACCCTAGGGCCAGAAAAGTGTGGCTCCGCCTCAGCGCTTTCATCAATGGTTGTTTTTGTACCAACATTTATGTAATACACCTAATTAACTGTGTCTACCTCGTCTAATTCAAAACTATACAAAAGAAAAGAAAAGAAAAAACTCTCTCAATTCCGTCTGCTCGGGTTACAGCTACAGATCAATTCAATTTTGATGGAAACTCAAAGATTGATTTGATTCGATTCGAATCGATTCGTCTTTACCTACCGGGAGGAGTAGACGAGGGTGGCGGCGAGCGCGAAACCGGCCATGGCCGTGACGGCGATGGCTATTCCGACATTGAAAGAGGAGGGGACGAGAGCGCTTCCCCCGCCGCCGGAGCCGCCGTTGGCCTCTGCGAAAAAGACAATCCGGCTCCGACCATCACCGCCGAGGAAGATCTCGGGCATCAACAAAAAGGCAGCCGCCGCCGACGTCGCAACTGCAAGAACCTGCGAAATTACTGATGTGCCCTCGCGCCTTCTCACTCCCGAGCTCCTCAACACCATTACCGAACTCAGAAACGCACCCCTTTTGTTTCCTCACTGCGTCTTGCTTTTTGAGGGGTGCTCCCATCCCATGGAATTAAAAAGAGAATAAATTATTCACAGTTGATGTTATTATTAATGGCAGAGCTATCCATCCCACTTTCTATTATAATAATAATAATAATAATAATAATAATACTATTATTATTATTCAAATTCTCTTTTTTCCTCTATATTTTATTTGCCTATTTTTTTTCATATTCACGCAAATTGCACTTATTCAAGTCAAAAATATCATTATTCTAACAAAAACTAAATAGATACATAATTTATTTTTTTATCCCTAAAAAAACCTCACATTACATATAGACAAATTTAGAATAAATTCACATTATATATAGATAATGAAGCGCGCCTCAGTTGGTAAGACGTTTCGCCTCCAATTAAGAGGTCGGGACTTCGAGTCACCTTAAGGAGGAAATGAGGAACCATTATTGATTTTTTTTTTTTATTAAAAAAACAAAAAATACAGAAGGCAAGTGCAATCAATAAATGTTTATGAGTTGAATTATAAATAATGATGTCAATCGGTCTAACTGAATCAATTTTGAATCAATTTATTGTTTTCAGGTTAAAACTTCTCGATCTTCAGAAATTGGCCCGTCAAATATAAAGTTATAAAAAAATTAAATGTTTATAGATATTTATGGTATGATGTAGAATCAAATTGGCAAATGTTCGAATAGTTTGATAGCCACTTTTTCTTAGCAAAGAAACTTTATTTATGGCTTCTGATTTATCAATTTTTGATGGTTAAATCCTCAATCTTATTTTGAAGCATTTAAATAATCTTTATAGTTTCATTTTGTAGCGTTGACATAAATAGATATATTAGCGTCTATAGTACACATACTAAATAATTATGAAAAGAAATCGGCGACTCAAATCTTAAGGGTGTGTTTGGTAAAGAAGATGAACCAAGATGAACCAAGATGAGAGAGATCATCTTGGTTCATCTCACTGTTTGGTAACCAACTAAAATAAACTGGAGGGCCCGAGATGAATACAAGGCCCGTTGATATTTCACTGTTCCGCCTTGTTTAGTCATCTCACGTTTTTGGTCGGATGAGGTGAACTCATTCAAACAGTAACACAATATTTTCTCTCTCTTACCATTTTACCCTTATGTATTTATACGATTTCAAATAATAATAATAATAATAATAATAATAATAATAATATAATAAAATAATAATAATAATGTAATAAAATAATAATAATAATAAATAATAAATAATAACAATAATAGTAATAATAATAATAATAAATCAATAATAATAATAATGTAATAAAATAATAATATTAATGTAATAAAATAATCATAATAATAAATAAATAATATCAATAATAGTAGTAATAATAATAATAATAATAATAAATATTAATAATTTAATAAATAATAATAATAATAATAGTAATAGTAATAGTAACAATTATAATAATAGTAATAATAATAATAATAATAATAATTTAATAATAATAATAGTAATAATTATAATAATAACAAGAATAATAATAATAATAAATATAATAATAATAATAATAAATAATAATAACAATAATAATAACAATTATAATAATAACAAGAATAATAAAAATAATAACTTAACAATATAATAATAATAATAATAATAATAATAATAATAATAAATATATTAATAATAATAATAAATAATAACAATAATAGTAATAATTATAATAATAACAAGAATAATAAAAATAATAACTCAACAATATAATAATAATAATAATAATAATAATAATAATAATAATAATAATAATAATAATAAATAATAAATAATAAAGGGTACTATTTAATCTCAATGATAAAAAGTGAAATCGGTAGGGGTATTTAATAAGGGTAAAATAGTCAATTTAAATTTTAATCTAGAGTTTTGCAATTTGTACCAAACACAATATGATATCATCCGGGTCTGAATTTTTACTACCAAATGGTGAGATGAATGATTCATCTTGACACTATTCATATGAGTCATCTTGAGATGAATCATTATTCTTCATCTTGAGATGATTACCAAACGCAGCCTAATAGTTTAATAAGGGCAAATGAATTACGTAACCCATACAAAAAGAATTGGAAACCTGATGTATTTCACGCCATGAGGAATTGATGATGACGTCCACAAAATCCGAGATTCCATTAGCAGGCCAAGAAAACTCCCACAATTTTTTTATTATGGTGAGAATATTTTTTGTCACTGTCAAAATATGTATTAAATAAAAATAAAAATAAAAGGTTTTTGTTTGCCAATTGCCGTATCTGTAATAGTTTAAATTTCAGTGTCATCGTATATTTTGTCAACTATCGTTATTCTGTGAGGGGGAAGATTAATAATGTCTAAGCTTGTCACAAGGCATGGATAAATTATACTTTTGCGACGACAATTAAAAAAAAGTTGAAATAGATAATTGAGATTATAAAAAGAAAAGAAAAAAAATATTATATATTGAAGTGAAGTTAGGGTCCAGTAAATTAGTGTAAATGTATTAACCTCGAGTTAGAGTCCTACTTAAAGTGAAAAATTGTGCATTTAAAATATTCTTTTTATGGGGTTCACGATTTAAAATAAAAAGTGTTTGTTTTTCGTAGACGTACGGAAAAAAAAAAAAGAAATTAAGTTTGTTTATTGTGGACGAAAGTTGTATAATTGGTTAAAGTGATAATTGATGATTAAATTAGAAAAATGATGAATTTGTACATATAATATTCAATAATGATATTCGGCCATAATTAGGCCGGCCACACAATGACATTTTTCTTAATATACATAATTTAAAAAATAATAAATTAAAAGCTATAATCAATATTTATATGTTTATAAGAGATTATTCTTAATTACTTTTAAATTTGAATAAAAAATATTTAAATATATAAACTATTACATATTAATATTAATTATAGCCAGCCACATTATGGTCGAATAGCATCACCCTATAATATTTGTGGTTCCCTTTCTACTTAAATTGTGCGACTTTGGTCAAGTGGGATAACTTGTCAGCTCACAGCTTTATAAGATCCATGTTTTCATATTTAATCGATAATGCTTAGTGCCATTGCATGATTTTGTCTCCTCTTATTGTCCAACACAATTTTGATAATGTAGGATATGTACAAGAAATATGGAGCAGTGTATATTACTTAAATTCAGAAAATGATTGCACTTTCCCTAACAGCATGGCTTAGTGTTTCTTCTAATAATTGCATGGTGTGATTCGCTATGATGATGAGATCTCTGCACCAAACTTTGACAAATACTACTAAAGTTGGTTTTGCCTTATAATTGCTCTTGAGTAATATGAGTAAATGTTGAATTTCGTTTGTATGAATTTCAGTTAACTTTTTTTTATTTTTTAATTTATTACATAAAGGTTGCTCATCAAATGTACCCGAAACAATCACGATACTTAACAAAATCCCAATATTGTGATCATATAAAGATCGAGGAAGATTATTGTTCGAACTTCGAACTTCTTGTAACTTCTTATTTTTTTTAAAAAAATAAAATAATACATATATATATATGGAGCGGTTCGTGCGTTAATAAATCATGGCGTGTTAAAATGTTAAAAATGCTTAAAGGTATACAAAACTATGCTTAAATGTGCATAAAATTATGCTTATTATATAATTGTGCTTTTAAATGTATCAATTCATGCTTAAATGATACCATACTTATTGCCCTTTGAAATCATACTTAAATCAATGATATCCATAGATTTGATTAAGATCAATGGTCCAGATTCATTCATATTTAACACATCAGGATGTATTAACATATGAACCAACATCTATATATATATAATATATATAAAGCCATAATCAAACTCCTTAAGCTCAGCTGCGAGCATGCTTAGTGTGTCCATTTCGAACCAATAAAAAATCATATGTTCAAAATTTTTTATGGTCAATTAACCAACATGTGTTCACCATTAATAAAAAAAGGATCTTATACTTAAGTACATTAAAAAGATCTTTGATATAATGGGTACAAAAATAATTCTTTACTTATTGTGGGTACCACTAATATATTCACATAATTTTTTTTTAAGAGTTTGAATTCTGTTAGTAAAATTAAATTTTAAATGTTTATTTTTATATATGACCATGTGACAATATCACTTGCGTTAAGGGGTTGGTCCGCATAGCGGGTAAAATACAAATATCGCACATAATTTGAATGGCGACGAGCAATTGATCACCTTTACAATATTCACAAACAACGTAATAATTTAAAAACAATGAAATAGAAGTTTCAAAAAAAAAAAAAAAAAAAAAAGAAGAAAAGAAAAGAATAGAAAAGAAAAGAAAAGAAATAAATAGAATGAAAGACCAAATAAGGTAGAAGAAAAGGAAATAGACATACTATTGAAATAACATCAAAATAAAAAAAATTATAAAGTCGAATCATAGCGTAGTCCCTAGATTGCAAATTTAGAAGGAGACCTTTCGACTGAACGTTCAAAATTCATTTGTTGGAATGAAGTATTATACGATACTCGAATTTATTATATACTCCCTTCGTTCACGATTTGTTGTTGGCCAAAAATAATTTATAGATGATTTTGGAGTTTTGTGATGATGGAGTTAAATTGTATTTTTAGAGTTTAGTTTTTTTACAAGGGTACTACAACACTCGTAGTACCTTATAAAAAAAAGTAAATCCCAAAAATACAATTTAAAATCTATCATCATAAACTTTAAAAAAAAGTCAAAAAGTCAACTTAACCAACAGATCGTGGACGGAAGGAGTATAAAGCTTTGTCACCAAATTAAAAAATATAATAAATGCAAAAATTGAGGTATATATACGTGAGAGAACAAGAGGGGCACATGCCTATGGCCTTGGTACTACGCCAAATTGAATGGAGTCACATGATTTTTGAGGTTCCTCCTTATATCCTAGTCTTATTTTATTTATATATTAAGGGATAAACACTTGTTCCGAATGAAAATCTAAAAATTAATGTCTCAACTTGCTTAAATGCACATGGTAGTTTGATTTTTATTTGATTAATTATATTTAGTGTTGTAGGTCTTTCCTAAATTACTCCCTCTGTTTTGTTAAAAGCGCCTCACAATTTTTGGATACGGTTATTAAAAAAACACTTCATTAATGATAATGTGCAGTATTTAATATTTATGTGAATTTTTGTTTTATTAGAAATGATGTATCCTAAATTCATAAAGATATACATTAATGAAGAAAACTAATTGAAAGACCGTATCGAGACATTTAATATAACATAAAAATCGGAAAGCAAGAGTACGAGTTACATAATTTAAAATCTTAAAATTCAAATTATATTTTTCTTTGTAGGTATATAATTTTTTTTCCTAATGTATTCGATTTTTTTATATAATTGTATCCATTTAATTCTAAAAAATAAAATCAAATTGTAGTATCTTAAGTAGCATTTGGAAAATAATGAATTAAAATTTTAATCATCATAAAGTTTATATTTTTGAAAAGTAATAGAATATAATTTCAAGATTAAACAAATAGGTAATTTAATAAGGGGGAATACATATAAGATATAAAATATAAAAAAAATGGATAATTAGAGTGGGACGGAAGGAGTAGAAGAATATTGAAAATTGATTAGAAGTTATCACTTATCATGTAAGAGCTTACCATAAGTTAGGTAAAAACAAAAGAAACGCTCCATCAAATTTAGTGCAGTTTGTTTTGGCCAAACTGAAACTCATTCCATTATTGGAATCGGTTTCGAAACGTTTTTTTTCCCCCCAAAAGATGGGCCAAAAATACAAATTCTTGTGTTAATATAAGTAATTTCCTCTTGGAATGGAAACACATCAAAGTGGTGAGATAATCTCCTATATAAAGTACAGCTAAAATCTCTTCTATAAAAAAAAAGAAAGAAGAAAAAAGAACAGCATCTAATTGAACTTGGTGGGAAATCCAAGTTCAACACCCTAAAGAATTTTTTCGTTTCTTAAAAAAATTGAGAGTACTAAGAAAAACGAAATATAACTACATATTATTAACGGGTAATTCTCCCAAAATACATAACCTTTTATCAAAATCTAATTTTGCTCACGAGCTTTAAATTTTATTTATAATTACATAACATTTCAATTGTTTTTTTATTTTGCACACGAGTTCGATTTTTTCCTAATTTAGTCAGATTTCGTGTTGATATGAAAGTCGGATTTGTCGAACGATTAGTGACACTCTAATTGCCTTGCATACACGAATGACATAAATTCAACAGATCCAACTTTGGATTTCGATACCAGCACGAAATCTAACGAAATTAAGAATAAATCGACATAGTGTGCAAAATCATAAACAATTGAAAAGTTATGTATTTATAGGCAAATTTTAAAGCTCGTGTGCAAAACCAGAATTCGACGAAAGATTGTGTATTTTGTGGCAATTTTTTCTATTACTAATGGTCACTCTATCTACAAAATCAACACACGAGTCCTTCAAGAGCATCGGTTGGGGAAATAAGATGATACATAAGGTAAATAAATCGAATTGAAAAAATCAATAAGGTAATGTTGGATGGTCGCATATGTCGAGGCTGAGGTAATGTTCTTATGTTTGTTCTTTTTAGTTTTTAGTGCTGAATTTTGATTCATCTACCTGTAAGAATTTGAAGTACTTGGTGATATATATATATATATTTATAACTCTTATATCATATAGTCATTGAAGTTTTGAAATTATGGTTTTCAGGGTCAGTTTGTTTTGAACAAAGTTATTTTACTTTGACGTGTGCTTGGTTATCATGTATTTTGGATCTTAAGTAGTAGAATTCTTTTCTTTTCGAGTTTCAAACTCAATCATTCTTCTTTATAGATGGCAAGATAATAGGTTTTTGTTTGTTGAGAGAGAACTTTACCGGTAGCTCATTCAACTACTAGTTTATGATTTGTCAACTCTAGAGAGTTGAGAGGGAATGATGTATTTGTTTATCTAGAAAATATGAGAATTGTTTTATTATCATGTAACGATCACTATTTAAGTGTTATTTATCCTCTAGACTTTTCTCATCAATTGAAGCTACAACATATGAGACAGTTTGGTGCAAACACTTTGAAAATGCAAAGATAGGTAAATCAATGTTTTTTTTGTTTCAAATCTTGTAATTAATCATGACTAATGTATATTTTTTTGTTGCCCATGAATTATGAATTATGAGCTCCTATTGGCCTTACAGTAGCCTCTCATTCTCTATGTCGACATTTTGAGGCTACGGATCCATAGGGTTGGCCTCAAAATGTGCCATCAATTCCCCTCCCCCCCCCCCCACCTCAATTTGATGTTGTAGGTATTATATAAAAAAAAATTCAATAATTCTATGAAAAAATGACATTTTTTGTATTATGAGCTTATTCAGAAGATGTACGAGCCTTGTCCAAATCTGTACAATATGAATGATGCGGACAAGTATATTCGATTCTGGAAGTATCAATAGAAGACACATGATCACATGGTCAGTACTTCGGGTTGGGTCCCCTAGAGTACTTTGAGACTGTGCTCGACTCTACAAGCAGGTGGAAGCCAAGTCCGTTACTCTAAACATGCTAGTCAGCTTAAGAAAGTCTTTGTTTCTGTCACTACCGATTTTGGAATTGGTTGGTTATATAAAGTCATTGATGAGGTTTTTTGAAGAAGTACACGCAATATCGAGAGAGAACTTTACCGGTAGCTCATTTAACTACTCCCTCCTATCTTTTTTAATTGTCGCTTTGTGTTTGTGCACAAATATTAATTAAAAAAAATATTGTGCCTATATTATCCTTATTTAATGCGAGTATTTGATGTGTTAAAAAGAACAATCTGTTGGCCTTCTGTTTCACGTAGAGAAAATGAGAACAAGATACATTGAATTAGTTAATAAATGAGAGAATTAATTGAGGGCAATTGTGGTATAAAAACTTCAAACGACAATTAAATTGTAAATAATAAAAACATACAAAATGACTATTAAAAAGATTGGAGGTAATACTAGTTTATGATTTGACAACACTTGAGAGTTGAGAGAGATTGATGTATTTGTTTATCCACAAAAGATGAGAATTATTTTATTATCATGTGACAATCACTATTTAAGTGTTATTTCTCCTCTAGACTATTCTCATCGATTGAAGCTACAAGTTATAAGACACTTTGGTGCAAACACTTTGAAAATGCAAAGACATGTAAATCAATGTTTCTTTTTTTTTTTTTTCAAATCTTGTGATGAATCATGATCAATGTATTTTTTTTTTGTAGCCCGTGAATTATGAGCTAGTATTGGCCCTACAGTGGTCTCCCAGTCTCGGTGTCCACATTTTAAGGCTACTGATCCACGGGGGTTGGCCTCAAAATGTGCCATCAAATGTCCCCCTCCCCCACCCCCGACCTCAATTTGATGTTGTAGGTCTTTTATAACGATTTGTATTATGAGCTCATTCAAAGGATGTGCGAGTGTTGACCAGATCTGTACGACATGAATGATGCGGACAAATATATTAGATTTTGGAAGTATCAATAGAAGGCACATGATCACATGGTCAATACTTCGGGTTGGGTCCCCTAGAGTACTTTGAGACTGTGCTCCGACTCTACGAGCAGGTGGAAGCCAAGTCCATTACTCTAAACATGCTAGTCAGCTTAAGAAAGTCTTTGTTTCCGTCATTACCGGTTTTGGAATTGGTTGGTTATATAAAGTCATTGATGAGATTTTTTGAAGAAGTACACGCAATATCGAGAGAGAACTTTACCGGTAGCTCATTTAACTACTCCCTCCTATCTTTTTTAAGTGTTTGTGTACAAATATTAATAAAAAAAATATTGTGCCTATATTATCCTTATTTAATGCGAGTATTTGATGTGTTAAAAAGAGCAATCTGTTGGTCTTCTGTTTCACGTAGAGAAAATGAGAACACGATACACTGAATTAGTTAATAAATGAGAAAATTAATTGAGGGCAATTGTCACGACCGCACTTTGCTAAGGATAGCTAAGACGGGAAACCGTGACTAGGGGTTGGATATAAGAAGCGGGAAAGAAAGGGGAAATGACTTGTAACTCAGTAATTAGCAAAATGAACAATTGAATAGACTCGATCAAAAGAAACTTGCAAGATAAACAAGTTATGAAGAAGCCCGAGGTTCAAATGTTACATGATCATCTCATAGAAATAACCATATAAAGTCAAACATAATTCTAGTTCGTGAAGGAATACGAGTAGAGTAGTTCTCGATTTACTGGTTCATGAAGCCAGTTAAACATAATTATCTAAATAAAATAATAGAAGTGTACAACGGAAGTCTTTAACAAAATAGATACATATATGAAGATATGTATCTCTTTCTGAACCAAATTCAAAATATGAATGAATCTCCTCTCAACACTGCCGCCCTTGCTACCTCGCTCAACCTACAAGTTTTTGAAAACACGAGCAGGGCTGAGTACTTGATGTATTCCGTAAGGTTATGCCCAAAAATAATTTTCAGTAAAATAATCACCAATCATGCATTTCACCGTTATCACAAGGTTTTATCAAAAATACTTGTGTAACAAAATACTTTATTTCCATAAACAATTGGAGTGCACTCCCCATTTTCTTCCACATCTGTATTATCCATATCTGTAAGTACGCCGGCAAGGTGGCCACCTCACCGGACGTTTCCATGCATAACCGGCCCACCTCTGGAGCACACAGTCACGACTTCGTGTACACATCACCTGGCTAGCGACCTTTGTCTAACTCAGGCTCGATCGATATAACGTTGGCAATCCAACACAGATAGGCATCACACATAAAACTAAAAATATTTTATGCATGAAAGGGTTTTGAGTCAACTTGCTTTATTTTCAAAACATGCTTCATTATAGCAACAATATAATTTTCTTTGTTAGAACGCCCACCTGATTGCAAAGTGATAGATCGGTTCCAGGTTTCTTCTTCACGTACCTCGACTCTCGTCCCTTGCTTGACCTTTAGGGAAAAGTCTCGTTTTAGAATAAATACATTATTACTAGAATTCTCATTAGAGTTTTAGGAAATCATAACCGCTTCTAGTTCGTATCGCGTCTTAGAAATATATTAATCGAGAAGATAAAAAAGTCCACCCGAAAAATTCGACATGCCCTCGACGTTCGATAAGTATACCCGATAATTCTAAATTATCTAAAATCAGCTAAATTCGACTAATTCAAATGAGAACTCAATTTCTCCATTCGAACTAGTTCCAAGACTCGATCAAGACGCTTAACAAAGCAGTAGAAGGTCCGTCATATGAAAAACAAGTTTAACATTCTAAGAGAATTTGGAAATTCTGTGACCCTCTAGGAAAATAATTGTTTCTCACTCAATATAAATCAAAACAGAGCATATGATATTGATTTGGAAAGATAACATATAGGGCTATGATATGTTTAAATTTCAGAATTTTCCCATGAGTGAGCTGGGAGTTTGAAGCATTTATTCCCAGAACTCAGAATCTGAAAAGTGGGAATTTGGCAGATTCTGGTACCAACTTTGAGTGAGGATTTCTCACTCGTTTCTTGATGGATTCGAATGAATGAGCTATGAAAACTGAAGTTCAGAAAACAAGGAACAACTTTCTAGTTATACTTTTCTTCATTCGACCAAAGGAAAGTGGTCAAAACGTGGTTGGAAAAACGGGACAGAAGTTGTTCGTCGGAATTTCCAGATTGGAGATACAAACTTTGAAAAATCATAGTAAATTCATACGAACTCCGTTTTGAGTGAACGAAATATCTATGGAAAGAGAAAGGAACGTACTTCAACATGGAAGAATAATTGATGTCAAATTTTGAACGAGTTGTTCTCAATTTAGCCCGCAAGTGGGCTGATTTCCAGATTTCAAAAGATATGGGATGTGAATTTCAAAAGCATGAACTCATTGTCAAGGGTCATATTTTGAGCTAAGATATCTTGTTCCAACACTTAGTGATTTACAGAATCAAAACCATGGATGTGAGGTTGGAACATCAAAGAACATTTTTCATGTTGGGGCCTTATGGATTCGAGCAACAGAACATATTCAAAAATCGAGGATCAAAACCGGAAGTCAAAGCTGTTTCCATAGAATATTTTTTTTTGGCAGATTAAGGTTGGCTAACATGACAACTTTGAGCTAAGATATCTCGAGCTATACTCAACCAATATGGACACAGAGAATATCAATTGAAAGCTTGCTTAACAGGCTACAACACCATGCTTTTATTTTCTGAAATGGGGTTGGAGTTCATGGCCAAAAATGAGGATAAAAATCGGTACTCAAGCTGTTTTTCTCAAAAACGGTTTTAAGACGTGTCAACTTCAAATCATCACAGTATTCGCATACGAACTTGGTTTTGGGCACATGACACGGCTATGGAAACCTGAGACAATAAGCTTTAATATGGTGAAAGAATTTAACTCATATCGTTTAAGGATGTTTTGAAATCAAGCTCGAAACTTCACTGACTTTATCCAGATTTTCCAGATTGACATACCAACTTCAAAATGACGCTACGGATGCATATGAACTCGGATCGAGATGAAATTTTGGCTACGGATAGCTGAGAACATGAGCTATAACTTTCATTTAGGACCCGAAATGAGATAGAGTCGGGAAAGGGTTCGAAAATGCTGAACAAAACGTGCACGCCAACTGTTCGATAAAATGCCCAAATCAAAAACGTGAAAAATGCTTACGGGTTCGGCTCTAGCTCATCTTAAACCATCATTTGAGCAAGGATTTGTCACGAACATCATAAAGGAAGTTCATATAATAACTATACTCATTTGGTTATGAAGGAAATCGAAGGGAGCTTCAACAATACATACATAGATGATCTTCAAATGATGAGAGGAACACAAATATGAAAGAATTATCATCATTCATGAACTTTTCTTGAGAAGGCCGAATCTTAATCATGATGAGGGGAGTTCGAATCATATCATACAACACGAAATCAAGTTCAAACCAACAAGAGGAAACAAGAACTACCTCAAGCTTGATGAAATTCGAACACTTGTTTGATCACCCAACTTTCGAACCTTGAAAGTCAAACTTAGAGCTTCTTGATCATGATTTCGACCTCGGATTCTTGTTCTATGGGTCGAAATATGGGGGAGGGCGAACTTTGGGAGTGATCGGAGACCCGAGGAGTCGCCGGCGGTGGCTCGAAAGTGACGGCAATAGTGGTCTGCGGGAATAGTGATGAAGAGAGAAGGGAGAGCTTATCTCTCTCTCACTAAGTTTGGGGTGGTGAGATATGAGGAGGATGATGTGGGTGTGTGGTTTGCATAACTTGTTGAGTGGTGGTGAGATGAACACCACCCTCTCTTTCACTCAACTTACACGCACACACACACTAGCACACTTACACAATTTCTTCCTTCTTTTCCTTTTAATTCCTCCCACTTACACTATTATAAATATGTAATCTTACTTCTAAGTCACACATCTCATCTTATTTCCGTAAAATATTTACAGAATAACATT
Organism: Mentha longifolia; assembly: GCA_001642375.2. NCBI lineage: Eukaryota > Viridiplantae > Streptophyta > Magnoliopsida > Lamiales > Lamiaceae > Mentha > Mentha longifolia. The sequence goes on from CM038113.1 coordinate 27,734,939, forward strand.
CTCCGAAAATCATTTCGGGTAATTTCTTGCCTTGCCAAAATTCCTTCATTCTCAAAAATTCTCGAGAAAAGATGAGAATTGTTTTATTATAATGTGACAATCACTATTTAAGTATTATTTATCCTCTAGACTTTTCTCATCGATTGAAGCTACAAGCTATAAGACACTTTGGTGCAAACACTTTGAAAATACAAAGGAATCAATGTTTCTTTTTTTTTTTCAAATCTTGTGATGAATCATGATCAATGTATATTTTTTTTTTGTAGCCCGTGAATTATGAGCTACTATTGGCCCTACAGTGGTCTCCTAGTCTCGGTGTCCACATTTTGAGGCTACTGATCCATGGGGGTTGGCCTCAAAATGTGCCATCAAATGTTCCCCCAACCTCAATTTGACGTTGTATGTCTTTTATAACGATTTGTATTATGAGCTCATTCAGAGGATGTGCGAGCGTTGGCCAGATCTGTACAACATGAATGATGTGGACAATTATTAACATGGTCAGTTGGTTAGTACTCGGGGTTAGGTGCCCAGGAGTTCTTTGAGATTGTGCTCCTGCCCCACGAGCCGGTGGAAGTCAAGTCTGTTACTCTAAACATGCTAATCAATTTGAGAAAGTCTTTGTTTTATTACTGCTGGTTTGAGAATTGGTTGGTTATTAAAGTCACAGATGATATTTTTGGTAGAGGTACATGTAATATCGAGTGTGCTAGTGATCAACAATGTCACTAGGAGAATGCATAATTCTAATGAGCTTCGTTATTTGGTTGACAGAAATTTTAGATTCATTGACGCATATGAGCAGTGGTCATATGAGCATATGATTCATTAACCGATAATCGAAATTATTTAATTTTTAATTTTTTATGCATTTGAGATTAAGATTATTTCATATATATTTTTTATCATTTGTTGATGTAGTCACGATATTTACCAATTAATGTTCAATATTGAAATATTCAAGAGATAATGAAATACAAAAATATATAATTCATTAATTCTTTCAAAACATATATTATAATGGCGTAATTGATTAAATAATTAGAAATATCATGATAATATGTTTTTTTTTAAGTTCTATTTTTTTCAACGTTTATAGCTGAAATTTAGTAAGCAGCAACCAGCAAGGTTTTAATATTTAGGTGACAAGGTTTTAGCATTTAAGGAAAATGAAGCAATAATAATTAGTAAGTGCAACAAACATAACCGATAACCGAAGTGTTAGAAAATACCATACCGAACACCGAACTGCTAACCGTTTATGTGGTTATTGATTAACCGAATAACCGTGGTTATCGGTTTGGTACGGTTATAACCGAAAAATCAAACCGAATTCCCAGCCTTAATCTCACGCCTCAATATTTGAGGTTTTGTAGCTTTGATTTGAGGACTAAAAGTTCTTGAACGCATAAGAATTAAAATTAGTTGTGTCTTTGCCCTCTGTCTTTACTTTATATTTTGGTTTTGATTTTGTCTGTTGATGAAGAAACGTATCTATACAAGTCATTATTAGTAAGAGATGATTTGCAAAACAAGTAAAACATCCCACAAAATAAATAATTAAATTTCAATTTCTTCTTAAGGGACTTATAATTTCAATGATTTGAGTAACAAACTCTAGTTGGAAATTGAGATTATTGCTTGAGTTATCTCGTCCCCTACTTTTTCATGCTAATTCAACAATTCTTTTTTATCTATTTCAATAATGGTATGCAATCATGTTATGTTCGACTACAAAAGAGGTTATTATAGTCAATTTTGAGGAATGATATGTCGTATTCCCAACTGTGAGGGTATCTCCAATGGTTGAGTTCTTAAATTAAAAAGTTGAAAAAACCTAACTTCTAACTTGGGAGAAAATAAAAAGTTAGACTCCTCAAATAAAAAGTTGGGCTCTCTAAAATTTGTGGGACCCCGCCCACTTGAGGGTGAAACACACACTCAATTTGATTGGAAAGTGGATCACAAATGCCTTTATGCATTTTGGAAAGAGCTCACAACATATTTTCATCAACTGTGTTTTCTTTTTCAATTTTTTTTTTTTATCAATTCTATTCATTTTTTTCATTTTTTTCAAGTTGCAGCAACTTACATTTATATTTTTATTTTCTCATAAATGTAGCCGTTGCAATAATTCAATCATGTTGTTGCTGTTGCCAGTTCTCAAATGTTTTGAAGAAAAACTCTCAAACTCTTCTTACTCTCAAATCAAGATGAGTGATTGCCCTAGTAAAAAGCAAATCCATAAAATGTGGAAAAATATAATACGCGAATCTGCAGAAGATGACATCAATCGAGAGATGATAAACATGGCGGAGCGTCAAGAAGTAGCACAAACTTTCAGAGTACCGACATAAAATATATATATCTGGAACGTGAGAGCGGGCATGATCATCTTGTTCGTGATTATTTTGCTGATGAGCCTATATTTGGTGCAAATTTATTCCGACGTCGCTTTCTAATGCATCAAGATTCCTTCACATTGTCGATGCTTTGGGCGCTCACTCTTTCTATTTTCAGTTGAGGCCGGATGCAACTGGACAGAAAGGGTTATCTCCACTATAAAAGTGCACAACAACTATTCGTCAATTGGCATATGTGGTTCCTGGAGACTCACTCGATGAGTATATACGGATGGGCGAGAATATTGCTTTGGAGTGTCTTGACAAATTTTGTCGATGCTTAGTGGAAGTTTTTGCTCCAAAATATTTAAGGGCACCAACTAATCAAGATACTCAACGTTTGCTTCGTATGCATGAAGAAAGACATGGATTTCCCGGAATGTTGGGGAGCCTCGATTGAATGCATTGGGAGTGGATAAATTGTCCAGTCGCTTAGAAAGGTCAACACACAAGGGGTGATCATGGTGTGCCGACAGTTATTCTAGATGCAATGGCATCTGCAGACGTGTGGATATGACATGCTTTTTTTTTTGGCGTTGCAGGGTCTAGTAATGATGTCAATGTTCTCCATGGATCACCTTTGTTTAATTCTGTTTAACAAGGAAATGCTCCACATATTTTATTCACAGTTAATAACACACAATATAATAGAGGGTATTATTTGTCTGATGGAATATACCCTGAATGAGCTTCATTTGTCAAGAGCTTTCCAGTCCCAGAGGATAATAAAATAAAAAAAAAATCAAGGAGAGACAAGAGACTACCAGAAAAGTTGTAGAACGGGCGTTTGGAGTGCTACAATCTCGTTGGGCGATAATTCGAGCTCCAACACGACCTCATTTTAAGGATGATTTGAGAAATATGATGTATGCTTGTATTATTTTGCACAATTTGATCATTGAAAGTGAGGGCGATGCAGCAAGCGATTGGGAGGATGAAGATGCCCCTCCTATTGCACCAATAAATATGGGTTCAGGTAATTAAGCATTTGAAGATTTCCTTAAAAATTATAACAATCTATGTGACAAAGTTTCTCATCATCATCTCCAATCTGATTTGTGTGAGCATATCTGGCAACAATACATATCCCAGTAGTGAAGAATCATGTAATCAAGTCTAGTTCAATTAATGTAATTTTAGTTTCAGTTATGTTATTTCAAATTTTATTATGTAATTTAAATTTTTCTAATGAAATCAAATTTGTATTACAATATATAATTATATTAAACACATAAATTTGTTTAAATAAGTAAATACGTCTAAGCAATATAACATATAAAATTATCTATCTTCATATTAAATTCTATAACTTTTATTAAAAATGATTTAAATATATATTTAGTTGTTTGTATATAGTGTGACCCATATAAAAATTAGAACTTGGGTTTTATTGTGGGGTGTGTATTAAAAGCGACATGGCAATTTAAAAAGTTGGGTATTGGCTTTTGTGTTGGAGGTATCTTGAGCACCTTCGTGGGCACCGATTGCGGTTTGCTCACTTTAGCATTATTTAGTACGATTTTTTCAATTGTCTTATATTCTAATACTTTAGAAATTAATATTAAAATTATTAAATTTACAAAATATATTAAAATCGAAGCTCAATTTGTTCTTTTTTCGTCAAACTTCAAAAAATAAATAATATGACAAATCGAGCTTTACAGGTAATCTGCATCCATAAAAGTCAAATTAACTCGGATCAATGTTAATTTATATTATTATTAGGTCATTATATTCTCCCAAAAGAAGGATGCCCTCGAACCAATTATCCCATATTTACTAGTTTTGCCAACCCGGTTTCGCACAGGAACTGGCAACGCTATTATATTTTTTTTTTGTGAATTATTATAAATTATTACAATTAAAATTCCTTCTTTAAAAGTGAATTTCAAGATGTTAGGATATTTGTTAAGGGAACCGGAAAAAAAAAAAATGAATTATTACATTGTAGAGGTTATTCCTAAATATAATTGGTTCCGAGTTAGGACCATGATTTTTTATTACACTAGGAAGGTTACTCTAGGATTTTATATAGAGTATTCTTGTAAGGAAATTTTACTGTATTAATTTATAGTTTGAACGGAGAACAATATTTACTCTTTATTATTATTTTTTTCTCTAGTAAGCCCCCCCTATTTAAAAAAATTCACCAATCATCTACCGATTTTTTTTTATATATTATTAAGAAAATACATTTTAAATGGATTGAGAGAGTATAATATTTATTAAAATTTTAATTAAAAAAATAAAAGCAATACCATCTAAGATGGAGGATGGTACAAATATCAAGAGTGTTCGAAATTATATTATAGTGGTAAGAAAGAAAAATTGTGTGGGCATTAAATATTAAATAATGCATGAAACTTAGCATTTTGGGCGGCAAAATTTTTGGAGACAACTCCGTTTTCATATATTTATATAGATAGATTACTCACACAAACAAAAATGACATACTTGATCATCAGAGCCGATTCCCGTTGTCAAAGCCGCGCCCCTGTCGTCGCTGTTCACACACCTACGGACTACAACCCCATCTACAGAGGTGCCTCCTCTCTCTCTCCAGGCACGGACCTAGCACAAGGCCTACTAGGCATGTGCTTAGGGCCCCAAAATTTTGGGGGCTCATTTTTATTTTTATTTTTTTATTTTTTAGTTTTTATATGATTTTTAATTTTATGTTTATCTTTTATTTTTCTGTTCTTTAATGTCTTTTAGTTTAATCATAATTAGTACTAGTTAGGATATCGGATGGTATCCTCTATCCCAAACTCGGTATCTCAACCGTATCCCAAAATTTAACTTCTATCAGTTTTATATTGTATTTTTTAAAAATAAAAATACTATAAGATACTAAATCATAATAGACATTTATAAGTAAAAACTGAATTTTTTAAAAATTATATACCAAAATTTTGAATTTAGCAACCCTAATATAACTAATAAAAGTGAAATTAAATGCTAAAAAATAATTATAAACCTTAATTGGATGGGTGAACCCTTGAAAATAATCATTAAATTATTGAAAAAATATTATATATGAAATTAAAAGAATTCACGATTTGGGACACGGTTGGGACACAAGATTAGGGACAGAGGCTCCCAAGTCTTAGGATATATTAGAAATTAAAAATTGAAATTATTTAATTTTTTGGTTTTTTTTTATTTTTTATTTGTCTTAACTCTGATTCTATTTGACTGAATTTTATTTGTATTTTAATTCATGTGATTTTTTGAATATTAATATTATTTTTTTCTTTTTTTTTGGGTATAATTTTGTTACTTATAAACTGTTAAAACTCATATGATAAGTAATAGAGATTTTTTTTTTCACTTGTGAAGGCCCCTAATTTCTTGTTTTCGCCTAGGGCCACACGTAGGGCTGTCTATACGGTTCGGTTCCGGGAACCGAACCGAAAATTTCAGTTAACCGAACCGAAAATAGGTGGAATTTAGGAACCGGGACCGGACCCAAAGTTTAATTCGGGTACCCCGGAACCGGACCAAAGTTATTCGGTTCGGTTCCGGTTACCCGAAAAGGAACCGATTTTTTTTTTTTTTTTTTTTTTAAATTGTTGTGATTTATAGACCACCATCACACGCATAAATTATACATAACTCAATTTAATTTGTTGGATGATACATCAAAATCAAGAAACAACTTTTTTACATTAAAATAAAGAATCAAGTAACCAACAAAATATGTACAAACAAAATAAAAACGTAGAGAAGAGATCATCCATCTAAACTACAACTTTGCAAGTAGCTTCAAAGAAGTAAGTGAACATTCTAAAAATCATGATTTGTGCTATGAAAAAAATTAAAATTAAAATTAGTAATAAATATTTCGGTTCTTCGGTTGGAACCATTCGGTCCCGGTTAGAACCGAAGACCGAACATTTTAAAAACTAGGAACCGGAACCGGACCCAAAGACCGAAATTTCGGTTATCGGGTACCCGGAACCGATTTGGTTCCGGGTAACCCGAGAACCGAGAACCATTTGGACAGCCCTAGCCACACGAACCATAGGACCAGCCCTGTCTCTCTCTCTCTCTCTCAGATTTTCATCAATTATGTATTGTGAAAAAGGGGTTACCTTGTTCCAAAAGGAGGATACCGTGTGTGATTTGTTAGTGGAAGTAACTCGGATGATAAAGTCATAGAAGAGTCGGCAATTCAATTGCTCTTTCGCCTCGCACTTTGTTGTAGTTTTTTTCTTTTCTCTTCAGAAAGAAATAAGTTATTAGTAGTAGTTTGTTTTTGCTTCAGTTCTTTGTTATAAGTTATTGCTGCTATTGCCAAAGAGATGTTTAGAATCAGGTTTGGCAACAAACAACATAGGAAGTCTTACAGTTTGTTTTGAACAAACTTCTTCTTTTACTTTGACGTGTTATCATGTATATTTTGGATCTTAAAATAATACTCATGATTCTTTTCTTTTCTGAATTTCTAACTCAATCATTAATGTTCTTTGACAGTGACCATCGCTATCTAGGTGTTATTTTTCCTCAAGACTTTTCTCAGCAAATACAAGTATTCGATGATCTTTTCTTTTTACCAACAACATATGTGATATCACCAGCTGCAATGGATTGGATTGTTATGTTTCCATTCCTCCGATGGTCGAGTTGTTCTTTGCAACCCGACAACTCGCCAGTTGAAATTCCTTCCTCCGACTCAAAAACCTGCGAGTTTGATTTTAAATAATTTCAATTGTTGTGGTTTTGGATATGATCCGGTTTCAAATGACTACAAGATCATTAGAAACTATGATCTTATTCGAGTGGATGAACATGGATCTTATAGGGATTCCTTCACAAAGTTTCAGCTGTACTTGTTCACAACCAATTCTTGGAACGAGATTCCGGGCCCTAGCTCTGATTTAAACGTTTGTTATAAAAATGGCTGTGTTTTCGTCAATGGTAGTTGTTATTGGATAGTGAACAATGTACTACAATTGGGGTTCTTGCATTTTATTTTTCCATTGAAATATTTTCTTCCTTTGTCTTGCCACAATTCGCTCCTGACACCCTTGTTTATCTCGTGGAGATTAATAGATTTTTAGGTGTCATTTTGTATAGTAGAGTTGGATTATATAAGTCGTTTGATATTTGGCAATAGACGGGAGAAAAAGGATGGACGAAATTATTCGATGAGTTTCTTTTTGGTGTAAAGAAATCGTTGGGTTTGAAAGATAGTAGGTTTTTGTTTGTTGAGAGAGAACTTGACGCAGAGCTCAGTCAACTACTAGTTTATGATTTGACCACTAGAGATTTGAGGAAGACTGATGTATTTGATTACCCAAATAAGATGAGAATTGTTTCTTAACACGAGACAATAGATGTGGTGCCGAATGAGATACCAATGAGGTATGGCCTACGTTGGTATTGCATAATCTTGACATGTAAATTCATTATTGCAGTCTTTATGGATGTGAAGAAAGTTGGAATGAGCGAGTATTGGTGTAGATGCGAAGCGGAGGAAAATGATGATGATTCTGATTAGTGGCTCCTTATTTTTAGATCAATGGTCACCTTTAAATTTGAGTTAAAGAGTTAGTGGTAAATTTGAATGATAGGCAAAGACATGTATTTGCACTATCAAATTCTCCATGTTCTTTTTAGTTTTAGTGCTAAATTTAGTTTCATCTACTAACTTTTAAGAATTTGAAGTAGTCCTTATACTGAGGGGCAAACTTGTTCTTCACTTACACTATCATATGTAGAGTTTGATGAATCTAATTCAACAGTGAGAAAAGCAAAACAACAAATCACCCTGCATGGAATGCGATAATCAAACAAGAACAGGTTACAACATTAGATCCATTAAAATGGGAAGGCATAATCGATAACCACCTCATCATTTGCCAAAAATATCTAAGTACAGTATGTTGGTGTACTCTAAATTCAAACCAAAATGTCTAATTAGGTTAGTGTACTCTAAATTCAAACAACTAAGCAATGGGTACCAACTTTTCACAAAATATACATACTTCTACCGATATCACCACAAAGGGATGCTCGAATAGGAGATGATTCTTCTACAGCATGCCATTTCTAAGCTGTTACGAACGCATGCCTTCCTCAATCCCTGTAATTGTTCGATCCTGAAATATATTCCGACTTTTGACATCAGTTCCAACAGTCGAGTTTTTTAATGAGCCCTCAGATGAATAGCAGTTTTGTAATGATGCACAAGTCATAAAAAATATCCAGTAGGCCGGAATACCTAATCAGCTTTCAGAAAGGAACCATTAATTCGAAAAGAAGATTAAGCTTAATGTGAGGCAATCATAGAAGTCAGTTTACTTCCATTAACCATGAATTTTTTTCCCAATATCAAAATCTAACATATTTTTTGTCAGCAAGTTGATGCATTGTAACTGAATTGCTCAGACTGCTCGGAGCTCTAAGAAAACTTTGATGTAAGACCATGTAAGCTCGCCCACTCTAAGAAATAATCTATTACCAGTCCATCACAGAGATCACAAATCAGTAGACATAGCAAGTGTATCGCAAAAATTAAGAACTGACCGCATCATAAATTGCCCTCTGATTGCGCCAGAATTCCAAGGTAGGCATCAGCAGTCTCCCTGTAAGATTTTCATCATTAGAAGATTGATTTCCCTTAATTGATTTACAGGTTTAGAGCGCTTGAAGAAGCATTAAACTGCAATACCAAGTAATTCATAAATTATGAGACAAAAGATATGGAGAAAAACTAAGAAACTCTTCCTACTAGTAGTAGAGGTTTATGATGACTCAAGATGTAGAAGATAAGAGTTACCTGATCGAGATCTGGTGAAACTACCAGATTGAGGTGACGCACTCCAACCTTTCTCCTGTTCTCTCTTCAAAGTTTTCTAATCAAGAGGCAGATGAAAAACAAATGGTTCACTTTGGAATAAAAGAAACTAAGTGCTACAAATTCAGACATATACCAAAAACAAAAGGAAATGGTTTACCGAGGATAAAAAAAATATGGTTGTAATAAAACACAGAAACCAAAACAGATTTGATATACCAAAATAAGGTTTGTAATCAGAAACTGAACATATTTTAGAATTATTGAGTAAAATTTAAAAACAGTTTACTAGATATCCACTCCAAAACAAACAAGAGAAAACAGAAAGGTCATATAGCTAGACTCCAATCTCTAATCATATCTGATACAGAAAAATGCCTAAAACTATATGCTTTAGGACCCTAAGCAAGCTTAATTTCATGACATTAATGACATGCACCTCAATATTATCAAAGATTTCTTCTCTTCCTCCCTAATCGGATAGACTAATATACAATTGAAAAATTGCCTCTCCGGAAGTACTACACCAAATTAAATTGATAGTTTTCTTAAGACATGTATAAATAACTCATTTCAATATCCAACAGATTAGTAATTTCCATATCTTAAATTAGCTTCGTCATGTCTAAAGTCCGACTTTAAATCAAAGTGGCATAATCATACATTAACTAATAATTTTACAAAATAAACATCTATGAGGGTAAGAAATTGTTTCAAGTAAAAAGCTGCCTGAGATGTTAAATTCAAAAGGGACTCTAACACCTACACCAATTGACACGAATCAAAGTTAGGAGAAGTGAATGGGGATGCTACTTAAAAGAGATGTACTTAAATCTGATATTAAAAAAAAAAGTATATATTTTTTCGTACCATAACAGACAAGAATTGCACAAGCTTTAATTGTGGAAAGCTCGTCTAATGGAACTCAAAAGGGACACATTTGCAAGAGGGTGTCAGGTGCTGCATAAGGCATAAAATGGCTAGAAATGGTGGATTATTTCTTGAGGCTGATTCCCATTTCAGGCTATATTGCACCAATATCGAAAGTAATTTTATAAAATGGAGTGTAAGAAGCAGAGTGTAGGCAGAGCGAGTGTAATAACAGAACACTTACCCAATTTGCAAATTTCACACAACTTTTAAAGAATTGCAATTACAATACCACACTTTGTTCTTCTTGGAATTACAACATGTACAATCTGTTTTTATCAAATACTATTTGTACCTTGAATCAATGTCGTTTTGCCTATAAACAATGCCGTTTCATTGCAAAATTAGTTGGGGATATTGTAATCAGGCAAAAAAATAAAACCAGTTTTATTGTTGTAATCATGTAAGAAATACAAAGTTCAGGTAAAGGTTGTGTTATTTCCAAGAATTGGCCCTTACAAAAGATAACTACAAAGATAAAGTAGAGATAACAAGAAGGTAATATAAAAATCACGATTGCACTCCAAACACAAAAAAGGAAAGGGGGAGGGGGAAGTAAAAAGAAACTGCACACAAACACCGGACTTTGTTACCTAATGTGTTAATTGTACAATATTAACCAGGTGACTTAGCGCAGCTGGCCACTGGGCTCCTCTCTTTAATGAGTGACCCAGGTTCGATTCCCTTTGGAAACGAATTTAAGGGAGATATAAGATCAACTAATCTAACATCTAACATTTGTCCGATCAAAATAAAAATAAAAATTGTACAATACCATGTAGGGGGTTCAATTTATATTCTTCTTCCCCCCCCCCCCCCAAAAAAAAAAAAATCATGATTGCACTCCAAACACAAAAAAGGAAAGGGGAGGGGGAAGTAAAAGAAACTGCACACATGCACACAAACACCGGACTTTGTTACCTAATGTGTTAATTGTACAATACCATGTAGGGGTTCAATTTATGTGAAGATGATGAAGAATCTCTCGATTAATGTGGGAGGGGATGAAGACCAAATTTGCAGCATTGGAGTTTAGGACAAAAACTTAAGAATTTTATCTAAATTATAATTTTAGGGACTGGAATGTATGTTCTGTGCAATAAGTTACGCAAGCAGAAAAACCAGGCGAACTTCTTGTTCCCATGATGCAGTTCTGATTCTTCAGCTTTACTGATAAAAATTATGTTCCATATAAATATAATCATAATGTTAATAATCATAAGCATTGCATAAATAAGATAATATTTGTATCAGAGATCCAACCTTACTAACAGGCACAGATTTTTGTCTGGTCATCAAGTCCAAAGCCTCAGCTTTCTTCGACAAACTTCTCATTCCACTAATTACAGTTTCCTTCTGATTATCTACAGCAGCTGGATCATGATGTGACTTTGTTGGAGTAGCAGGTGCACAAGGTGACTCTGTTGCTTTATATTTACCCCTATCGATTTTGCTTCTAGTCTTAACTCCACTGATGCCCTTGTCCTGGCTACAAGTTTCAGGGATTTGGTCCAATCCTTGTTTGGTAGAAGAAGCATCTGATAAACTAAATTCTATTTTTTCTGTAGATCTGTGGAGACCACTAATCTCAGAATTCAAGTTGTTTCTGCTTCCTGGTTTTCGGTGAACACATCCTGCTATTCCAGTTGATCTTTGATTGTTCATATATTCCGTCTTGTATTTTCTCATCGAACGTGTCATCACTGTTACTTCATTACGAATTAAAATTTTCTCAGAAGAGCTCATATCCCAGTCAGAATTAGTCTTTGTTATTTTGTCACCCATCCTCGTCAAGTCATCAGCTCCCCGTTTTGTCCTCTTATTATATGAATGGTGCACAGAAAGTGTTCCTCCACCATCACTGATATTTTGGTCACAACTTAAATCTGATAATGATTTGACCTTGTTTTCAGGACAATTGACAGGCAGCTCTGGAGCAATATGATCTTCAACATTTGTGCCTACACTATATGATTCTTTCTGAAGACCGCTTACGCTACGTCTTTGAGGCAATGCAATAGCTAAAGATTTACTTTGATTGCTTTTACGTGCACCCTTGGCTTCAGATTTTCCTTGTGATCCAAAATCCTCTTCACGGCAGTCCACACGCGGCTGTGCACCGTCGGTTGCTGAACAATTAGCAGCAGAAAACAGCATATGATTAAACAGGAAAGAAATACAGTTTAGCCACTGAACTATGGTGTATGCATCAATTTATTTTTTCCTGCTACAATACACCAACCAATCTCACAATTTTTTTTAAATATCCAATGCAGCTACTGCCAATGAAACTTTTCGCTGGAATCCACTATGACACACTCTCATGAAATATACGAGGTCTTTAAGCCTTTTCTCAAACAAGTGATATATAATTCAGGTGGGAAATGATTTAGAACTGGACATAATTTTCTTCAATTTGCGTCAAACCTTGTTGCTTAGTCAACTAAACTAATTAGAAAAGATATCTGTGCAAGTCACAGTGGAATTCCAGCGGAAATGGTGGCCATGTGGCATATTGCCAAAAATTGCTTAACATTGGGTAGGTGAATTGCAGCTCGAAAAAGTTCAGGTGCATCATAGGTCCAATTTTTCCTAAAATCAAACACAACTTCTCTGCAGCACTCAAGAGGATTAAGCTGATAAACCCACATTCAGGTTGCTGAGAAAGCTGCTCAACAAGTTTGTCTCTCAAATGGTCCTTGGAGAGAGGGTCTTTACCCACAAACCTTTCATCACAATCCTTCCAGTATGGCGGAAACCCGAAATTAAAATAGATAAAAACCTGCAAGTATTATGAAATATTAACAACATATGTTTACACAACCAAAATGCTACTAAGAAAAAGACCATACAAACTGATATTAAAAACCTCATTTGGTACTCAAACGTGGTGAAGAAATAAACTACGGATGACATTGACATCTATGACAGCTTCACCTACGTATATCTGCATATAATGTTCGTACTAGATACTGCTACCAACTGATGAAGGCGGAAGTGAAGGGAAAGATACATCCACGCCAGAATAAAACCCATAAAACTTGACTGAAAAATCGAAAGAGAAACAATGATATTGTTAACTGGAGTGGGACAGTCCAGAAGACATAGGACTTTGTTATTACTGCCATAAGAAGGGACATAGTGTTCATGGTTGCCCTATGTGAGGATAAGATAGGTAAATCACTTTATAGCATGCAAGATTATCTTCTAGAGTGGGACAGTCTAGAAGATTATGTTACTATAGTTGATCATTTCTGAACCAATGCTCAAATGTCACAAGCTCCTGTGATTGTAGCTAAATGTAGAAATTGCTATCAAAAATTTTGAGAAACTGATTTTGGTAATGCACAGATCACATGTTGGAGTAGTAAACAGACTAAGCTTCATATGAAATTTAAAGTTAAACATGCTCAAATTGAATGGGGGCTCCATCATTGTATGTATTCAAGTGCCTGAGACGAACTTTCATAAGATTGATGACTGAACAGGTCCGAGCTATCATCATTGAATATGCTAATACTGTGTTTATATAGACCTTTTAGAACTCTGGACCATGTCATGAGGCAAAAACTTGATTACGGCTTTAACATGTGTACGATGACCATGATTGATGTGAATCGAAATAGCCAATGAAAAAGCAACTTGGGTAATGCATGTATCTTCCATGGGTCATGGTCCATACATCTATGTCAAAATTGTGTCTTGAAAAGTCATGAACATATTTGGATGGCCAAGCATAGTCTATTTATAATATTTAGGTATCAAGAGATGCTTGATTTGGTGGAACCACATAGTTTTGTTGGTTGGGTGATGATAAATCTCCTTACTTGTCCTTTCTCACTTTTGTCATATACATGATTTCTCGTATGAAGAGAATGATGTGCGAAGATGAGTTAACTAGGAGAAAATGTTACTATTGTCTAGTTAAAAGAAAAGGAAAAAACATTAAGCAGGATTGAAATAGGATAGTGGAAACCAGATAATACTAATTGTTTCATATAATAATGCCTCTTACAAGACATGAAAAGCAAGAAGCTTGGGAGCTTACAGCAGACGAAAACCCATTTTCCAAGGTGCGAGCTTTATTTATTAAGCCGCTCAGTATTACACATATCCCATCAGCGGTTTCAAGATTGAAACAATCATATCTTTTGAGGATTGGAGCTGATGTAAACACTCTCATGGCTTGTTTCCTACAGCAAAATATTAGATGACGATCTTGAGAGAAATGCAAGTTAATCATCAATTTCCTAGAATTCTGATTCTGCCTTGGAGAGGGCAAAGTTACATGAAATTTGCATAAAATAGTTAATTGCCACAGAATACCACTACTAGATCATGAGGGTGACATATCAGGTCAAATGTTAAGATAACGATCCCACTGAACCATGAATACTGCAAGACCAGCACATTTAAAACTTTGTTTGCTACATTTGATAAGAGAGTAATAGATATGTGAAACAATTTATTGATTGAAAAACGAAAGCCTGTGAAAATGGCAAGCCAACAAATTTTCCAAAAAGTAAATGCCAATTTCATATAACTTTTCCCACCTTAGGAAAGATTAAAACTCGTTTACAATTACAAACTTACAAGTCACAAGCAATCAGGTATAGACTGATGAATTCTTATGGAATTAACTTTATAAGAACTCATCGGCCAGTACTCGCTAACCATTCTCACTTCTCAGGGACTAAAACTTTCAGGAGATGAAATTTCATGCAAACTTGTCAAATATATTTGATAGAAAAGAAACCAAAGCAAGCATCAAAGTAGAACAAAAAGCCGTGCAAGTCACCTAAATATTCATCAAACTTCATCAATAATTCTGTTATTTTAAGCTCATACACGTTTTTTCCAACTAAATAACTACACCATTTCAACCCATAGATACTCAAGTTTCAAAAAAAAAAAAAAAAAAAGAGTTTCTAAGATGTTTAAGAACTCTGAGGTAAAAGGGAAATGAAACTCACGAACTGGTCAAAACAGTTAATTATGAGACTTCGTGAAATGGTAGCTTGAGCAAAAAAATCGGTTCTTGTGTTATTCCCCCCATAACCCAACTATTTCCAAGGGAGAAATAAATTTCAAAAGCCTATGTTCAAAAAGTAAACTTCAACATCAGAAAAAGAAACAATAAATGAAGATATGCAGAGTGCAAAGAGCAACATACCCCCCGCCAGTAAGCCCTGCGACGCCAAGTCGTCTTCCTTGGACGGCATTTTCAGCCTTAACCAACCACCAATCCACCAAACACACCTTCAATTGTCCAGTAGAGAGAGAGAGAGAGAGAGAGAGAGAGAGAGTAAACAACATATAACAAGAAAACAAATGATGAGAAAGCGGAAGTCATGAAAAAGGAAGGCTTACTGTCTGTTGAAAGTGGGATTTCTGCGTGTTCTCACGATAATCCGGAGCGGAAGTTGACGGAGACGCCATTCCTAAATTCAAATTAATTAATCTCCAAGAACTATTAAGCTCATTCAAATACCAGCACGAGAAAAGTAACGTGCGCCATTCTCACTTGGGAAAATCGAGGGAAAAAAAAAAAAAAAAACTTCTTTGTTTTGGGTTTTTTTGGGGGGGGGGGGTTTTTAGAAATGACAGTTAGAAGAAAAAAGAAACCCAAAAAAAGAAAAAGACTAAAATGTAAGCATACAGCAAACGGCCATGGGGCGGCCTCCGTGGAGAATTGGCGGGGGGATTCCGCTGAGATAAACGAATGCAAAGCTGTTCATTACCAGAAACGCTTTGAAGTTAGCGGAGGAATACTGATAGGACATGGCCTAGCTACTAGGCCCAAGCATCGAGCCCAATATAATTGGGCCTCGACAGTTAAACTCGGCCAACGCAGCTCGGCCCAACCAAAGCCCCTATTCCCTATGCAGCTCGGCCCCGATCCACTTCAGCTCGGCCCAGTCAGCTCCATCCTACTTCAAAGAGACTTCTACACCAAGGCAGCTCCTACATTGACTACAATTCAAGCTCTAAGAGATATAGAAGCTCGGTATTTATCCAATAAAGGAGGAGATCAAGCCAAAGAGTCCTAATAGGAAAAGACTTATAATCCTAGTCGAATTCCGTATGTAAACACTTATAAATAAGGGGTTTAGAATAGGTTGAGAAG
Organism: Mentha longifolia; assembly: GCA_001642375.2. Lineage (NCBI taxonomy): Eukaryota > Viridiplantae > Streptophyta > Magnoliopsida > Lamiales > Lamiaceae > Mentha > Mentha longifolia. The sequence continues at coordinate 27,751,200 of CM038113.1, forward strand.
GGAGAACAATCTTGTAATCACTACTCATACAAGCAATAAAGATCTATACTCTTTCCGCCCGTGGACGTAGATCTATTCCGATAGATCGAACCACGTAAACCCCTTTGTGTTCCGTTTACTTTCGTGTTCGTTAAATCCCGGTTCTCGTGCATAAACCTTCTTGCGAAAATAAGATCGATCACTGGCGCCGTCTGTGGGAAACGAAAAAAATCTGTGAATCTCGATTAAATTCTGCAAGTTTGCTACAATCACGATGGCCGGAAAAACAACACGAGCTAAATCCGCAGCCGACGCTGCCGCTGCCGCTGCCAAGGAGAGGGAAGCCCAGCAGAAAACCCCTCAAGAATCCAACGAAGCCTCCAGCCAGTCGCCTAGCTCTAATCGAAGACGCCCTGGGAAGGAGCGTGCGCTAACTCCAGATGGCCATGTCGGAGACATCTTGGTGGATCAGTTTGGCGACCCACTCCACCCCAGCCGAGAAGGCCACAACAGTGGTCATGAAGAAGAGGAAGTCCCGAATCTCCAGCCGCATGAACTTGCGGATGCCGTGAAAGATTTCCTCGCATATAAAGGCCCAGAATTCCTCTAATTCGTCAACCAACTAAAAGCTGGGAAACGAGATGAAGAACGTGGAGCCACACCCCATTCCCAGCAGCAACATAATTCCCAAAGCGTCCAAATCGTGGGAGCACGAGATGCCGCAATTCGTCAAAGGAGGTTCAATGACGAACCCCGTGGAGATCAAAGACTTCCACCTCCGCGTAGCTCCACTCCACCTCGTCGTCGCACTATTTCGCCTCGGCGCGACAACGATTACCGAGAAGGGAGATTTACTGTTTACAGTAAGATCTCTACTCCTTTCACCAACAGAATACTATACACTCCTCTCCCGGAGAAGTATCGAGTCCCTCCGATTAAGCCTTACAACGGCTCGTGCGATCCGAGGAATTTCTTGTCCCAATATCAGTATAGCATGGTGAATCAAGGTCTCAGCGAGGATACCTACATGTGTAAGGTATTCCCCGAACTACTCGTGGACAATGCTCGCAGTTGGTTTGATAGCCTGCCTCCATGCAGTATCGGATCCTATGGCGACCTACTCGACGCTTTTGAACGCAGATTTTTCCAGAAGGCCGAGGCGAAAACTACTCCGGCACAACTTCTTTCCATACGGCAGAGACGAGGAGAGTCAATAAGCGACTTTATGACCAGGTTTAACGAGGAAAGCCTGAAAGTCGATCGCTTGACCGACGACGTTCTCATCTCCGCCTTCCAGAATGCTATCCAATCTGGCGCTCTTTATAGGGAGATTGTCAGAGAAGAGCCTCGCACATCAAAGCAACTGTGGAACATCGCGGATCGGTTCGCACGCGCAGATGAAGCAGACAGAAAGAAGCGCGAGGCTGATAAGCCTGAACCGTCAGACCGGAGGAAGGAAGAGCGTAATGACCGAAGTCAAAGTCGCCGAAGTGCCTTAGATAGACTGCAACGAGGCCCAATTGAATCCCGACTTGGACCTCGGCAAACTCCGGAGAAGACCCAATTTACACCACTGACCAAGCCGAGGACGGAAATTTACGAGCTACATACCAACATGTTCGAAAAGCCTCAGTCAATGTCAAAATCAAAGGCAAACCGCCGATCCAGGGATAAGTACTGCCGATTCCATGAAGACTATGGCCATGATACAGAAGAGTGCTGGAACTTAGCCGAAGATATTGAGAACTTGGTGCGTGATGGTACGCTTAAAAGGTACCAAAATCGCAACCAGAATGAAGGCCGACCCCAGAACAACAAAAGAAGAAGATAAAATAGGGGGGAATAACTGCGGCCCCCAGGCCGACAAAAAGCCGAAGCGAGAGGATGGCGAAGACGAGGACCAGCCTCAGTATGATGGGGTCGTACAAGCTATTACTGGACTCCCACAGGGAGCTACGAAGTCATCGTTAAAAGCCGAGGCTCGAAGTCCGCAACAAGGCGAGCCTTCCCAAAAAAGGTTCAAGAAGGACGAAGTGGTTACTTTTTCGGACCGAGATCCAGTGCCACCTATCATGCCCCATCAGGATGCGATAGTGATCGAAGCCGGGGTGGCCAATAAGCTTGTACGACGAATTTTCGTCGATACCAGAGCCTCGGTCAGCATCCTCTTCAAGAGTTGCTTCGACCAGCTCGGAGTGGAGAGGACGCAGCTCGCACCAGCACCAGTCCCGCTAAAGAGCTTCGTCCAACAGGAGACGCAAACGGAGGGGGTCGTACAGCTACCCGTCACAGTGGGGATTCACCCTTTATCAACCACTAAGGTCATCAATTTCTTCGTTGTTAAAGCGCATTCTCCATATAATGTTATACTCGGAAGGGATTGGCTGGTGGGGGTCAAGGCGATCTGTTCGCCATACCACTTAACGATCAAAATCCCGTCAAAAAATGGGGTGATCATAGTTCGAGGTGACCAAAAAAGGGCAAAAGAGTGCATGCAGATTGCACTTCGAGGTGCCGGGGCACCCCAACACTCTCAAGCATAGCAATTACAGTTACCCAAAGAGTTGAGGCAGGAGCAAGAATCCGCATCAGATGAGCCGGTGGAAAGCATAGTACTCTACGAAGGCGACCTATCTAAGGTCGTCAAAGTAGGCTTCGCAGGAGATGCCGAACTCCACCGGCAGATCGTCCAACTTCTTCGGGAATACAGAGATATTTTTGCCTGGACTTCCCTCGACATGACCGGAGTAGCGCCCAGCATCATCACTCATAGGCTGAATATCAACCCCGAAGTGAAGCCGGTAAAACAGAAGCAACGAGTCTTCGCGGCAGAACGAAGTCAAGTCATTCATGACGAAGTGCAACAGCTTCAAAAAGCCGACATTTTGTTCGAGGTCAAATATCCGACGTGGATAGCCAACCCGGTCATGGTCAAAAAACAACAAGGAGGTTGGCGGATGTGCATTGACTATACCGACCTCAACAAATATTGTCCAAAGGACTGCTATCCCTTGCCCAACATAGACAAAAAAGTAGAAGCCCTAGTCGGTCACAAGGTCTTCAGTTTTCTAGATCTATATAAGGGGTATCACCAAGTACTGATGAGTGAAGAGGATGCGCCGAAGACAACTTTCATCACAGACTTCGGCGTGTTTGCCTTTAAGAAGATGCCATTTGGGCTTAAAAATGCGGGAGCAACCTATCAAAGGATGGTCGACAAGATATTCGAACAATACATTGGAAAGAGTGTTGAAGTCTATGTTGATGACATCGTCGTCAAAAGCAGAGAACCAGCGACCTGTGTTAACGACCTGAAGGTTGTCTTTGACCTACTTCGGAAAGTAAATCTGAAGCTAAACCCTGAGAAATGTACTTTTATGGTACGATCAGGGAAGTTCCTGGGGTGCTGGATTTCGCAAGAAGGTTGAAAGGCAAACCCCTCTAAAGTTCGAGCCGTCCAAGAGATGAAGGTCCCGAAAACCATTCATGACGTGCATCAACTGACTGGCTGTTTGGCAGCGTTAAGTCATTTTTTATCTAAGGCCGCCGAAAAGCAGCTCCCTTTCTTCAAAATTCTCAAGAAGGCACCCGACTTCGAATGGAAGGACGAGCACAAAGCGGCGTTTGAAGAGCTGAAGAAATTCCTGGCCAGACTCCAACTTTGTCTGTTCCGAAAGATGGAGAGGTCCTCTCCCTATACCTCGCAGCCTCGGATGAAGCTATAAGTGTTGTACTAGTTCGGGAGGAAGGACGACGGCAACTTCCTGTTTATTTCATTAGCCGAGCCCTGAAAGGACCGGAGACGAGGTACCAACCATTGGAAAAAGTCGCCCTTGCACTAGTGAATGCCGCTAGAAGGTTGAGACCGTATTTCCATGCACACACCATACGAGTTCTAACCGACCTGCCACTTCGCCAAGTCCTGACAAAACCTGAAGCATCGGGTAGAATTGCAAAGTGGGCTGTCGAACTCGGCGAGCACGACATAAATTTCTGTCCTCGGCAGGCGATAAAGGGACAAGCCCTAGCAGATTTCCTAGTAGAGGCTAAGTTCTCCGAAGCACCAAAATAGGACGAACTCCCGCAAAACAAAGTCGAAGCCGAGCATCCTAAGGAGCCCCCACACGACTGCTGGAAAGTTTACGTAGATGGCGCTTCAGGTCGTACAGGCAGTGGAGCGGGAGTCATGCTAATTAGTCCGGATGGAAAGGAGACAGCATATGCACTTCGGTTTAGCTTCCCAACGACGAATAATGAAGTCGAGTACGAAGCGTTAATTGCTGGACTTCGCCTAGCTCATTCTTTGCATATCCGAGCGGTTCAAGTTCATAGTGACTCCCAAGTCATAGTGAGCCACATGCTAGGCAGATACGAGGCAAAAGGAGAAAGAATGAAGAAGTATTTGCAAAAAGCAAAAAGTCTGCAAGAAGGCTTCGAATACTTTGAGCTGCGGCGTATTCCGAGAGGGGAAAATAACCGAGCTGACGCCTTAAGCAAACTGCCATCATCTTCGACAAATCCACCTGTAGAAGAAGTCACGCTTCGTAGCATTGAAGAAGCCGAACTGAACCTCGTACAGGAAGATGAACCAAACTGGATGACTCCCTACAGAGCCTACTTAGAGGAGGGAGAACTTCCCCGCGACAAGCTCGAAGCAAGGAAACTACTAAGCAAAATCCCGAAGTATACCTTAGAGCAAGGAGTGTTATATCGAATGTCGTATCTCCAACCCCTTTTAAGATGCGCCGGGCCAAATGAGGCAAATTATGCACTAAGAGAAGTGCACGAAGGAGCGTGCGGAAGTCACATCGGAGCTCGAGCGCTAGCAAAAAAGGTTATGAGGTAGGGATACTATTGGCCTACAATGTCTCAAGATGCAGTCGACATTGTCAAAAAATGTCCGAAGTGCCAGATCCATGCGACGGTGCCGAGGTTACCTCAAACCAACTTCGTAGGCATGCAAAGCCCCTGGCCGTTCGTGCAATGGGGAATAGACATCGTCGGACCATTTGACAAAGCTCCTGGACAGCTTCAGTTCCTCATCGTAGCCATCGACTACTTTACGAAGTGGGTCGAGGCCGAGCCCGTGGCTAAAATCACGAGCAAGAATGCCCTCAACTTCGTCTGGAAGAATATAGTTTGCCGCTTCGGTGTACCTCGCATTCTAGTATCGGATAACGGGACACAGTTCACAGACAGAACATTTAAGGAATGGTGTGAAGGTCTCCACATTCAGCAAAAATTCACTTCGGTAGGTCACCCTCAAGCGAACGGCCAGACTGAAGTCACTAACCGAACAATTGTTAAGGGGCTCAAAACTCGCCTCGATAAAGCCAAAGGGGATTGAGCAGCAAATTTACCCCAAGTCCTATGGTCGTACCGAACGACTCCCAGGACCTCGAACGGTGAAACACCTTACAGTTTGGTGTACGGAACCGAAGCAGTGATCCCGGTAGAGATCGACTTGCCGAGCCATCGCACGCTCAACTTCTCCGCCGAAGCCAATGAAGAAGGACTTCGGATTGGACTAGACCTGCTGGAGGAGAAGCGAGACCTAGCCTACATTAGGGAAGCAAAGTACAAGCAACAAGTAGCTCGGTATTATAACCGAAGAGTGAATTATCAGCAATTCCAAGTAGGCGACCTCGTACTTCGAAATAATGAGGTCAGTAAGGCAGAAAGGCTTGGCAAATTGGAAGCCACATGGGAAGGACCTTATCGAGTTGAAGAAGTCCTCGGCAAAGGGTCATACAGGCTCGCCCAGTTATCCGGTGAGCCAATACCCCGAACATGGCATATTTCTCATTTAAAGAGGTATTTTGCATAGGTGGAAAGGATTAAATTTGGAGTTGTTTAGTTCATGTAGGTCCTGAGTCAGGTCGTCCTGATATTCTATCTTTAATTTTGTTTTTTTATTTTTTATTATTTTTTATTATTTTTATTTTTTATTATTATCAATAAAGTTCATTTTTTCTTTAAACTTCGGTCTTGCATATTTCATTCTGCATGTCTCCTTTCCACTAATGTAAAGTATCTTGCCTTCGTTCTTAAAACCCTGACGAGGGTAAGTCAATATCCGTCACGGATAAAACTAAACGCGCGTAAGGGGACCACCCCTATCGATAAATTCGACAAACAAGGAACTATAAAACCCTTACCTTGTCTTTTGACGTGAACGGGTTTATCAAAGGCCGAAACCTCGTCATCTGACGAGGTGAGCCGAACGAAGGCCGAAACCTCGTCATCTGACGAGGTGAGCCGACCGAACAAAGGCCGAAACCTCGTCAGATGACGAGGTGAGCCGAACAAAGGCCGAAACCTCATCATCTGACGAGGTGAGCCGACCGAACAAAGGCCGAAACCTCATCATCTGACGAGGTGAGCCGAACAAAGACCGAAACCTCGTCCTCGTTTCGAGGTAGTTGAATAAAGGCCAACACCTCATCATAAAGGACCGAATTACGTCTAAGGATGAGGTGGGTCGAACTTCATCTTCCCATGAAGTAAGCTGTATAAAAGCCCAAACTTTATTATTTAATAAAGGGGCCATGATATAAAACACAATTTCATTACTCCATATAAGGAATGATTACAGTTACAAGGACGACTATATCAAGGAGGTGCCGCTGAGCTCGAAGGTTTGCTACAATTGAACCATCTATCGGCAAAATTCTGCCTAGGCGGAGGTGAAGGCAAACCCATAATATAATCAATAGGAGCAATACCTCGGCCTCTAAGCGCAGCGAAGCCACGACCTCGGCCTCGAGCTGCAGGGTTCCGATTTGGGTTACCTGACACAGAACCTCGAGCTCGACCTCGCCCTACTGATACTCTGACACCTGGATTTCGAGCGGGGATTCGAGTTTGCTCGCATGGACCGTCCAAAAAAGCCCTAGAAGCTGCATCTAGTGTTCCCGAATTGCCCGAACTTGAAGAGCTCGTATCAGGAGTTAAATATTGCAGCAGTTTATGCCGACGAGCTTTTACAGTATCATACGAATTGATGGCTTTGACTAGCTCGTCAACTAATCCCAGATACTCCCAAGAGTCCTCGCCATGATCGTGCTTGAAACGCGGAAGCCACTCTCTTTTTTGGTCAACTTCAACCAAGACCTCAGTGATGGTCGGCTTCCCGCTACGGCGGATCATGGTTTCGTATTCCTGAAGCTCTTCTACGATCCGCTTAACTTTTACCCTTAGCCTGTTGTGCTTCTCATTAAGTTCGATCAGTTGAGCTTGTAATCCATCCGATTGAATTTGAGCAGCCTGCCGTTTTACTTCGGCCTCATTCTCGATATGGCCTACCTTGCTTTTCCAGTGCAAAACCTCAACCTTCGCTGCATCAAGTTGATGTTGAAGTCGAGATATTTTTTCCAGACAAGACGATAAGTTGCCACAGGTCAGAGAAGACTACAAAAAATGGAAACAAATTTCTAATAAGAAATCAAAATTTCATTCCTTCGGCAAAATGCGCCATCCTATTGATGACAAGGTACATATTATAAAAAAATAAAATAAACGAGGAGGCGATCAACTGACCTCCTCCTCGTTTCGAGGTACATCTCCTAGCACTTCAGCCTCTCTACCAGAATCGCCACCAGCTGTGCTCTCGGCCTCGGTTCTTTTCAGAGCCATATTTAGCTCGGCAATAATCGCATCGATTTCCGGATCACGATCCACCGAGCTGTCCCGAATCAGTTCGGCAGTAAGCAGGTTGGTAGAGGCTGCCAAGCTCTCAAGCAGAGGAATCTCTTTCAGCTTCTTCAGTACAATCTCTGCAAAGGCTCTGTTGAGATCCTCCACGGACACCTCCTTGTGCCCGTACTTCGCCTTATCTAGGTCCGGGATGTCAGCGGCGATGGCCTCTACAGCATCAGAGACACTTTGAGTGGTCAGCACCTCGGCCACGTCACCGCAGAGACCCGAGAAGAATTCGGACAGGAAGAGCCTTTCAGTATACGCTCGAAGAAGTGCCCCTTGACGAGCCACAGCCTCGGCCTCGGCCGCAGCCAATTTAGCCTTCAGCGAGGCTACCTCCTTCCGAGCCACATCAGCATCGGCAGCAGCTTCACCCTCCTTCCTTTTGGCCTCCTGGGCCTCCAGCCTGATAGCAGCAAGCTCTCCAGTTAAACTTGCCTTCTCTTCTTCCAGTCGACGACAAATTTGGTTTGTCTCGTTGAACTTCGAGACCCCATCGTTTACAAAGTTGGTAAGGGTAGACGCACTTTTCACCAACCCGTCCACCCAATTTTGGAAAGTCGCTGAGACCAAATCAGCATCCTGTCAATTCCTAAGGAGCTCAGCCCCGAGATAATATACATCCTAAGCATAAAAGGATGAACTTATTACCTCAGGATAGACCCGGCGCTGCTTTTCCAGCTCCACCACCGGGCAAGCCATACTAACTGAGGGCTGGCCCACAGTCAGAGTCGGGACGTCCTTTGCCGAAACCTTTTTGCTCAGTTTCGGCACTTTCGTCCGACGAACTAACGAGTCCGGAGAAGGCGACCTCAGTGGGGACAACTCCGGTACGCTGGCAGTTCGTTCACTTGCAGTTCGTTCCGAGGACGCCTCAGAACCCACTTTTTCTGAAAACGCGGCATCCTCGGATCTCAGCCTCTTCCTCTCTTTCACCAGTTTCACCACTACAACCAGAGTACAAAAGACATTACGCGTCATAGAACATATATTTTGCAAGCTGTAAAAAGAGACGGACGAAAACCTCACCCTCCTCGGGATACGAGGTATTCTTATTAAACGGGCTCAGCCCGGCCGACACCAGCTCGGCTTCGGTGTAATCCCGTAATAGTGTACCTAGCTGATCTAACCTAGCCACGGCATCAGCCAGGTCTACGTTGGGATTCTGACTCTCTGGCTTACTACTTTCTCTCGCCACATGAGGTGGGGGACCTCGGCAGAACGACAAAAAAAGAACTTATTCTGCCAGTTTGTAAGTTTCGATTTCGTTACTAAACGAAACGAATCCTTACGAACCGGTGTCAGATAGAACCACCCCGTCTCGCCCAACTTAAAAAAGAACAAACTCAGTATCAGGTCTACTGAAACTGGTATACCCATTCTAGAAGCTTCTACAGCTAATCCTACGAGCTGTTTGAATGAGTTCGGTGCAATTTGACCCATTGCAATACCTAGTCTACGGAGTAAAGCCCCGAAAATAGGAAACAGAGGAAACCGAAGACCGTGCTTCAAACTGTCTTCATATACGGTAAAGAAGCCGTCCGGGGGAGAACAAGCTCTATCTCCCAGACCGGGGGCAACTAGTAAAACGGAGGACGGAAATTGATAATTTCTACAAATACTTATAATATTTTCGGCGCTAAGAGACGACATATAATCTTGGACTTTTCCCTTAGTCACCGGCGCAAAGCGACAACACTCAACTACCCTAAATGACAAAGCTTCTACAGTAAAAGTGTTTATTTTTACAGTAGAAGGAAAAGATTGCATTGGGTGCGACGATGACCCACCAACGGCTTCATCGTCGTTATCTCTACCGCTGGAAAAAGGAGAGGAAGAAGGATCCATAACTTACTTGTGAAAATTATCGGCGGAATGACTCCTAACAGTGATTTGATGGCACAAACGTGCGGCGAATCTAGCAACGGCAGATGGGAGACGGCGGCTCTTTTTCAGAATGCAAATTAGGGCGAAATGGGGAAGAAGGCGTACAGTGGAAGTTTTATTCAAAAACTTCCGCCCCATTCAACTCCCACCATAACAGCGCGACACGTGTCCCAGTAACTCGGGACTCCAACCGTTGCTCCGTGCTCGGCTTCGCTCTTCAACTTGAGATCGTCCTCGTCTTACCGAGGTTACATACAGTTCGGCCTCGTCGAACTGGTAATTTTTTGAAGGAGTAATCCGAAATTACGCCTTCGTCGAATTTCTAATTTCAACGAGGCAATGCACTTTCCCAACTCCTATTTCAACCTATTTACTCTGCGTCACACCCTCACTTCTACATCTTGTGGGGGGGGATGTGATAGGACATGGCCTAGCTACTAGGCCCAAGCATCGAGCCCAATATAATTGGGCCTCGACAGTTAAGCTCGGCCAACGCAGCTCGGCCCAACTAAAGCCCTTATTCCCTATGCAGCTCGGCCCCGATCCACTTCAGCTCGGCCCAGTCAGCTCCATCCTACTTCAAAGAGACTTCTACACCAAGGCAACTCCTACATTGACTACAATTCAAGCTCTAAGAGATATAGAAGCTCGGTGTTTATCCAATAAAGGAGGAGATGAAGCCAAAGAGTCCTAATAGGAAAAGACTTATAATCCTAGTCGAATTCCGTATGTAAACACTTATAAATAGGGGTTTAGGGTAGGTTGAGAGGGGAGAACAATCTTGTAATCACTACTCATACAAGCAATAAAGATCTATACTCTTTCCGCCCGTGGACGTAGATCTATTCCGATAGATCGAACCACGTAAACCCCTTTGTGTTCCGTTTACTTTCGTGTTCGTTAAATCCTGGTTCTCGTGCATTAATCTTCTTGCGAAAATAAGATCGATCAAGCCCCAGAAATCACGCAGAAGAGAAGAGACGAGAATCGCGATTCAGCAAGAGGAAGAGTTCTGCGTGAATGAGGAAGAGAAGTGGGGGTCAAA